>CM064499.1:12254152-12562498 GCA_032716605.1 Paralithodes platypus | reverse complement strand
TTAATAGAAACGCAGTTCCCAGGGCCAACTAATAGTATCCATACCCCCTCAGACTGATCACATAACTCTATCTTTTCCAGACTCATATACCCCCCCATAGTTGCATTCCCCGGTAGCATTTGGCTAACGTATTCTAACTGCCTTTTCAAACTCCAATATCAATTGTAGCTAATGCCACCCCCACGCCCAGGGACCTTAGGGGCAAAATTTCCCTGTAGCCCTTGAACTCTCCCCCCCCCTCTCATTATAGACCCCCACACTTCTCTACTCTTTTCCTACCTATCCTCTCTCTCATACCTCTCGAAGATCCTTGAATTGGTCCGTTGCTAATGCTCTCCAACCTTTTATATATATACTCCTATCCAGCCTACCTTCACTTAGTAGGCCAGAACAACATTAGAACTTTACTAGCCCCTTGCAGCCATCTATTTCTCTTACAACCCATTCACAACCCTGCACCCAATGGTCGTCGGTGCTAGGCTAGCCGCCTCGCCAGTAACTAACTTCTATTGCCATACTTCCAGATAAATGTGGCAGAGTTAGCAACCCCGTCTCCACCACCTCCAGCAAACCCTACAATTAACAACCAGCCGAGTAAAACCAGCTAGCTAAGGCACCTTCGGGTTTGGTATTAAAGACACCCACATCTGTCTCATACACAGAGGGTTATTACGAACACTGGTGATATGGCAAGCCCCTAGCCACAGCCGCCGGACGACTATCACAGAGAGAGGGCGCCCAGCTCCCCCTTTTTGCCCACCCCAGGCGGGAGACCCCCACCCCCGCGGAGGTATAAACCTGTCCCCTGTTTGACTTTCGAGTCATTGCCAGGTAGCACAGGAATTCTTCCTATCAATGAACTAACCATGCATGACTAACACCTTTACTAACCTCTATTTACTCACAATAAACCATTTACCTTTCTTGCATGCTCTGATCACTAAATTAGCACCTCAGCTATACCATAGAATGAAGATTGCACAATCTAAGAGAGACGCTCCTATCACAGCTGTCCCCATCCTCCTCGCAAAGTAGATCCAGTCTCCCTCCCCTAAATACTTCCAGTATAGCCAAAATAGTACCTCTTACTAAGGCTCAGTTATATGAAAATATAAAGGCTTCCTATAGCCCTGTGCCACAACAGTAAATACCATCTTACCCCATATCTATTGAGAGCTCAATTAAGTCCATAAGACTCGAGATCCCTACTGTCTACAGGGTCCAGAACCGAGCCTATAAATCTAACTCCCACCCCCAGTCAAATCAGTTGAAAGCTAGACACCAACCAGTGGTCACTACCCTGCAGTTTACCTCTAGCTCTGCCCTCGTGTTGTTCCGGAGTGAGATTCCAGATCCGGCAGACTCCATGGCAGAGAAGACTGATAGAAGCATCTGTCCATGTACAAGTCCTAACGTGCACCTTATAACCTTCACACAAATTCGTGGGTATATAAGTGTGTAGCCAGCAACGATCGTCAAGAGATCCGACTTGAGAACTTGCTACATTTTGGACCATCTGGACGGCCGAGGAACCAGTCGTTAGCGCCCACCATCACCGGAAGCAAGATAACCAGGACCAGATCTACCAATACTATTCAAGATTCATGTTGCTAGTACTAAGTGTTATAGTACTAGCTTGATACTCACCTATTAACTTTCTATAAAGTGGCTAAAACCTTGCCCAGTGTAATTCATATTTAACCATTCCATTTGGGACGTACTAAGCGATCAGTGCTCTTTAATTAACAGGCGACCTTGACTCTCGTAATTACCTTATTCAGATATTAAAACTCTAGTGATATCTAACGTTCGCCCACCGATTTGTGTTTTACCGTTTTCTGCCCTAAGAATATAAAACTTAGATCAGTACCCCCATGAGGTTACTAAGATTCCGTGTTCTACAATATACTCGTGTCTAACCCTAACTGTGAGCTGCTACTTGGGCATGCGACCAGCCAGTAAAGGTCAACTCAGTGACATTGAATTATACGAATATATTGAGGTCTTCCAGTAAAATATAAACTTGCTAATTAAACCCGTGATCAGAAGAATATACCTGAACGTTGGAAGTGGGAGACTAGGCTCCATCCAGATCCGCTAATGCTAGCAGTTCCCTTCTATTATTTGTTTTGTGCGAGAATTACTATCTTTCTATACTCTTTATTTATTTACGTCAATAAACGTGAACTTGTGTCGTGTTACCGTGTGTTTATTTTGTGTTCTCTATTCCTCATACCTTGTATTGTGCATGCAGCCTTATATACCCAGTCATTCAGAACTCACATTACCCAAGTTAAACCTGTAGAAAAACAGGGCATAACATTGGCGGCAGCGGTGGTTCTTCATGCGGATAAAAGGTTGCATTACATTGCAAGTTTGGAACAGCTAGAACACGAGAACATCATGGCGCAACCTACTCACACTTCCATCCCAAATTATGATGAAACAAGTTATGGGATCGAAATATTCATGGACGTAGTGAAACCCGTACTTGACATGACTTATACCACGGACGCACAAAAAATAGCAGTAACATTAATACACCTGGGAAAAGCCGTTTCCCTGGTTGCCCATCAAATGCACCCTGATCTCACCTGGAACGAATTTCGCACAATAGTGATAGAAGCCATTAAGCCTTCGTTGGGCGCTTTCGTGGCCCACACCCGTATCCTAGACACGAAATTCGAAGGCGATCTAGATGCCACAGTGAGTAAGCTTGCCCAACACATAAAAAATTCTTTCCCCACGTTGACCAAAATCCAACAAGAACAGCAAATTCTGGTCAACCTTGTGTCGATATTGCCCTCAGCAGTAAAAGACCATTTCCGGGTGCACGATTTCGTCGGATACAAAAAAAGACCTCATCACGATCCGACGTATTTTGGCCGTGCGCACAGAAGCACCCACCCAAATCGCTGCAATCAAGAGGTTTCCCACGCACCCGCAGCAAACCAACCACCAAAACCCCAAGAATGCCTACCCAGCCCCATCTTTCAACAACAGACCCACCTACCCTTGCGGCAAGCCCCAACCCAGTAGACCCCGGTTCCAACCGTCCCAGCCACGCAGAATCTTCAACCGGAGCAGCAACTACAACACCTACCAAAGTAAAACCCTACCTTAGTCATTATCAACCCCTATGATTTCCCTGCCTGTAATGCTCAGTGTGCCCTCCACCAATTCGTGACTCTGCCAAACCTCGCCCCTCTACTCCTCGCATTTCTGTAAATGAAGAGGAGTGGGGACAAGAGGAAGAAATTGCCCCCCATACCATGACCTCAGACGATACCGAGGAAACCCTGGAAGAGGTAATACCGACCCCCAGGATTTTTTAAAGTATCCCCCGCCCACGATGGGCTCGGCGGGGGACGCCATAACTAGTCGCACTGCCCCCATTTATTACATGGCCAAAATCAAGGAGATTCCTGTCCGCTTGCTAATCGACACGGGAGCTGCCAAGTCATGTTTGTTCAAATCTTACTATGAAAAACATCCCCGACGATTTGGCCCTTTGTTAAACACCAAAACAGAACTCATCTCAGCTGCTGATACTTACTTAAATCTCCTAGGAGACACTTTACCCCTATCAGTAACTACTCCTGACCCCCATGCTCGTTGTTATCACACATTTACAGTATTTTCCTCCAACTGTAAACATTATGATGGTTTCCTTGGACTTGACCTCCTTCAAAAACTCCGGGCCCAGATTGACTGCGGCCAAAGGCTGATCTCATTCAAAAACAAATTCCAGCCCAAAGCCTCTGACAAACCAATCACGCAGAAACCCATTCCCAAAAAGAAAAAACAACCCCCCCCCCTCAACAAACCCTGATTCAGGGTTACCAAGTTGCAGCTAGCACTAAGGTGACTCCTAAAACCTCCCCTTGCCCCGAGATCTCTCAAAACCTCACTCAATTCAGTAAAAAAATGCCTCAACAAACGAAAGAAGACAAGTCCAAGCAACTCCCTCTCGGTAATCCCCTCAATTCTCGTAACTCTGTCCAGAATAATCCTCCCATGTTTTCAGGACAGACTCTGATATATGTAACCATAATTCTATCCAATGTTTATGTACACATGTTTCCAGAGAAAATGCCGACCGATGTACCCAACAATGTTTCCCCCATGCCCCCAGAAATGTTAACAACCCCAAATCAATACACCAGTCCTACACCAATAACCCATGTTCTACACCTCACTTTTTCCCCACCAACCCTCCGCAGTCCCCCCAGCAAATCCCGTTTTCTAACTCGCTCACCTCGCACCCCTCTGAACCGCCCGCACGCGCCGTTAATCCCCCCCTCATGCGTGCCGACCGAGGGACACAACCATGTTCCCACCATGCCCCCAGAAATGCCCAGCTATTCCACCACCCCCCCAATCCCCCTTGTGACAGTTTTTCGTCAGTAGCTCCCTTCCACCCCCACACAATTCACACCCCTAGAAAACTTCACAACCCCACACTTGACTCGCCCTCTCATGACAAACATAACCACCAAAACCACATGAACGCCAAACAAACCGTTACTGCCACCGACAACGCTCCCCCCACCAAACCTCCGCAGTCCCCCCAACAAATCCCGTTTTCTAATCCCCTCACATCGCGCCCCACTGATCCTCTCACACGCGCCGTTAATCCCCCCCTCACGCGTGACCCCCACCAAAGTGACCTTGCCCCCCTTATAAGTACCAAGCACCTGCTCGCCAGTCAATCCCCCACCATTATTAGCCCAGCGGTAGTTCAGGATGAATGCCAAATTCCCCCCCACCATCAAAAATGGGTGAACCTGCGGCCCATACCCCAAACTCACATGGTATTTTCCCCCACTAACACATCCCCCAACCCCCATCGTTGCCTCTTACAACCCGCCATCATTCCCGCTCGTATCAACCACATTCTCGTAGCAAATATCTCCGAGGAACCCCTGACATTACCGAAAGGTCTCATTATAGGAGAACTCGAAACTTTCGATGACCTCCCCATACATTGTAACGACACCCCTACCAGCCTCCAATTGCCCCCTCTTCCTGAGACACTATCTGACCACCAAAAGAACGGCATGTACGACCTACTGCTGGAATTCAGTGACGTCTTTGCCCAACAACCCACCGAAATCGGACAGACGGATGTAGAACAACACATCATTAACCTCACAGGCCCCCCCATACGACAACCATCCCGTAGAAAGAACCCCATACAACGTCAGGAAGAGGAACGCCAAGTCCAGGAAATGTTAGAGGCCGGGATTGCCACCCCGTCCATTAGCCCCTCGTCTTCCCCTGTTGTCTTAGTCAAAAAGAAAGATGGGACAACCCGTTTTTGCGTCGATTACAGGAGGTTAAATGACATAACCATTAAAGACGCTACGCCCTTACCCCGAATAGACGATTCCCTTGACTCCTTATACGGATCCAAATGGTTCACTACCCTCGACTTGCAAGCAGGGTATTGGCAAGTGCCTATCAAGGCCGAGGACCAAAAGAAAACAGCATTTTCCACTAGTGGTGGCCATCACTATGAATTTAACGTCCTACCTTTTGGCCTCTGTAACGGACCCGCCACTTTCTCCCGTTTGATGGAAACGGTATTACATGGCCTAACCTGGGAAACCTGCCTAGCCTATCTGGACGATATTATTGTGTACTCTCCAACCTGGGAAGAACACCTCCTCAGGTTGAGACAAGTCCTGCAAAGAATCCGAGCCGCCGGGTTGAAATTAAAACCCTCAAAGTGCGTGATTGCCCGGAATAAGGTAGATTTTCTCGGACACGTGATATCTGAACATGGTATTGCGCCAGATCCAAAGAAACTTCAAGCCATACAAAACCAAACCCCACCCACCACGGTTAAAGGAATACGTTCGTTTCTAGGTTTAGCCACATACTACAGACGTTTCGTCCCCCACTTTGCCACCATAGCCAGACCCCTCCACCAACTTACCCACAAAGACACCCCGTTCGCCTGGACACCTGAAAGAGACCTCGCGTTTAACACTTTGAAGCAAAAGCTAATCCAAGCCCCTATTGTCGTTTTCCCTGACTACCAGAAACCTTTCCGTCTCTATACCGACGTATCTCTGTACGCCATAGGTGCAGTATTAGCTCAATTCAGAGATGGAAAGGAACATGTGATAGCGTATGCCAGCTCCACACTCACCCCACCCCAACAGAATTACGCAGCCACCAAGAGAGAGTGCTTAGGGATCATTTGGGCACTCAGCCACTTCCGGTAATTTGTGTTGGGCGCAAAACTCGAAATAATTACCGACCATCAATCTTTACAATGGCTGCGTAGGTGCGAAACCAACTCAGCCATTTTGGTACGTTGGAGAGAGACACTAGAGGACTACGACTTTACCATTCAATATCGTCCCGGCAAACTCCATACTAATACAGACGCCCTGTCACGTTTGCCAGTACCAAAAGACCCCCCCACCAACCTAGCCGCCTTACAAAACACTCAATTGGTATCTACCCCCACCCCCCGACAGAATGCCCCCCCAGCCCCCTCCCTAATTCAATCTTGGGAAGCACGAATCAGACCCCCCTGGATACCGTTAAATGTCTTCAGGAAACTGACTCGCTGGGGAGATCAACTTGCCACAGACACTGGTCACATAATCTTGGACCCCTCCATAGCCCACGACTACATGATTGCCATCCACGAGGGAAACGGCATACACCTTGGACAAAAGAAAATGTTAAAGATCTTCACAGACCAATACTGGACCCCCAACCCCTCCAAAATTGCACAACGAGTGACAGAATCCTGCAAACCGTGTTTATTGGGAAAGGATAGATCACGCACCCCAGGCCCAGCTGGTACCATTTCTGCCAACAAACCGTTCCAAGTCCTATCCCTCGACATCATGGGCCCGTTCCCTTCTTACGCTGGCAACCGCTATATCGTCACATTTGTAGACGTATATTCAAAATTTTAATAGCCTGCCCAGTTAAAGACCACACAGCCACAACAGTCGCCACACTGCTTGCCACAGAAGTGTTCCCTATATTCGGCCTTCCCCTTGCTCTTCTATCGGACAATGCCCCCGAGTTTAGTGGACACGTTTGGCAACAATTCACCCAACAATGCGGTATTAAGATTAAACACTCATCCCCGTACTGGCCTCAAGGAAATGCTATCTGCGAACGCAGCCATCGCACCATCAACAACCAGTTACGTACAAGAATGATTGCTCTTAACACCTCAGACTGGCCATCACAACTAACGATGATACAGTGGGGTATGAACACCTGTCCTCGGAAAGACGGTATTTCCCCTCATGAACGTGTTTACGGTGTACCCCCCCTGTTACTGCCATTCCACCACCACGCTCATCTTCCCTCCACCACCTCCACAATTGCAACATCTGCAAAACACCCTCCATACCACCCAGATCTGTCAAGACACCAAAACTGATAACATCGATGACAAAAACCCTTTCGCCATCCATAACACCGTAATGGTAGCCAACCTCCCTATCACCAACAAGTTAGGCCCTCGCTATGTCGGGCCCTACACCGTCATACAAGTCCCAAATGCCTTTCAAGTCACCATCGACTATCACGGCGTGACTCGCACGCTCCGAACTAGATTCGTCCGAGCGTTTAAACCTCTAAAGCCACAAGACATTACCCCACCCCACAGGTCCGACCCTAAATTAAACACCCCTACTCACCCTCTCACTCAGGCTACGAATATTCCCATACAAACCCCTAAGGACCTAAGACCTCCAGCACCGAACCGACAAATCTTTTCTCAACATACCCCCCCAACTAACCTCCACAAATCCCAAGCCCCCACTATCACACCCTCTTCCACCATGACACCTTCCTTCACTTCTGATAGTCAAGTTCCTCCCCAACTTATCCAAGTACGAAAACCTCCACCCACAACCCCGACCACAACAGAAAACCTCCCGTCTAGCCCTGACATACCTCCACCAGGCACCACAGTGAGAAAACCACCACCCCCACCCCAAACCAAGTACACACCCAACCGCACCACACAATCTACCTCAGTAACCTCACGCTACAACTTACGCCCACGACAAAAATCGTTTAAAACCTCCAGAAAACACACCCTACTAACCAAATTCTGTAGGTCTGCCAGACCACTACCCTCCTCCTCCTCCTCCTCTTCTTCTTCTTCTTCGTCGAATTCTCCCCCACAAAGGGAAAGAAGACGAATAATCACCAGCAAATCACCAACCTCATCAAACAACACACACACACGCCCCTACCCCCAACCCTCCAACTTAAATCTACACCCCTTACCCACCCGTCTAGCCCCCCCCGCATCCGCCCCTTTCCTCTCCACGATCCCCACCACCCCACCCACACACCGACCAACCTCCTTATCTCACCGAACCCCCCACCAACCAACCCCCCAGAAACCCCCCCCCCCAAAGTCACCCCCGAGAAAACCCCCACATGTCATCTACCTATAAAACGTGCTTCCCCTCAATATAAAACATCGTCGAGCGACTCAAGTCCCACGACAAACATCTACCTTCCCACCAGGACTGCCAGAGGTAGAGTATTCAACAGACCCATCAGATTTAAAGACAGCGATACAAAAATAACACCCCGTTCTGACACTAAGGACCCAAGCCACACATCACACACACCCCCTCCTTCCCACACACCTCCTTCACCCACCTTACCTAAACCGATCTTGCGCATTGCCTCACTATATATTCCCAACCTACAACACCGCCCAAGAAAACCAAATAAAACCCAGACTCACATTCCCCCTTCATCCCCAGCTCTGTTGTCACGCGTGAATCCCCTTTCGGTTAGTAACCCATTCACCACCCTAAACAGACTTCCTGTCAATCCCACACACCTCACTCCGACCCCCACGGGGGAAAGCTACAAACCATTCATACGAAAGGTTAAAGTAAAACCCCCACTGGACACTTGGCCCGTGTACCACACCCACACCAAGCCCGGGCAGCTGCCCGCCACAACACAGAGGACACATTCTTACAGGTATACATTGACCTGCAAACGAAACCTGACCGTCGCTCTCGTGTTTGGTGGAACTTTCTAAATACCCTGAAAATGACCCACCATCTCTATGCTTCTTTTAACTTCACCCTTGAGGCTCGAGGACGAGCCTATAATGAAGGAGAGGGAAGTAAAATGCCCCAGAACAAGAAGCCCACCACAGAAGCCACGAGCGAACACCACACAGAAACACCCGGAAGAAAGGTCCACAGAACGAAAGGACCAGCTGACCGAGCCAGCCATTTCAGACAGGCCCAAGCCCGCAGGGCTAAACAGCTCCAGGACGCACCCTTTTACCTTTTCTAAACTGACCATTTTCCACACCTCACGTACACTAACCCCCTCGTGTCCTACACTCCTAACTACAAAGATGATGAACAGGAATATACATTCATATTAAAAACACCCATGCCCTGTCCCGACGTTGAGCCAATGCCAACACATCAGACAGCCATAATTATATCTATGTATGTTCTTACATCCGAGAAGTAGATGTTATATATCTTAGAAGTTAAAACACCCACGCCTGTCCCTAGACCTTGTATATCATTTCCCATGACTAGTATAGATATATGTAACCCGTGCTCAGTCGCCCCCTTGCATTGTTCCTCTAGTAACTAAGTGTCTCTAATATTAACTGCCACCAGTATTGATACGACATAGCGGCACTGTCCTTGTGTCGTATTGTGCCAAGTACAGATCGACCAGGTTTCATCACCTTATTAGGACGACGACTATAATGTCATCGTTCATTGATGTATGCAATCCTTAGGTTAAGTATTTTTATCCGCCATTGTGTTCACCTTTTTCCATTTACTTTTCCACAATTGTCATACGTCTTCCCCTTGCCTCCTTCGTATCCACAGTCCACACTACGCCAATTTACTTCGTGTCATGCACCTCTTACCCCAACCAGAGATTGTATAAGATAACCTGGTTACCAGTATCTGTCATAAGTACCCCGAAACAATAACTAAGTACCCCTCCGAACTGCCGCTGTTGTTGGTATATTTATATTTAATAGAAAACGCAGTTCCCAGGGCCAACTAATAGTATCCATAACCCCTCGGACTGATCACATAACTCTATCTTTTCCAGACTCATATACCACCCCATAGTTGCATTCCCCGGTAGCATTTGGCTAACGTATTCTACTGCCTTTTCAAACTCCGATATCAATTGTAGCCTAATGCCACCCCCACGCCCAGGGACCTTAGGGGCAAAATTTCCCTGTAGCCCTTGAACTCTCCCCCCCTCTCATTAAGCCCCCGCTACTTGTCCGACCTAGCCTCTCTCTCATACCTCTCGAAGATCCTTGAATTGTCCGTTGCTAATGCTCTCCAACCTTTTATTATATACTCCTATCCAGCCTACCTTCACTTAGTAGGCCAGAACAACATTAGAACTTTACTAGCCCCTTGCATGCCATCTATTCTCTTACAACCCATTCACAACCCTGCACCCAATGGTCGTCGGTGCGAGGCTAGCCGCCTCGCCAGTAACTAACTTCTATTGCCATACTTCCAGATAAATGTGGCAGAGTTAGCAACCCAGTCTCCACCACATCCAGCAAACCCTACAATTAACAACCAGCCGAGTAAAACCAGCTAGCCAAGGCACCTTCGGTTTTGGTATTAAAGACACCCACATCTGTCTCATACACAGAGGATTATTACGAACACTGGTGATATGGCAAGCCCCTAGCCACAGCCGCCGGACGACTATCACAGAGAGAGGGCGCCCAGCTCCCCCTTTTTGCCCACCCGAGGAGGGAGACCCCCACCCCCGCGGAGGTATACCTGGCCCCTGTTTTGACTTTCGAGTCATTGCCAGGTAGCACAGGAATTCTTCCTATCAATGAACTAACCATGCATGACTAACACCTTCACTAACCTCTATTACTCACAATAAACCATTTACCTTTCTTGCATGCTCTGATCACTAAATTAGCACCTCAGCTATACCATAGAATGAAGATTGCACAATCTAAGAGAGACGCTCCTATCACAGCTGTCCCCATCCTCCTCGCAAAGTAGATCCAGTCTCCCTCCCCTAAATACTTCCAGTATAGCCAAAATAGTACCTCTTACTAAGGCTCAGTTATATGAAAATATAAAGGCTTCCTATAGCCCTGTGCCACAACAGTAAATACCATCTTACCTAGTCCCCATATCTATTGAGAGCTCAATTAAGTCCATAAGACTCGAGATCCCTACTGTCTACAGGGTCCAGAACCGAGCCTATAAATCTAACTCCTGCCCCCAGTCAAATCAGTTGAAAGCTAGACACCAACCAGTGGTCACTATCCTGCAGTTTACCTCTAGCTCTGCCCTCGTGTTGTTCCGGAGTGAGATTCCAGATCCGGCAGACTCCGTGGCAGAGAAGACTGATAGAAGCATCTGTCCATGTACAAGTCCTAACGTGCACCTTATAACCTTCACACAAATTCGTGGGTATATAAGTGTGTAGCCAGCAACGATCGTCAAGAGATCCGACTTGAGAACTTGCTACATTTTGGACCATCTGGACGGCCGAGGAACCAGTCGTTAGCGCCCAACATCACCGGAAGCAAGATAACCAGGACCAGATCTACCAATACTATTCAAGATTCATGTTGCTAGTACTAAGTGTTATAGTACTAGCTTGATACTCACTTATTAACTTTCTATAAAGTGGCTAAAACCTTGCCCAGTGTAATTCATATTTAACCATTCCATTTGGGACGTACTAAGCGATCAGTGCTCTTTAATTAACAGGCGACCTTGACTCTCGTAATTACCTTATTCAGATATTAAAACTCTAGTGATATCTAACGTTCGCCCACTGATTTCTGTTCTACGTATTTCTGCCATAAGAATATAAAACTTAGATCAGTACCCCCATGAG
This sequence comes from Paralithodes platypus, assembly GCA_032716605.1. NCBI lineage: Eukaryota > Metazoa > Arthropoda > Malacostraca > Decapoda > Lithodidae > Paralithodes > Paralithodes platypus. Next base: position 12,550,600 of record CM064499.1, on the reverse strand, counting down.
GTTACTAGAGATTTCCGTGTTCTACAATATACGCGTGTCTAACCCTAACTGTGAGCTGCTACTTGGGCATGCGACCAGCCAGTAAGAGGTCAACTCAGTGACATTGAATTATACGAATATATTGAGGTCTTCCAGTAAAATATAAACTTGCTAATTAAACCCGTGATCAGAAGGATATACCTGAACGTTGGAAGTGGGAGACTAGGCTCCATCCAGATCCGCTAATGCTAGTAGTTCCCTTCTATTATTTGTTTTGTGCGAGAATTACTATCTTTCTATACTCTTTATTTATTTACGTCAATAAACGTGAACTTGTGTCGTGTTACCGTGTGTTTATTTTGTGTTCTCTATTCCTCATACCTTGTATTGTGCATGCAGCCTTATATACCCAGTCATTCAGAACTCACATTACCCAAGTTAAACCTGTAGAAAAACAGGGCATAACATTGGCGGCAGCGGTTCGGATAAAAGGTTGCATTACATTGCAAGTTTGGAACAGCTAGAACACGAGAACATCATGGCGCAACCTACTCACACTTCCATCCCAAATTATGATGAAACAAGTTATGGGATCGAAATATTCATGGACGTAGTGAAACCCGTACTTGACATGACTTATACCACGGACGCACAAAAAATAGCAGTAACATTAATACACCTGGGAAAAGCCGTTTCCCTGGTTGCCCATCAAATGCACCCTGATCTCACCTGGAACGAATTTCGCACAATAGTGATAGAAGCCATTAAGCCTTCGTTGGGCGCTTTCGTGGCCCACACCCGTATCCTAGACACGAAATTCGAAGGCGATCTAGATGCCACAGTGAGTAAGCTTGCCCAACACATAAAAAATTCTTTCCCCACGTTGACCAAAATCCAACAAGAACAGCAAATTTTGGTCAACCTTGTGTCGATATTGCCCTCAGCAGTAAAAGACCATTTCCGGGTGCACGATTTCGTCGGATACAAAAAAGACCTCATCACGATCCGACGTATTTTGGCCGTGCGCACAGAAGCACCCACCCAAATCGCTGCAATCAAGAGGTTTCCCACGCACCCGCAGCAAACCAACCACCAAAACCCCAAGAATGCCTACCCAGCCCCATCTTTCAACAACAGACCCACCTACCCTTCCGGCAAGCCCCAACCCAGTAGACCCCGGTTCCAACCGTCCCAGCCACACAGAATCTTCAACCGGAGCAGCAACTACAACACCTACCAAAGTAAAAACCCTACCTTAGTCATTATCAACCCCTATGATTTCCCTGCCTGTAATGCTCAGTGTGCCCTCCACCAAATTCGTGACTCTGCCAAACCTCGCCCCTCTACTCCTCGCATTTCTGTAAATGAAGAGGAGTGGGGACAAGAGGAAGAAATTGCCCCCCATACCATGACCTCAGACGATACCGAGGAAACCCTGGAAGAGGTAGATACCGACCCCCAGGATTTTTTAAAGTATCCCCCGCCCACGATGGGCTCGGCGGGGGACGCCATAACTAGTCGCACTGCCCCCATTTATTACATGGCCAAAATCAAGGAGATTCCTGTCCGCTTGCTAATCGACACGGGAGCTGCCAAGTCATGTTTGTTCAAATCTTACTATGAAAAACATCCCCGACGATTTGGCCCTTTGTTAAACACCAAAACAGAACTCATCTCAGCTGCTGATACTTACTTAAATCTCCTAGGAGACACTTTACCCCTATCAGTAACTACTCCTGACCCCCATGCTCGTTGTTATCACACATTTACAGTATTTTCCTCCAACTGTAAACATTATGATGGTTTCCTTGGACTTGACCTCCTTCAAAAACTCCGGGCCCAGATTGACTGCGGCCAAAGGCTGATCTCATTCAAAAACAAATTCCAGCCCAAAGCCTCTGACAAACCAATCACGCAGAAACCCATTCCCAAAAAGAAAAAACAACCCCCCCCCTCAACAAACCCTGATTCAGGGTTACCAAGTTGCAGCTAGCACTAAGGTGACTCCTAAAACCTCCCCTTGCCCGGAGATCTCTCAAAACCTCACTCAATTCAGTAAAAAAATGCCTCAACAAACGAAAGAAGACAAGTCCAAGCAACTTCCTCTCGGTAATCCCCTCAATTCTCGTAACACTGTCCAGAATAAATCCTCCCATGTTTTCAGGACAGACTCTGATATATGTAACCATAATTCTATCCAATGTTTATGTACACATGTTTCCAGAGAAAATGCCGACCGATGTACCCAACAATGTTTCCCCCATGCCCCCAGAAATGTTAACAACCCCAAATCAATACACCAGTCCTACACCAATAACCCATGTTCTACACCTCACTTTTTCCCCACCAACCCTCCGCAGTCCCCCCAGCAAATCCCGTTTTCTAACTCGCTCACCTCGCACCCCTCTGAACCGCCCGCACGCGCCGTTAATCCCCCCCTCATGCGTGCCGACCGAGGGACACAACCATGTTCCCACCATGCCCCCAGAAATGCCCAGCTATTCCACCACCCCCCCAATCCCCCTTGTGACAGTTTTTCGTCAGTAGCTCCCTTCCACCCCCACACAATTCACACCCCTAGAAAACTTCACAACCCCACACTTGACTCGCCCTCTCATGACAAACATAACCACCAAAACCACATGAACGCCAAACAAACCGTTACTGCCACCGACAACGCTCCCCCCACCAACCCTCCGCAGTCCCCCCAACAAATCCCGTTTTCTAACCCCCTCACATCGCGCCCCACTGATCCTCTCACACGCGCCGTTAATCCCCCCCTCACGCGTGACCCCCACCAAAGTGACCTTGCCCCCCTTATAAGTACCAAGCACCTGCTCGCCAGTCAATCCCCCACCATTATTAGCCCAGCGGTAGTTCAGGATGAATGCCAAATTCCCCCCCACCATCAAAAATGGGTGAACCTGCGGCCCATACCCCAAACTCACATGGTATTTTCCCCCACTAACACATCCCCCAACCCCCATCGTTGCCTCTTACAACCCGCCATCATTCCCGCTCGTATCAACCACATTCTCGTAGCAAATATCTCCGAGGAACCCCTGACATTACCGAAAGGTCTCATTATAGGAGAACTCGAAACTTTCGATGACCTCCCCATACATTGTAACGACACCCCTACCAGCCTCCAATTGCCCCCTCTTCCTGAGACACTATCTGACCACCAAAAGAACGGCATGTACGACCTACTGCTGGAATTCAGTGACGTCTTTGCCCAACAACCCACCGAAATCGGACAGACGGATGTAGAACAACACATCATTAACCTCACAGGCCCCCCCATACGACAACCATCCCGTAGAAAGAACCCCATACAACGTCAGGAAGAGGAACGCCAAGTCCAGGAAATGTTAGAGGCCGGGATTGCCACCCCGTCCATTAGCCCCTCGTCTTCCCCTGTTGTCTTAGTCAAAAAGAAAGATGGGACAACCCGTTTTTGCGTCGATTACAGGAGGTTAAATGACATAACCATTAAAGACGCTACGCCCTTACCCCGAATAGACGATTCCCTTGACTCCTTATACGGATCCAAATGGTTCACTACCCTCGACTTGCAAGCAGGGTATTGGCAAGTGCCTATCAAGGCCGAGGACCAAAAGAAAACAGCATTTTCCACTAGTGGTGGCCATCACTATGAATTTAACGTCCTACCTTTTGGCCTCTGTAACGGACCCGCCACTTTCTCCCGTTTGATGGAAACGGTATTACATGGCCTAACCTGGGAAACCTGCCTAGCCTATCTGGACGATATTATTGTGTACTCTCCAACCTGGGAAGAACACCTCCTCAGGTTGAGACAAGTCCTGCAAAGAATCCGAGCCGCCGGGTTGAAATTAAAACCCTCAAAGTGCGTGATTGCCCGGAATAAGGTAGATTTTCTCGGACACGTGATATCTGAACATGGTATTGCGCCAGATCCAAAGAAACTTCAAGCCATACAAAACCAAACCCCACCCACCACGGTTAAAGGAATACGTTCGTTTCTAGGTTTAGCCACATACTACAGACGTTTCGTCCCCCACTTTGCCACCATAGCCAGACCCCTCCACCAACTTACCCACAAAGACACCCCGTTCGCCTGGACACCTGAAAGAGACCTCGCGTTTAACACTTTGAAGCAAAAGCTAATCCAAGCCCCTATTGTCGTTTTCCCTGACTACCAGAAACCTTTCCGTCTCTATACCGACGTATCTCTGTACGCCATAGGTGCAGTATTAGCTCAATTCAGAGATGGAAAGGAACATGTGATAGCGTATGCCAGCTCCACACTCACCCCACCCCAACAGAATTACGCAGCCACCAAGAGAGAGTGCTTAGGGATCATTTGGGCACTCAGCCACTTCCGGTAATTTGTGTTGGGCGCAAAACTCGAAATAATTACCGACCATCAATCTTTACAATGGCTGCGTAGGTGCGAAACCAACTCAGCCATTTTGGTACGTTGGAGAGAGACACTAGAGGACTACGACTTTACCATTCAATATCGTCCCGGCAAACTCCATACTAATGCAGACGCCCTGTCACGTTTGCCAGTACCAAAAGACCCCCCCACCAACCTAGCCGCCTTACAAAACACTCAATTGGTATCTACCCCCCACCCCCGACAGAATGCCCCCCCAGCCCCCTCCCTAATTCAATCTTGGGAAGCACGAATCAGACCCCCCTGGATACCGTTAAATGTCTTCAGGAAACTGACTCGCTGGGGAGATCAACTTGCCACAGACACTGGTCACATAATCTTGGACCCCTCCATAGCCCACGACTACATGATTGCCATCCACGAGGGAAACGGCATACACCTTGGACAAAAGAAAATGTTAAAGATCTTCACAGACCAATACTGGACCCCCAACCCCTCCAAAATTGCACAACGAGTGACAGAATCCTGCAAACCGTGTTTATTGGGAAAGGATAGATCACGCACCCCAGGCCCAGCTGGTACCATTTCTGCCAACAAACCGTTCCAAGTCCTATCCCTCGACATCATGGGCCCGTTCCCTTCTTACGCTGGCAACCGCTATATCGTCACATTTGTAGACGTATATTCAAAATTTTTAATAGCCTGCCCAGTTAAAGACCACACAGCCACAACAGTCGCCACACTGCTTGCCACAGAAGTGTTCCCTATATTCGGCCTTCCCCTTGCTCTTCTATCGGACAATGCCCCCGAGTTTAGTGGACACGTTTGGCAACAATTCACCCAACAATGCGGTATTAAGATTAAACACTCATCCCCGTACTGGCCTCAAGGAAATGCTATCTGCGAACGCAGCCATCGCACCATCAACAACCAGTTACGTACAAGAATGATTGCTCTTAACACCTCAGACTGGCCATCACAACTAACGATGATACAGTGGGGTATGAACACCTGTCCTCGGAAAGACGGTATTTCCCCTCATGAACGTGTTTACGGTGTACCCCCCCTGTTACTGCCATTCCACCACCACGCTCATCTTCCCTCCACCACCTCCACAATTGCAACATCTGCAAAACACCCTCCATACCACCCAGATCTGTCAAGACACCAAAACTGATAACATCGATGACAAAAACCCTTTCGCCATCCATAACACCGTAATGGTAGCCAACCTCCCTATCACCAACAAGTTAGGCCCTCGCTATGTCGGGCCCTACACCGTCATACAAGTCCCAAATGCCTTTCAAGTCACCATCGACTATCACGGCGTGACTCGCACGCTCCGAACTAGATTCGTCCGAGCGTTTAAACCTCTAAAGCCACAAGACATTACCCCACCCCACAGGTCCGACCCTAAATTAAACACCCCTACTCACCCTCTCTCAGGCTACGAATATTCCCATACAAACCCCTAAGGACCTAAGACCTCCAGCACCGAACCGACAAATCTTTTCTCAACATACCCCCCCAACTAACCTCCACAAACCCCAAGCCCCCACTATCACACCCTCTTCCACCATGACACCTTCCTTCACTTCTGATAGTCAAGTTCCTCCCCAACTTATCCAAGTACGAAAACCTCCACCCACAACCCCGACCACAACAGAAAACCTCCCGTCTAGCCCTGACATACCTCCACCAGGCACCACAGTGAGAAAACCACCACCCCCACCCCAAACCAAGTACACACCCAACCGCACCACACAATCTACCTCAGTAACCTCACGCTACAACTTACGCCCACGACAAAAATCGTTTAAAACCTCCAGAAAACACACCCTACTAACCAAATTCTGTAGGTCTGCCAGACCACTACCCTCCTCCTCCTCCTCCTCTTCTTCTTCTTCTTCGTCGAATTCTCCCCCACAAAGGGAAAGAAGACGAATAATCACCAGCAAATCACCAACCTCATCAAACAACACACCCCACACACGCCCCTACCCCCAACCCTCCAACTTAAATCTACACCCGTTACCCACCCGTCTAGCCCCCCCCGCATCCGCCCCTTTCCTCTCCACGATCCCCACCACCCCACCCACACACCGACCAACCTCCTTATCTCACCGAACCCCCAACCAACCAACCCCTAAGAAACCCCCCCCCCCCCAAAGTCACCCCCGAGAAAACCCCCACATGTCATCTACCTATAAAACGTGCTTCCCCTCAATATAAAACATCGTCGAGCGACTCAAGTCCCACGACAAACATCTACCTTCCCACCAGGACTGCCAGAGGTAGAGTATTCAACAGACCCATCAGATTTAAAGACAGCGATACAAAAATAACACCCCGTTCTGACACTAAGGACCCAAGCCACACATCACACACACCCCCTCCTTCCCACACACCTCCTTCACCCACCTTACCTAAACCGATCTTGCGCATTGCCTCACTATATTCCCAACCTACAACACCGCCCAAGAAAACCAAATAAAACCCAGACTCACATTCCCCCTTCATCCCCAGCTCTGTTGTCACGCGTGAATCCCCTTTCGGTTAGTAACCCATTCACCACCCTAAACAGACTTCCTGTCAATCCCACACACCTCACTCCGACCCCCACGGGGGAAAGCTACAAACCATTCATACGAAAGGTTAAAGTAAAAACCCCCACTGGACACTTGGCCCGTGTACCACACCCACACCAAGCCCGGGCAGCTGCCCGCCACAACACAGAGGACACATTCTTACAGGTATACATTGACCTGCAAACGAAACCTGACCGTCGCTCTCGTGTTTGGTGGAACTTTCTAAATACCCTGAAAATGACCCACCATCTCTATGCTTCTTTTAACTTCACCCTTGAGGCTCGAGGACGAGCCTATAATGAAGGAGAGGGAAGTAAAATGCCCCAGAACAAGAAGCCCACCACAGAAGCCACGAGCGAACACCACACAGAAACACCCGGAAGAAAGGTCCACAGAACGAAAGGACCAGCTGACCGAGCCAGCCATTTCAGCAGGCCCAAGCCCGCAGGGCTAAACAGCTCCAGGACGCACCCTTTTACCTTTTCTAAACTGACCATTTTCCACACCTCACGTACACTAACCCCCTCGTGTCCTACACTCCTAACTACAAAGATGATGAACAGGAATATACATTCATATTAAAAACACCCATGCCCTGTCCCGACGTTGAGCCAATGCCAACACATCAGACAGCCATAATTATATCTATGTATGTTCTTACATCCGAGAAGTAGATGTTATATATCTTAGAAGTTAAAACACCCACGCCTGTCCCTAGACCTTGTATATCATTTTCCATGACTAGTATAGATATATGTAACCCGTGCTCAGTCGCCCCCTTGCATTGTTCCTCTAGTAACTAAGTGTCTCTAATATTAACTGCCACCAGTATTGATACGACATAGCGGCACTGTCCTTGTGTCGTATTGTGCCAAGTACAGATCGACCAGGTTTCATCACCTTATTAGGACGACGACTATAATGTCATCGTTCATTGATGTATGCAATCCTTAGGTTAAGTATTTTTATCCGCCATTGTGTTCACCTTTTTCCATTTACTTTTCCACAATTGTCATACGTCTTCCCCTTGCCTCCTTCGTATCCACAGTCCACACTACGCCAATTTACTTCGTGTCATGCACCTCTTACCCCAACCAGAGATTGTATAAGATAACCTGGTTACCAGTATCTGTCATAAGTACCCCGAAACAATAACTAAGTACCCCTCCGAACTGCCGCTGTTGTTGGTATATTTATATTTAATAGAAAACGCAGTTCCCAGGGCCAACTAATAGTATCCATAACCCCTCGGACTGATCACATAACTCTATCTTTTCCAGACTCATATACCACCCCATAGTTGCATTCCCCGGTAGCATTTGGCTAACGTATTCTACTGCCTTTTCAAACTCCGATATCAATTGTAGCCTAATGCCACCCCCACGCCCAGGGACCTTAGGGGCAAAATTTCCCTGTAGCCCTTGAACTCTCCCCCCCCTCTCATTATAAGCCCCCACACTTCTCTACTCTTGTCCGACCTAGCCTCTCTCTCATACCTCTCGAAGATCCTTGAATTGTCCGTTGCTAATGCTCTCCAACCTTTTATGTATATACTCCTATCCAGCCTACCTTCACTTAGTAGGCCAGAACAACATTAGAACTTTACTAGCCCCTTGCATGCCATCTATTCTCTTACAACCCATTCACAACCCTGCACCCAATGGTCGTCGGTGCGAGGCTAGCCGCCTCGCCAGTAACTAACTTCTATTGCCATACTTCCAGATAAATGTGGCAGAGTTAGCAACCCAGTCTCCACCACATCCAGCAAACCCTACAATTAACAACCAGCCGAGTAAAACCAGCTAGCCAAGGCACCTTCGGTTTTGGTATTAAAGACACCCACATCTGTCTCATACACAGAGGATTATTACGAACACTGGTGATATGGCAAGCCCCTAGCCACAGCCGCCGGACGACTATCACAGAGAGAGGGCGCCCAGCTCCCCCTTTTTGCCCACCCGAGGAGGGAGACCCCCACCCCCGCGGAGGTATACCTGGCCCCTGTTTTGACTTTCGAGTCATTGCCAGGTAGCACAGGAATTCTTCCTATCAATGAACTAACCATGCATGACTAACACCTTCACTAACCTCTATTTACTCACAATAAACCATTTACCTTTCTTGCATGCTCTGATCACTAAATTAGCACCTCAGCTATACCATAGAATGAAGATTGCACAATCTAAGAGAGACGCTCCTATCACAGCTGTCCCCATCCTCCTCGCAAAGTAGATCCAGTCTCCCTCCCCTAAATACTTCCAGTATAGCCAAAATAGTACCTCTTACTAAGGCTCAGTTATATGAAAATATAAAGGCTTCCTATAGCCCTGTGCCACAACAGTAAATACCATCTTACCTAGTCCCCATATCTATTGAGAGCTCAATTAAGTCCATAAGACTCGAGATCCCTACTGTCTACAGGGTCCAGAACCGAGCCTATAAATCTAACTCCTGCCCCCAGTCAAATCAGTTGAAAGCTAGACACCAACCAGTGGTCACTATCCTGCAGTTTACCTCTAGCTCTGCCCTCGTGTTGTTCCGGAGTGAGATTCCAGATCCGGCAGACTCCGTGGCAGAGAAGACTGATAGAAGCATCTGTCCATGTACAAGTCCTAACATGCACCTTATAACCTTCACACAAATTCGTGGGTATATAAGTGTGTAGCCAGCAACGATCGTCAAGAGATCCGACTTGAGAACTTGCTACATTTTGGACCATCTGGACGGCCGAGGAACCAGTCGTTAGCGCCCAACATCACCGGAAGCAAGATAACCAGGACCAGATCTACCAATACTATTCAAGATTCATGTTGCTAGTACTAAGTGTTATAGTACTAGCTTGATACTCACTTATTAACTTTCTATAAAGTGGCTAAAACCTTGCCCAGTGTAATTCATATTTAACCATTCCATTTGGGACGTACTAAGCGATCAGTGCTCTTTAATTAACAGGCGACCTTGACTCTCGTAATTACCTTATTCAGATATTAAAACTCTAGTGATATCTAACGTTCGCCCACTGATTTCTGTTCTACGTATTTCTGCCATAAGAATATAAAACTTAGATCAGTACCCCCATGAGGTTACTAGAGATTCCGTGTTCTACAATATACGCGTGTCTAACCCTAACTGTGAGCTGCTACTTGGGCATGCGACCAGCCAGTAAGAGGTCAACTCAGTGACATTGAATTATACGAATATATTGAGGTCTTCCAGTAAAATATAAACTTGCTAATTAAACCCGTGATCAGAAGGATATACCTGAACGTTGGAAGTGGGAGACTAGGCTCCATCCAGATCCGCTAATGCTAGTAGTTCCCTTCTATTATTTGTTTTGTGCGAGAATTACTATCTTTCTATACTCTTTATTTATTTACGTCAATAAACGTGAACTTGTGTCGTGTTACCGTGTGTTTATTTTGTGTTCTCTATTCCTCATACCTTGTATTGTGCATGCAGCCTTATATACCCAGTCATTCAGAACTCACATTACCCAAGTTAAACCTGTAGAAAAACAGGGCATAACAAAATGTTTAGATAAACTCAAAGTAAATAAAATGCCTGGACCTGATACAATCTCACCTAGCGTTCTAAAGAAAGTTAAGGATGAGCTCTCCAAACCACTGACATTGCTATTCAATAAATCCTTGCAGTCTGGAACTATGCCTGATCAGTGGAAGCTAGTCAACGTAACACCGATATTAAAAAAAGGCAGCAAATCCCTTCCCTGTAACTATCGTCCAATTAGCTTAACCTTAGTTTTATGTAAAATGCTAGAAACGGTTATAAGAGACAGATTAGTAAATCACATAGAGGAAAATAACATACTTAAAGATACTCAACACGGCTTTCGTAACAAACGTTCCTGCTTAACACCTACTGTCCAAGCGACGTACGTTGGCCGACAGTAAAAAAGTAACTCGTCAGTAACAGCGATGGATGATGTCCGTCAATAATATGCGGTCCTCTTAACAGCCTGTATCGATCGGTGCCTGGTACCACGACGTTTGAGCACTGCTCTAAGACCTTGGCAACACTTCTCAGCTTATATCCAAGCTCCCACAGGCTAGGAGCATCAGTATTCCTCCATCTTTTGAGGTGGAAGGATGTTTTTTTCTCGACTCTGAAGCCATTTTGGCCAAATTACTTGGTACTGGAGGGTACATTTATGGCAATACCCTTTGGTACAGTAGGGGTTAACAAACCTCTTAGACTTCTTCCACGCTATCCTCGACCTCTATGATGAGAGTAAAGCTGTAGATATTATATATACCTTGATTTTCCATAGGCCTTTGACAAAGTTCCCCACAAACGTTTAATGCTAAAACTAAAAGTGCATGGAATACAAGACGGTGTGCTGAAATGGATAGAAAATCTGAAAATTGGCTCAACGACAGAAAGCAAAGAGTACTCATAAATGGTAAGGCATCTAAATGAACCAATGGATAGGTACTAGGACCAACTCTCTTTCTAATTTACATCAACGACATAGATGGGGGTCTCACCTGTACAATCTCAAAGTTTGCTGACGATACAAAAATTGCAAATAGCGTACTCTCTAAAGAACAAGTTGACGATATGCAACACAATCTAGATAAGTTGTCATGTTGGGCCCAAATATGGCAAATGAGTTTCAATGCAGATAAATGTAAAGTACTACATATCGGATACCGAAATGAGAAAGCAAACTATTCGATGAATGGCTTAAAAGTGTAGACAGAGAAACCGATCTGGGAATAACAATATCGAGTAACCTAAAGAAGAGTCAACAATGTTCAGAAGCTGTTAAGAAGGCAAACAAATAATTGGCTTTATAGGAAGCTCATTTGTGCATTAATCCAAAGAAGTTATCCTAACTCTTTACAATTCCTTAGTCCACCCTCTTCTGGAATACTGCGTTCAATCCTGGTGCCCTTATTACCAAAAAAATATGGACAAGCTAGAACGAGTTCAACGTAGAGTTACCAAAATGATACCTAGCCTAAAGAACAAACCATACGAGGAGCGTCTTAGAGAATTAAATCTAGTTCCTTTAACCCAGCGCAGATTAAGAGGCGACTTAATTCAAGTGTTTAAAATCATCAAAGGCATCGACAATATGAACTGTAGTAAGTACTTCACTATCGAGCAATCTAATTACACGCAGGGAAACGGTTGCAATTTGTTTTTGTAAATTTTTAACTCACACGAATCTAAGAATTTCTTCTTCAATCGAGTTGTCAACTTGTGGAATGGGCTATAGACTGCAGCACCGTTGATTACTTTAAACTTTGCCTAGACAAATATCTTGCATCAAATCCGTAACTGACTGCGTTTGTAAATTATTAACTTTATTTTATTCCCCTCTGAAATACATCAAGGATTATTGTGTATATATATATTACTAAGATGTTACTCTTTTTTCCAGATATACGAAAGATCACTTATAACTGTGTTATATTACTAACCCATCTGTCCCCTACTAACTTCCTAATCCTACCACGGACATTAGTTCCAGGGCAGTAGTTCTTTTTCCAATGTTCCCTTACCCACTCTAAACCACTGTTTGGTAACTTGATTCTCAGTGTTTTGGAGGACAAGCAGCCTAGAGGGTTCACTGGACCTGTTGTTGCTTGATTTAATTTGTACTCTTTTGTACTCTTTATATTATAAAATGCTCAAACTTTGTTCAATTAATATGAACAGTATATTCTTCTCTCTCTCTCTCTCTCTCTCTCTCTCTCTCTCTCTCTCTCTCTCTCTCTCTCTCTCTCTCTCTCTCTCTCTCTCTCTCCCACTATAACATTACCCAGACCAATCAAGTTGAAGGTCCATTATCTTGTCTGTGGTATTGTTTAACCCTATTTGGTCCGAGTGGGGTCTTTTTGGACCTCACCTGTATTGTTCCATTGGTTTGGAAATCTTAAGAAATTTCACCTCATTAACTTGGCGATAAGTCGCTTCACCCCATTCGGGTGTCGATTTCTTTCTGAGGAAGTGATAGCGAGCCTGTAACTTAGGAGAAATCGCTCTTCGACCGATACATTCTTCTAGTGAAAAGTGTACAAATTTAGCTTGAAGGGTTCTGGGTGGAATTTTATATTTCTATTGCTTGAAGAAATTTTGGGAAGGCGTTTTCGGTTAGCCTAGGGGACAAACTAAAATACCTTCCTCGATAATGGCAAAAGCAAGCAAAATCCTCAACACTATACTGTAGTATTAAACAAAATATCACAATACCCCACAAGACTTTAGATTAGATTGTGTTAACTTATTGATTCCTGTCCCCAGCCCTTCTGTACGGCGCGGTAATTGACAGAATGATTGCGTTTAAATATATAATGCCCAATTCAGGTCTCGCTGTTTCGCTCTCTAACATTTTAACGTAGCCCTCAGTGTGTGAACTTTCTTTATGGGAGTGTGTGTGTGTGTGTGTGTGTGAGAGAGTGATAGTACAAAGTACAAAGGAGTACAAAGGAAATCAAGCAACAACAGATCTGGTGACCATTCTAGGCTGCTTGTCCTCCAAAACATTGAGGATCAATTGTCCAAACAGTGGTTTAGAGTGGGTAAGGGAACATTAGAAAGGGAACTACTGCCCTGGAAATAATGTCTGTGGCAGGATTAGGAAGTTAGTAGGGGACAGAGGGGTTAGTAACTGAGGGGGGGATAAAATAAAGTTATTCATTTACAAACGCAGTCAGTCACGGGTGTGTGTGTGTGTGTGTGTGTGTGTGTGTGTGTGTGTGTGTGTGTGGACAAGCATTGATGATTTCATGGGCATGAATGTCATGCTATTTGTAGGTTTTATAAGTATAAATTTAGATTGAACTAACAGTTTAACCAACCCATGGGCACCAGCTAATATAATATAATAAATGTACATTTCAGGTCCGGCCATAAATCGTTGTTTTCCCTAAAACAGCTTAAATAGGTGAGAAAGGAAAGGAAAAAAAAACACTCTTCTCGGTCTTTTTGGAGTCCTAAATGGGGGGGGGGGCTCAGCCATCAGCTGGTGCCGGACGCCTCTTCAAACCTCCCACGCCGGCACACTACAGCTGGGCAAGGCAGTATGGCTGATGTACAATACCTCCAGTTTTCGAGTGACGGTTATTTACACCACCCGAGCATCATGTGTGCCTTCATAGTTCATATATTAGCAACATGTATCATATCATATAATGTCATTGTAAGTGAAGTTACAGTGTGATAAATGCATAGATTCAAGTTTTATAAATGCCAACGAGTGGCAAAGCCCGGAGCGCGTCCTGGTTACCATGGCGACGGGTGGCCATCTTGGCCCAAGACAACAGCAGAACGTACGCATATACATATGGCCAGCTGACTAACACTTCTCTGCCACCACTTTTACTTACATTCTGTGCCTCTCTCACGCACTCTGTTTATTGATTTTATACTTTACCGTATGTTTTTATAGTTAGAATATAAGTTTTACACACTTTTTACTTAGAAATATGGGTTTTCACATTGTAATTTTAGTGGAGAGACCATGGGTGGTAGTGGTGAAGGCAGGCCTGGGGGTGGACCACGCCGCACTTGTTGTGTAGCAACTTGACACCTCCCATCCTCAGCTCGTCTCTTCTGACCCCTACGATGGCCTGGCGGAATTTTGAGGAATGCCATGGGGTCTGGGTCATCCTCCTCCTTCTTTTTCCCACTTGGTGAGGAGTCAACTATGTCATGGGGAGCAGTGGCAGAGCGATACCCACTCTCCTCCATTTGTTCCAATATTGCGAGGCGACGAGGTAGGTCAGACATGATGTAGCCTATCCCTCGCAAAGTCAATGAGATAACTGTCTTCCCCCCTCCTCCCGCGCGTCTCCACCGCAGCTGGACTTGGGGGTTGCCAAGTATTGCCGCTGTCCGGCACCATCCTAAGGAACGTACCACACAAATCTGAACCCTCTAGCTACCATAGGACAAAAGTAAATAAGGTCGAAAGTGGTGGTGAGATAAGTGGGTGAACTGGCATCCCCTACCCGCCCGTCCAAACCCGCGCGGCTGGACTTGGGGGTTGCTGAGTACAGCCACTGTTCGGCAACATCATAAGGTACATCCCATGCAAATTTGAACCCTCTAGCTACCATAGGACAAGAGTAAATAAGGTCGACAGTGCCGACGCAGGTGCTGCGGCACTGGGGTTTAGTGTTACATACATTGCCGACTCATATGCTGCGGCACTGGGATCCAGTGGGTTAAGCATGAACACAGTTGTAACACAACTGCTGCAGCAGGGTTACAGATGGCTGCGTAGGCCCAGGCAGGGTGTTTATGGCTATTATCGCTCAATAAACATCGCCCTACAGCTGTATCTGTAGCCCTGAGCGAACTCAAACGAGTCCCAATGGAAAATTCAAGTCGAATTCTCTCTTTAAATGTCTAGTTAATTTATTCTTCTCATCCGGCCTTGAAAATATCCACTGAGCGACGGGGATCCATAGCGAGCTTATTGTCACTTCCTCTCTTTCCCTCTTTCGTAATATTACTCTCGCAGTACCATAATAAAATAAACCGATACATTATCATGTCTTGTGTTAAGACAGTATGAGTTATGGCCTGTAACATGAAATTAACCTCACATTTGTAACTGGTATTTAGCTGTCACAAATATATATAGAAGTGGACCTTCTTTCCTTGAATTTCAGGTTCTAAGACACCTCTTGCTTAGAAACAGTCCCTCCCACAACTGATGCCTGTAGCAGACTAATATTACTATGGGTGGGAAGGTTAGAAGCATCTGACAACAACTGGAGCCCCTCGATGCCACCAAATCGGCTGGTAATACCAAAACATAGGGGTACTATGCCCAAAGTAAACATATTTTATACGTCGCAGGCAGTGAAAGGGTTAGAAAACTTAGAGACAGAATATTCTTTGTTAAGTTAGGTTAACTAGACTAGGTTAGGTTAAGTAGGTTGGGCTAAGTTTGATCTGGATAGTTTTATTTAGGCTTAAAAACTAAAAGTAATACATTGTACCATGTATGCTCGCATCTGTACCGATAAACACACCATTGCGTTGTGTGTGTGTTATCGATTTGTTCATAATAATAACTTGATGTTAAAAATAATTGTAGATGAAAATTACGATATTGCAGAATACGGTGACAGTAACAAAGTGCACCCATTTGTGACAGAATTATTAGTAGGTCACATAAATTTAATTATATTTTGGTTATCATTAGATGATTTTATTTAGCTTATAGTCTACCTTGAGAACTCAAAGGGGTAAATACACCCTCAGTTAACCCTCTACATAACATAGGTCCTTCTAAACTGCCTAAAATTGCTTAACCCAGCAAGTGCGGCAAGACTTATATAAGGCCTACCGGTGCGCTGCGGGAAGCCTTATATAATCCAAGGCCTAAAAAAAAAACATTTAAACCAACCCAGTATCAATTTTTTTTTGTTTTTTAATTGCCCCTTGGCCATGGCAAATATCACTCCTCCCCATCCCCTCCTTTCCCCCCCCCCCCCCCCCTTCAATTATCACCTATTCTCCCTCTTATTCCCTTATTTCGGCGATATATTTTTGTGCTATCAATAGCGAGTCATAAGAGGGGTGTGCTTGTATGTGTTACCAAGCGAATGAAAGAGAGAGAGAGAGAGTATTGCGCAACAGTCACTCTCCAGGCGTGGGGAGGAGTGGTGGAGTGGGAGGCTGGCTCAGCCTTCAGTTATGTAACTCCCGATCTAATTTGCCGATTTTGACCATCCAAACGCTGTTTCCACTTGTTTTATTGCTGTAACAGGTTAATATCTTCATAATCAACGTAAAATAGGCGCATATGGATAAGTATTAATGATATTGTACGATGACGATTTTAGTGAAGAAAACAGCCTAAATACCTCCGCACCACGGCACGGTGCTCAGTACCCCCCCTGCGCACTTCTTAGGTTAATATTAACCCTCTCACGTTCTTGACGCACTTTTGAGCCTATTAGGGATACTTTAAAGCCTTTGTTACCATCAGGGGTATTTAGAAACCTTTAGTTTAGTTACTTCAACCTCTGCAGTTGTCTTTGAGTTAGCTGTGGGCAGAAAACTAATTTTGGAGAGGTAATTATAAGAGTGAGAGAACTCTATTTCTTATTGCTAATCTAGCAACCTCTGCGTCATATGGTCGTGAGAGGGTTAACTAGAATGAAAGGCAAAAATGAGCCATCGTGGATAAGACTAATTTGATGTTACACCTGCTAATAAAATCCAAAGTGAAGATCTGAGGGGAGCCCATGGCCGCAGCCGCGGTACCACTACATACACCTAATTACAATTCCATTTTGATGAATTTTGACTGCATTGTATTGCATTAGGTTAAGGTAGGTTAGGTTAGTTAATACAATAAAATAAAGTAAAATACATCAACATAGAAAAGGGGGGATGGCCGCACATGGGCAGGTCTACCACCGGAGCGTGGAATGCCTATTTGGTGTCGGCAAGGCATCGTGCTGTACGGTAGCGGTAGCGCTAATAAGTCATGTCTCAGCTGTTATTACGTTTGGCATGTTCTGTGCTGTATTAATGTCTGTCCGATGTTGAATAGGGTGGACAAGTATAGGAACATGTTTGTATATCTCACTCGCAACTAATAAATCAAGTTTTAGATAATTATTACTGATACCAATTATTGATCAAAATATACTTGCTGCCGAGACATCACTTATAGGCTGACTGTACTGTACATCATTCAACATTCCTTGTTAAAGAAAGGTTATAAATGTAGGTTACCTCTTAGTGTACAGTCACAAGCAGGAATACTTGAACACTTCATAAGGGGGATTTCCGCTTGAGGGATTACTTTCTGGACCCCTTTATCTCTCATGTTTAGCTCCATTGCTTTTGAGATTTTAAGACATTCGCCCCATTAGTTTGGCAATTTTAAGAACCTTTGCCCAATTTCTGTCAATGTTATGACCTTTTGTGCCACTTTGGTGTTGATTTATTCTTGGCGAGCGGTTACGAGCCTAGGAACCGGTTTTCGGTCGGGACATTTTTCTACCGAAAAATCTACAGCTTTATCTACGAGCCTAGGAACCGGTTTTCGGCCGGGACATTTTTCTACCGAAAAATCTACAGCTTTATCTTGAAAATGGGTCTAGGGTTGTGTGCTTTTAAGCATGATGGAGGTCTAGAGAACACACTAAAAACCTCCCCTTAACCCAGGAAATGATAATCACCCCTAGGACTCACCATTGCCCTGTGATAGACCTAGGCCGATTTGGCGACTCTTCCAAAATGCAACAAAAACCACATCATCGTGTAGGATATGCAAGCGCACATCTACCCATATACTGTATATATGAATAAAAGATACGTGGTTGAGGTGTTACGGTTGTCCGTAGTTGAAAATGTGGCGCAAAATTGGCAATGAGTGGCTGTGCGTATGGGAGTATTGGTCAGGTGGAGGGAGGAAATGAGAAGAGCAGGGTGTAGGCAAGATGGGGGCAGTAAATGTCATTGGATTTTCACCCCTATAGGCCTGACAGTTACACAACTCCTTCAGACATATTATGTTCCAATAAGTCCGAGGAGGCGGGAGCCCCGGGATCATTGCCACTGCCCCGCACTACACTCACAACAACACTGCGGCCGTTAGAATTATCGGAGGTGAATGAGGTTGCCACCAACGGTTTTATCGTATGGTAACTTATCGGACTTACTGAGCTCATATGACGCAAAATCGCGTCATAAACTTATTGGAGAGGTATAGAGATAAGTCCATATGACGCGATCGCGTCATATGAGTTTTTGGTTCACTCTCCCATATGACGCGATCGCGTCATATATGTCTGAGGGAGTTAATGTTTTTGTTATTGGGAGAGTTTCGGTACGTGTTTGACATATTTTCTTTCAAGAGGAGCGTCGCAGTTCACCAGTAAAACCTCTCGAGAGGATTGTCATAGCCGCTGGGTTAACCTAAGTAACCCATTATATGGCAGGCAGCATGTTTGGGGCCATGGAGAGGTAAAATTATTATTACATTGTTATATACTGTATATATATATATATATATATATATACACTGTATATATATATATATATATATATACTGTATATATATATATATATATAGATATAGATATATACTGTATACTAGGAGGGGTACCCGGCGTTGCCCGGGTTTAAATTCTACTACCATAATCACCATCAACAATCACTACTACCACAATCATCACAATACTACTACTACCATAATCACCGGCCTCGACCTCCCTGTGCCTCATTAAACGGCGACCTCGATTTCGGCCGCTAAATGACCTCCGATTTTGGATCTGACCTCATCCGTACCCCCATTTTGGGGAGCTGCGAACAACTTTCGTTCCATACACCTTTTCGATCGGAGGCCTCCTTCTGCCCCAAACGGCCATTTTTTCGCATTTTTTTCGCTCCCGTATACTACATAAGTTCTGCCGAAAATTTTATTAAACAAAAGTGTCTCTGATTTCCACTAAACTCGCCTAAAACCATCTCCAAAGCCTGGGCTTTCCAACGGTGCCCCACACTCCCACCTGGCACCAAAACTGTGGGAGGAGTTTAGTAACAAAGGTACAAAGGTCGGGTAACTGACAAACAGACAAACATTGACCTTTATTTATTAAGATATATATTGTATATAATTATAAGATATATATTGTATATATATATTGATATATATACAATATATATCTTAATAAATATTATGCAGTATATATATATTTTTATTTTTATTTTGTCTATGTCTGAAACTCGGGACTGTAGGATGTTCAGTAGCCTGTAACTCTTGTGAGGTGCCGAGATTATCGATTGACGCTTCGAGATGTTGGGTGCTTCATATGTTGCTCTAGAGTCTAGAACTCTAGATGGTCACGGTGGAGCTTCAAGGTGTTGGTTGCTTCCTTTCTGCCACAGTAGATGACGACACCTTATTTATACATGTCACTTGATTGGAGGGAGCAGCTATACGGTCGTTCACAGCTCTTCGAATATGGTCAGGGCATCTTCCATGCAATAAATTGGTGACGATATAGGAGCTATTTTTTGACATGTCGGTGTAGCCAGGATATGTGTAGAACCACAGGAATGATAAGATCACACCAGAAAAACCCCAGACGTTTGGCGTGGACTCAATCTGAGGTCCATTAGGTCTGCAGTCCACCACGGTATCTACTATGCTATCGCAATATGATTGTTTCCATATGTGTATAGTCAAAGGTAAAGGCTTAAGTGAATAATAAACAACAACAAAATATACATTCCAATGTACAGTTCCCTACACAAGTTCTGTTGCTCTCTGAGATATTATTTGTGGAAGTCAAAGTAGTATAATTTAATTTAGAATAAAGTAGCTTATTCATAAGAAAGTGAATCAACTACAGCATAGCAAGGAGCTCTCCTAATAAAATAATGCTGTTTTCACTTTCATAAATAAAATATCGGAGAGGAACGGAATTTGTGCAGGGAACTGTACAAACCGTTATTTTGGCGAGGAAGAGGCTGGCTGATACTCCAAGAGACAGAGGGCTTTAATCACAATACTCCAAGAGACAGAGGGCTTTAATCACAATACTCCAAGAGACAGAGGGCTTTAATCACAATACTCCAAGAGACAGAGGGCTTTAATCACAATACTCCAAGAGACAGAGGGCTTTAATCACAATACTCCAAGAGACAGAGGGCTTTAATCACAATACTCCAAGAGACAGAGGGCTTTAATCACAATACTCCAAGAGACAGAGGGCTTTAATCACAATACTCCAAGAGACAGAGGGCTTTAATCACAATACTCCAAGAGACAGAGGGCTTTAATCACAATACTCCAAGAGACAGAGGGCTTTAATCACAATACTCCAAGAGACAGAGGGCTTTAATCACAATACTCCAAGAGACAGAGGGCTTTAATCACAATACTCCAAGAGACAGAGGGCTTTAATCACAATACTCCAAGAGACAGAGGGCTTTAATCACAATACTCCAAGAGACAGAGGGCTTTAATCACAATACTCCAAGAGACAGAGGGCTTTAATCACAATACTCCAAGAGACAGAGGGCTTTAATCACAATACTCCAAGAGACAGAGGGCTTTAATCACAATTTTAGGTAAATATATTTTGAAAACAATTTTCTATGTAAACAAGGGTGCACATTCCAAAAAACAAAAAAACAGTCTTATTAACCCTGCGCTAGACAAAACAGTCTTATTAACCCTGCGCTAGACAAAACAGTCTTATTAACCCTGCGCTAGACAAAACAGTCTTATTAACCCTGCGCTAGACAAAACAGTCTTATTAACCCTGCGCTAGACAAAACAGTCTTATTAACCCTGTGCTAGACAAAACAGTCTTATTAACCCTGCGCTAGACAAAACAGTCTTATTAACCCTGCGTGGCGTAAGACAAAATTGCCATTTTGGCCGTTTTATACTAAAATTTGACCCGCTTTGGCCCAAATGTGTTCTTCCTTCCGAAAATGTTTATTTTTACCCAAATATATTGTGTAATATATCAAATGAAGGCGTTTTATATCTAAAAAACAAAAATTAAGTAAAATGGAGATAACCGATGTCGTTTTGGGGATATCTTTAATTTAGTGTTCAAAATCCTGATTTTGTCATGTTTTCCAGAAAATTAATTATGGTTATGACCGGTAGGAAAAATATATATTTTATAAATTCTTTATATTATATTTCAATGGGAACCTTACATTATAGAACTTGTAAAAGTTAAATCGGATTGGACAATTGTTTACTTTTAGGGAAGATACAGACACTGTTTTTTTTTTGTTTTTTTTTTGTATATGTGAGTGAGGGAGACAAAAGGCAGAACTGCCCACAGCGAGTGCCTCCCCCATAGTTGAAAGAGTGACAGGGCCAAAATCAAGGGACGTTCGAGCCAAAGTGCCTGGAAACACAGAGTTTGAAGCAATTTAAGTCATAGGAGGAGGGACAGACTGATTCTGGGAGAGAGTTCCAGAGCTCAGCTGTTGAATAAATGAAAGTCTGAGAGTAACATTTAACTCTTGGGTTGGAGAGTTGCACGGAGTAGGGGTGGGATTGTGCTGCAAGACGGGTATCACATACCCTACGTAGAGAAGGTGGTATACACTGGGAGAGTTCTGAGGAGCACTGATTATTGTAGTAGCGATAGAATAGCGAGAGAGATGCATCATTGCGGCGAAGAGAGAGAGTTTGAAAAAATTTGGTGATTGGGCGGGAATTAATGATACGAAAGGCCTTCATTTCTACTTTGTCTAGGAGTGCGGTGTAAGAGGATCCTCCCCACACACGCGAACAACACTCAATGGTAGTTTGGGTGGAGGTCCACCTCGACCGCCGTAATGCTTTAAACCAGAGATGGACATATCTCAAGAACGGCTAAAGCTATTGCAGCAAAACTTTATGGTAGTACTTATGGGGCACCAACATACGGTGTTAACATGCTGGAGTTTCGAAAGTGAATGTATAGAGATAAAAGCATTATACAACTTTCGTTCCTTCTCCTTATCTTTAACTTGCTAGGTAAAAATCCCCTTGTTTGGTGCATTTTATGTATATTTCTGGGATTATTTTCTCAAAATAAAAACAGTATCAGCCCTTTACCAGGAATCCCTCTGGGACTCCCTCTGGCTGTGTTAGCAATATGTTCTATTTAGTTGAGGGTTTTTATACTGCCAGGGGCTCTTAACTCGACAACCATGTTGCCCCAGAAAATTAATGTAGATTCTTCTAAAACGTGCTGGTCTGCATAACTAAACTTCAGCTGTCTCGCTTTTCATTTAATAAATAAATATATTAGACTCACCGAGCAAAAATAAATACTAGATATTTCTGGTAACTTTTCAGAGAATTGATTAGCTTGCAACAAAATTAAAGGAATATATACAGACGAGGTAGTAAAGTCCCCAACAAATATATGTACACCAGACTACAAATCTAACAATGTCCATAAACATACTGTAGTCCCTCATTAATAATTATATACACAACAAGTCTTCAGTTACTGGCCATCTTCATCATCACTATCATTATCATCTGAACCAGTATCATTATTACTGATATTGTCATCATCATCCTCATCCTCATCTCCATCTGTGACATCTAGTTAAATTGTCTCAGAAACTATACTTGGCATTTAACTTCCAGTAAACCGTACTGGAGCGAAGCTCCCATTAACATCCTTCCAGCCATGGTCTGTGGGTTTCAAATTCTCCATTGGATTTCTTAGATGTGGATGTTTCCAGAGATATGCTACATAGTTGCAGAGTGCCCATTTTTGTACCTAAATATCTTTGCAGGGTGGAAGCATGATTGCATCAATTCCTTTTATTTTCTCCAATGCACTGTCAGTATTAGTCGGTTTGTATTTAAGCAGGAAAATTCTCAACCTGGCCTTATTCACAGATGATAATGTTCTCTGACCATAGAGTGGTGAACAGAGTCAACAGACATATTTGTTCTACAAGGCTGTCATCATCAGCAAAGGTAGTCTTTTCTCCGAGACCACCTAAGCCTTTAAGATAGAGAGGAGTCTTTTCAGCTTTCTTCAGTGGATTCACCTTCCCCTTTCTAAAGAACGGTGATGTATAATCACAGTCTGTTAGTGCATGATATCCTGGCAGTGCTTTGCAAAGTACTGGACCAATGTAGTTTGCTAGCACAATTATATGGGCATACCTTCACTCGAATGTCTAAGGTTCATCCACACATTGACTTTTCTGGCATGATAGAGAAGGGTAACCATGATATTAGTGTCTGTTGCACGGACAACAACATTCTGTCCTGGTGGTGATGCTCCTGACAATATGCCAAGATGGTACACCAGGCTAGTATCTGCCTCCACATGTGAGCATATGTAGTCTGGTACCTCGGTGTGTTCCATATTTCCTGTTAGTGTATCTGTATATTGAAGACACTGATTCTCATGTGCAACAATAACTGTCTTTTGTTTTCTGGTACTTGCATAACTGTTAGGTTTCCACTCCTCCATGGAGAACTTGATAAGTGCAGTTTTAAAAGCTGGTGATCGCAAGGTATATCTCAATTCTTTAGGACACAACTGATCTGCACCAGTGATGTGAAATGATCCATGATTTGCACCTCTTGCCTGTTGCTAAGCATTCGTTATGTTTTTCCCTTAAATGTCACAGACAAAGTGTATTTCATCTGCCTGTGTACTGCATATAATCTTCAGAACCACTTCTGCTACTTTCCCAAATTTATGAGGCACGTTGGTGGGCAATGACTGGATTACAAACATGGCATCATAAAGAACTGTATTAACCACTGTCGGCTATGTGTGTGTGATCAAATCTTTAAGGTACTTGGAGAGTTTGTACTTAAAGTGTCTTTTTCACTGTGCCAGAAATCCTGGCCAAAGAGAGGTGGACTTACGTAAGTGGAAACAAAAACTCCTTTTCAAGATCAAGATTCTGGTACAAGCAAGATAGACCAATCTATTCATCAAGTCTTGTATTGTCTTCAGCTCAATTACCTTTTCATCTTTACCTCGGATTTTGCTCTTGATAGCAAAGTTGCTTACTTTTCTTCTTGTCAATGGCCTCTCAAACCTGATACAATCGATTTTCGGGTTTCATGGCTTGGGTTTGCATCTTTCTTTTTTGCCGCCTTTTCTAACAGATATCTAAAACAATAGTGCTTCTTGCTGATCTAGTAACTGTCCAGTGCCTGGTTGCTCCTTGGCTCTGATGGAAATAAATTATTCCAGTTTGTTGTGAAGCTGCATCTGCATTTAATGTACTCTCTAGTGCTTGATGGAGTTAAGAGCCCCTGGCAGTATAATAAACCCCTCAACTAAATAGACCATATTGCTAACACAGCCAGAGGGATTCCCAGAGGGATTCCCGGTAAAGGGCTGATATTGTTTTTATTTTGAGAAAATAATCCCAGAAATATACATAAAATGCACCAAACAAGGGGATTTTTACCTAGCAAGTTAAAGATAAGGAAAAGGAACGAAAGTTGTATAATGCTTTTATCTCTATACATTCACTTTCGAAACTCCAGCATGTTAACACCGTATGTTGGTGCCCCATAAGTACTACCATAAAGTTTTGCTGCAATAGCTTTAGCCGTTCTTGAGATATGCCCATCTCTGGTTTAAAGCATTACGGCGGTCGAGGTGGACCTCCACCCAAACTACCATTGAGTGTTGTTCGTGTGTGTGGGGAGGATCCTTTCACACCGCACTCCTAGACAAAGTAGAAATGAAGGCCTTTCGTATCATTAATTCCCGCCCAATCACCAAATCTCTGCAAACTCTCTCTCTCTCTCTTCGCCACAATGTTGCATCTCTCTCGCTATTCTATCGCTACTACAGTAATCAGTGCTCCTCAGAGCTCTCCCAGTGTATACCACCTTCTCTACGTAGGGTATGTGGTACCCGTCTTGCAACAACATCCCACCCCTACTCCGTGCAACTCTCCAACCCAAGAGTTAAATGTTACTCTCAGACTTTCTTCTATTCAACAGCTGAGCTCTGGAACTCTCTCCCAGAATCAGTCTTTCCCTCCTCCTATGACTTAAATTGCTTCAACCTCTATGTGTCCATGCAGGCACTTTGGCTCGAACGTCCCTTGATTTTGGCCCTGTCACTCTTTCAACTATGGGGGAGGCACTCGCTGCAGGCAGTTCTGCCTTGTGTGTCCCTCACTCACTTAGAAAAAAAGAAAAAAAAACACGTGTCTGTATCTTCCCTAAAAGTAAACAATTGTCCAGTCCGATTTAACTTTTACAAGTTCTATAATGTAAGGTTCCCATTGAAATATAATATAAAGAATTTATAAAATATATATTTTTCCTACCGGTCGTAACTATAATTAATTTTCTGGAAAACATGACAAAATCAGGATTTTGAACACTAAATTAAAGATATCCCCAAAACGACATCGGTTATCTCCATTTTACTTCTTTTTTGTTTTTTAGATATAAAACGCCTTCATTTGATATATTACACAATATATTTGGGTAAAAATAAACATTTTCGGAAGGAAGAACACATTTGGGCCAAAGCGGGTCAAATTTTAGTATAAAACGGCCAAAATGGCAATTTTGTCTCACGCCACGCAGGGTTAATAAGACTGCTTTTC
Source organism: Paralithodes platypus (assembly GCA_032716605.1). Classification (NCBI taxonomy): domain Eukaryota; kingdom Metazoa; phylum Arthropoda; class Malacostraca; order Decapoda; family Lithodidae; genus Paralithodes; species Paralithodes platypus. The sequence goes on along the minus strand of CM064499.1, from coordinate 12,524,572 downwards.
TTTTTCTTTTTTGGAAACAGCACCCTTTTTTACATAGATTTGTTTGTTTTCAAAATATATTTACCTAAAATTCTGATTAAAGCCCTCTATCTCTTAGGGTATGATCTCCCATGAAGAGGGACTCTCCCAACGGCCGTGCATACTGGGTCTGTGGATGTTTCGTAGGTGAGAAAGAGTTTGCAGATGATTATTATGTCTTGTTTGTATAGGTGGGGAAATGTATGACAAAGTGTTGAGTGACGGATGCTTGTAGTACAGGTGTGAGTTATTCGAAAATGGTCTTTCGAGATCCTTATTTTCAGCTGTGGTGTACGTCTCTAATACGGTATCTTTGGCATATTTCCTCAAGAGTTCAAGTGTTTTTTCAAAGTTGTCCATATACTTTATAGAATGTATTTGCTGGAGGTCTAAAATAGATCCTAATGATGTTGGAAAGCATTTCACAATGCGGTTTTTAGTCCTCCCCAAGTTAGCTCGTCATTTACTTTGCCTACAATTAGTGAAAAAGCTTCGGTGCCAATATTGACGGAGAAGCACCGCGACTCTCTCTTTCTCTTTTGAATACACTAGTTTAACCCCTAAGTGTCGGCGCGCAACATAAGTCGAGTATAATAAATCTGGACTATCTGGCGGCGCTCGACATAGGTCGTGTGGCAATTTCAGCACGTAATGTTGCTGAGAGAGAGAGACAAGTGGTGGCAGGATAGTAGCGAGCGTATGACTGCTCCAGACCACCGCGGCGAACCTACTGACACGAATCCCACCTCCTCCCTCCCTCTCTCACTCGCTATATACGGAATTGTATGGGGAAAGTGCCGAATTACATGCTTTTTGCACTCGCGTTGCGCGGTTGTTGCAAGAAAACTAGCCATCATAAAAGGATCGTTATGGTGTCATTGGAAAGCTCTGTTTATGCCCTTTCAGGGATATATACTTGTTTTACGCTCTGGGTCTTATTTAGGCATGAAAATGATCACGTAAACAGCCCTATTTTGGCTAAAAACACCCCGCTGGGCGGTACATATAAATAACCCGCTAGCCCGCTAATCTAGTGTTAAAAACAGGTTATACCATTTGTATGTACATGGCCATCTCCATTGTGGATATGGAAGGGAGAGTGGGGAGCACGAGAGGGCAGCTAATATATATACTAGTGGTGTTGTAATAAGACCTTACATTAAGGTAAAAATATATATTTTAAATATCAGAGATCGAGAGATCTCTTATATCTACAGTATATTTGTATTGTTATAGTGCAAGGGAACAGTGGTCTGTATTGTTCAGGTTAAATCTTTAGTAGGGATCTCAAAGATAGAGAACAGCAATACTAGCTGAAGGGATAATGCTCCTCTATCTAAGAAGGATAGTTTTTCCAAGTGTCTTGGTTAGGTCCTGGTCCTCTCGCTTCCTTCCTTTTCGCTGCTTCTCGGGTGTCGTCGGGGTTGGTAGTCGTGGCACCTGGTTCCAAATTTTATTCTGGTGGCTGGCTTGGTGAAGGTGTTGTCAGGGGATAATAAAGTTGCAGTAAGCTGAGTAAGCGTTACTGTGCCAGTGTCCTGGGTAAGCAACACTGGTCGTTTCACCTGGATAAGCATAGACCAGTGGAGAACCTGGGTAAGCGTTCTCCTTTCAGCCTGGGTAAGCCCTGGAGGTGATCTGCCGAACTATTTCCGCATCCTTACCTCTACCCTATTTTGGTGCTGGTCAGTAGGGGCTGGCTTTCACGGAAGAAGTGTAGGGGTGGTCCTTATGATAGGGTCAAAGGTGAGCCCCTCTATTAGGGAGGTGTTAATAATTGTAAGCCTAGTCACGTGCGAGGAGGGGCGGGTAGTGGAGACTCGTCTTCTGTTGGCTGGTTGTGGAGGAGAGACTGTCTGCTTTCGTTCTCTTAAATGATAGCGGTTGGGGTCTCTGGCAGAGGAGATAATTACTAGGGGCAGTTTGTCCACCAAGGGCTTAATAAATGGAAAGGATGCCGGCAATACTGGTAGTGGTGGGCCGGGTTGGTTAGTGGCACAGTTCGTTACAGTCCTACATTCTGGCATCGTTGCAACCTGGCATACCGACATATCAGCAACACCTCCGGCAATGTACAGTCGTGGTCAGGAGTAGTGGAACACCTATCAATACAAGATGTTCAGCATTAACTATAGTCTATTTATTTTAAGCTGACAGTAAATTTCAATATCCTCACCTTAATTACTCAGCTATTACGAAGACTTTGAAGTGAAATATGTTCTTAATTATGAAAACTTGGTATATACTGTATATGGTGCAAAGACAAGGTAGTTTCATACTTTTCAATTAAGTATTGATAAATCAGTTGGTAAGGGATTTAACTTACCATAATGTGTAACTAAAATACTGTACTGAACCCCAGTAAGTACCACAGGCTCTTTAAGGGGGAAGGGCGCATGTATTTGATTGTTAATTTATCTTTCTATATGTTATGTTTTAGTTTCCTCCCTAGACCTCTAATCAAGCTTAAAAAAAACAAAATAGATCCCCCTTCAAGATAAATTTTTAATTTTTTCGATAAAAAGAATTCCGGGCCGAAGGCCGGTTCCTCTTAAAATTACAGGCTTGCTATCGCTCGCCAGGAAAAAAATCACCTAAATGGCACGGAAGGTCTGGATATCGATAAAGAACTGGTACGAAAGGTCTTAAAACCGGCAAACTAATGGGGAGGACGTCTTAAAACTCTCAAAACTAATGGGGCTAAACATGCGGGAGAAGGGGGGCCAGGAAAACAGGCCATCTCCCCTTAAGTAGTTTGCCACGGTATCATAATTGGCCCTCTAAAAAAAATCTAGAAATTCATATCCACGACTCTACTTAACCCTGCTTGAACCCAGGGAGGTCTTTTGTGGACTCCCTTTGATTAGCTCTACTAGTTAAGGGGCTTTGAGACGTTTCACTCCATTAGCTTAGCGATAATAAGACGCCGTCGATTTATTTTTTTGGGCAAGCGTTAGCGAGCCTTTATCTTAGAAGATACTATCTTGAGGCTAGAGCGTGAAGGAGCGGGAAACATATATTGCCAGTTGTTGCTCAAAGTCTGCAACCATAGAAGAGAGAGAGAGAGAGAGAGAGAGAGAGAGAACATATTCCGTAAACGAAGGTTAGACAGACGAAAGGAAAGAAAGGTCATAATGACGGAAAGCAACGAAATGAGATAGAAAGATAGCAAACAATCAGCGCATTATAAACCAGGCTCAATGTGGCTGAAGCTTACCTTACCTTACTTACCTTAGATCTTAGTGCCAGTTGGTCTGTGGTGGAGGGAGGACGTGCGTGACACAAACTCCCGTAGTCAGTCCGTTGTGGGGCGGCGGTCGTCGCGTGATTTTATAGAGGTCTTGTTCTCTCGTTTACAGATTACACCTTTCCGTATGCGATGGTGCCTGTTATAATTTCTGGCTATCATTAGACGATTTTGTGCAGTTTAGGAAGGACATTTTGGAGAACACGGATAAATTGAAATAATGTTTACTTCTCCGATAACCAGAGATCACTCCTAAGGTAAGTACAGTCACTCACAAACATTCGTGGACCTCCCCTATTTTTAATTATGGAAGTATATCTATGGAAACGAATTTACGATTACAATTTTCAATACATCAATTACAGAACTATCATATAATTTTAATTGACAAGCAAGTTATAATAGCACACAGACAAACATAGGGGTCCACGAATGTTTATAAGTGACTGTACATCGTCTAAGTGTACCGAAGGGTCTCTAAATAATGGCACCTTGGTATCGATTTTAAGATCTTTCGCCCCATTGATGTGTCAATATTAAGACCTTTCGTGCTATTTAGGTGTCGATTTTTTCCTGGCGAACGATAGTGAGCCTGTAATTGTGGAGGAACCGGCCTTCGGCCTCGAAATTTGTCTACCGAAAAATGTACAAATTAATCTCGAAGGGGGATCTAATAGATGTTTTTTTTAAGTTTAATGGAGGTTTAGGGAGGAAACTAAAACCATTAATAGATAAATGAAAAACATCGAACAAAAAGTGAACCATTAAGGGGGTTAAAGGGTCATGGGCCTTTTCTTTGGTCTATTACTTAATTAATTCCTTTATTTTTTAGCTTCCTCCCTAGACCTCTATCTAGCTTAGAGAAACACACCTTCCAAGATAAATTTGTACATTTTTCGGTAGAAAAATGTCCCGGTCGAAGGCCGGTTCCTCTTAAAATTTCAGGCTCGCTATCGTTCGCCAGAAAAAAAATCGACACCTAAATGGCACGAAAGGTCTTAAAATTTACAACGAAATGGGGTGAAAGGTGTTAAAATCGCCAAACTAATGGGCCGAACGTCTTATTTCAAAACAAATGGGGCTTAACGCGAGTGAGAAAAGGGAGCAGACAAACGAGCCCTCTCCCCTAAATGGAATAATACTTGTTGATAATTATGGTGTCAATGATATAGTAGTGAAGGACTGATGATACTTGCAGCAAATAAGTACAATTACAAGACTAGGCACATTTTATATTATATTTGACAACCTCTTTTTGATGGTGTGATGGTGACTGAACAACTGGTGATCACGGCAATATATATGTTAACCCCTTCTGTACCGGCGACGTCTTTTTAATGGTGTGTTGGTGACTGAACAACTGGTGATCATGGCAATATCTATTTTAACCCCTTCTGTACCGGCGACGTCTTTTGTATTTTAAGCTAGCAATATTTAGACGATTTTGCATAGTTTAGGAAGGATTTGTGGTTGTAAAACGAGTTAAGCCTAAGTGAGATAGTTCGAAGACTGTTAACTGTTGGAGGCCCTTTTAAAACTGAATAATATAGTCCAATAATATCCAGAATAAAGTTAGAAGGACGGCGCCGGTACAGAAAGGGGTTAATTATCATAGATTTGATATTAATACCGAGAAAAACCAAATCAGTCTCATTTTGTAGGCTGTTGGTGCTGGTGGTAACAGTGATCAAGGACTAAACAACATTTTGTAGGCTGTTGGTGCTGGTGGTAACGGTGATCAAGGACTAAACAACATTTTGTAGGCTGTTGGTGCTGGTGGTAACGGTGATCAAGGACTAAACAACATTTTGTAGGCTGTTGGTGCTGGTGGTAACGGTGATCAAGGACTAAACAACATTTTGTAGGCTGTTGGTGCTGGTGGTAACGGTGATCAAGGACTAAACAACATTTTGTAGGCTGTTGGTGCTGGTGGTAACGGTGATCAAGGACTAAACAACATTTTGTAGGCAGTTGGTGCTTGTGGTAACGGTGATCAAGGACTAAACAACATTTTGTAGGCTGTTGGTGCTGGTGGTAACGGTGATCAAGGACTAAACAACATTTTGTAGGCTGTTGGTGCTGGTGGTAACGGTGATCAAGGACTAAACAACATTTTGTAGGCTGTTGGTGCTGGTGGTAACGGTGATCAAGGACTAAACAACATTTTGTATGCTGTTTTTTTTTTTTTTTTTTTTTTTTTTTTCTATGTGATTGAGGGAGGCAAAAGGCATAACTGCCTATAGCGAGTACCCCCCCATAGTTGAAAGAGTGACAGGGCCAAAATCATGGGACGTTCGAGCCAAAATGCCTGGACACACGGAGTTTGAAGCAATTTAAGTCATAGGAAGAGGGAAAGACTGATTCTGGGAGAGAGTTCCAGAGCTCAGCTGTTGAGTAGAAGAAAGTTTGAGAGTAACGTTTCACTCTTGGGTTGGAGAGTTGCACAGAGTAGGGGTGGGATTGAGTTGCAAGACGGGTACCACGTGCCCTACGTAAAGGAGGTGGTATGCACTGGGATAGCTCTGAGGAACACTGATTATTATAGTAGCGATAGAATAGCGAGAGAGATGCAACATTGCGGCGGAGAGAGAGAGATTGCAGAGAGTTGGTGAGTGGACGGGAGTTAATGATACGAAAGGCCTTCCTTTCAACTTTGTCTAGGAGAGCGGTGTGAGAGGAACCTCCCCACACATGTGAACAATACTCAATACAAGGTGTTGGTGCTGGTGGTAACGGTGATCAAGGACTAAACAACATTTTGTAGGCTGTTGGTGCTGGTGGTAACGGTGATCAAGGACTAAACAACATTTTGTAGGCTGTTGGTGCTGGTGGTAACGGTGATCAAGGACTAAACAACATTTCAGGGTGTCAGAGCGGGTTTTCTGAACCCCCTTCTCCCTCATGTTTATCCCCATTGCTTTTGAGATTTTAAGACGTTCGCCTCGTTAGTTTGGCGATTTTAAGAACTTTCGCCTCATTTCTGTCAATTAAGACTGGAGTGAGTATGAAAGGAAACATAATAAAATAAACAGGATGGTGTATTTGTTGGCCATGTTATCACTTCCAAGGATATGTTATGAAGTGTGAAGCACACATTGAACTGTGTATATTAAGACTGGAGTGAGTATGAAAGGAAACATAATAAAATAAACAGGATGGTGTATTTGTTGGCCATGTTATCACTTTCAAGGATATGCTATGAAGTGTGAAGCACACATTGAACTGTGTATATTTAGTAATGATGATTGTCAATATTAACACTTTTTGTGTCATTTAGGTGTCGATTTTTTCCTGGCGAGTTATAGCGAGCCTGTAATTTAAGAGGAACCGGCCTTCGGCCGGGATATTTTTTTATCCACAAATGTACAAATTTATCTTGAAGGAGGGTCTTGGGAGGGTGTTTTTATAAGTTTGATGGAGGTCTATGGAGGAAACTAAAAACAAAAATAGTAAAAAGATACATACATGAGCAAATCAAATAATACGCCCATCCCCCCATAAAAGATACATACATGAGCAAATCAAATAATACGACCATCCCCCCATAAAAGATACATACATGAGCAAATTAAATAATACGCCCATCCCCCCATAAAAGATACATACATGAGCAAATCAAATAATACGCCCATCCCCCCATAAATCAAATAATACGCCCATCCCCCCATAAAAGATACATACATGAGCAAATCAAATAATACGCCCATCCCCCCATAAATCAAATAATACGCCCATCCCCCCATAAATCAAATAATACGCCCATCCCCCCATAAAAGATACATACATGAGCAAATCAAATAATACGCCCATCCCCCCATAAATCAAATAATACGCCCATCCCCCCATAAATGAGTTTAGTTTGTTAGGCAGATGGTAATTCATATGATCATTTAACGGTGTTCACCAAGCTATATTGTCTAGTCATTCTCATTGTACAGTATTTACATCCATAAATATAATCAAGGCTTGGGTATAAATTATTGCCGGATATTCTATTTACCATTCACCCTTTCAAGATTCAATAGGCATCTATTTATTTTTTGTTTCGGCTAATATTAGACGATTTTATTCAGGTTGGGAAGGGCATATGAAAGTCAGGGTTAATTGAGATAGTCTTTACCCTTATAATTGAGATAGTCTTTACCCTTATAATTGAGATAGTCTTTACCCTTATAATTGAGATAGTCTTTACCCTGATAATTGAGATAGCCTTTAGCCTTATAATTGAGATAGTCTTTACCCTTATAATTGAGATGGTCTTTACCCTTATAATTGAGATAGTCTTTACCCTTATAATTGAGATAGTCTTTACCCTTATAATTGAGATAGTCTTTACCCTTATAATTGAGATAGTCTTTACCCTTATAATTGAGATAGTCTTTACCCTTATAATTGAGATAGTCTTTACCCTTATAATTGAGATGGTCTTTACCTTATAATTGAGATAGTCTTTACCCTTATAATTGAGATAGTCTTTACCCTTATAATTGAGATAGTCTTTACCCTTATAATTGAGATAGTCTTTACCCTTATAATTGAGATGGTCTTTACCCTTATAATTGAGATAGTCTTTACCCTTATAATTGAGATGGTCTTTACCCTTATAATTGAGATAGTCTTTACCCTTATAATTGAGATAGTCTTTACCCTTATAATTGAGATAGTCTTTACCCTTATAATTGAGATAGTCTTTACCCTTATAATTGAGATAGTCTTTACCCTTATAATTGAGATGGTCTTTACCCTTATGATTGAGATAGTCTTTACCCTTATAATTGAGATAGTCTTTACCCTTATAATTGAGATAGTCTTTACCCTTATAATTGAGATAGTCTTTACCCTTATAATTGAGATGGTCTTTACCCTTATAATTGAGATAGTCTTTACCCTTATAATTGAGATAGTCTTTACCCTTATAATTGAGATGGTCTTTACCCTTATAATTGAGATAGTCTTTACCCTTATAATTGAGATAGTCTTTATCCTTATATTAATGGAGATAGTCTACCCTTATATTAATGGAGATAGTCTTTACCCTTATATTAATGGAGATAGTCTTTACCCTTATAATTGAGATAGTCTTTACCCTTATAATTGAGATAGTCTTTACCCTTATAATTGAGATAGTCTTTACCCTTATAATTGAGATAGTCTTTACCCTTATAATTGAGATAGTCTTTACCCTTATAATTGAGATAGTCTTTACCCTTATTGAGATAGTCTTTACCCTTATTGAGATAGTCTTTACCCTTATTGAGATAGTCTTTACCTTAGAATTGAGATAGTCTTTACCTTAGAATTGAGATAGTCTTTACCCTTATAATTGAGATAGTCTTTACCCTTATAATTTCCACAGATCCTTCTTAAAATTTATAAAATCGTCTAATGAAAGCCGGAATAAACTGTCCAAGTGCGTCACAATTATCAAAGGGTTAATAGCCTATAGTCTATTCGCTGTAAGTAGGCAAGACATCATGACCTTTATCCTTTGTAACTCAAAAAGGGCTAGAGCAAATCGGCTGTAAATGTCCACATATATTCCTTGACTGACTCTTCCCAAATGGTAGAAATAATAGCTGGATTACTCTTGTGGTTTTTGAGTTACAGAGGTTATAGGTCATGAATTATGGCCTACTTACATCGAATAGACTATAGTGCCCCTCTTGTCGATAGTGATGGCGACATGAGCCGTGTTCATTTTTCTACTACACAGTTTTCACGGTGTTTTGTGCCGGCCATGGTTGACTTGTGGAATAAGTTGCCAAATGAGCTAGTCAATTCAGCTCATATCTCCATTTTTAAGTCTAGAGTTAATGCTTATTTGCAGCATTAATTCTAATTGTTAAACTTATTTTATTCTATTTTATTGTATTATATTTATACTTGATATCTTCCACTGCATAATATGTTGTCTGTGTTTAATATATGTATATGTATATATACAGTATATGTATATGTATATGTATATGTATATGTATGTATATGTATATGTATATGTATATGTATATGTATATGTATATGTATATATATGTATATGTATGTATATGTATATATATGTATATGTATATGTATATGTATATATACAGTATACAGTATATGTTTTAATTTTTTCCTAAGTTGCCGTAGTCTCTCTCCAGTGCCTCCGGGTGTTTTGTGTGGATTCATCTTGATGGTGTTTCTGCACCCTGGTTGGAGACTTCGGTATCTCATATAATAATAATAATAATAATAATAATAAAAGATTAACCCCTTCTGTACCGGCTACGTCTTTTTAGTTTTATTCTAGCTATATGTAGGCGATTTTGTGCAGTATAAGAAGGATCTATGGTAGTAATATAAAGGGCTAAGTGAGATACTTCGAAGCCTGTTAATTGCCAGAGATCCTTCCTAAGCTGAATCAAATCGATTAGTAGTAGCCAAAATATATTAAAAACACGTCCCCGGTACAGAAGGATTAAGGGAGCCCACCTCGCTTTTTTCTCTTTCTCTCCCTCTCTCTTTGGCTTGTATCCATTCGGCCCCATTCAGCCTACTGTTTTAAGACGTTTACCCCCATCCAGGTGTCAATATTTTCATGGAGAGCGGTAGCGAGCCAGCATATGTTTTTTTGTTTTGACAGCAAGCTAAATTTGTAAATTTTTCGATAGAAAAATTTCTCCGGCGAAGCCGGATATCTCCATACAATGCTGGCTCGATATCGCTCGCCAGGGAGAAATCGACACCTGGATGGGGATAAACGTCTTTAAACAGTTGGCTGAATAAGGCCGAATGGATACAAGCCAGGGAGAGAGAAAAGGAGAGAAAGATAAAACAAAGCCGGTGACCCCCTTAATGATATTTCTAACAACCGTTGAATTGACGTTTATAACTGATCACAATGCTGATCATCGAATTGTTCATCAGTTTTGAAATTTGAAGACGTTTGACCTTTTAGTTTGGCGATTGTAAGACCTTTCGCCCCATTTCTTTATATATTCTGATACCTTTCGTGCCATTTAGGCGTTGATATATTTTTGCCGAGCGATAGCAAGCCTGCAATTTAGGAGGATCCGTCCTATGACCGGGAAATATTTATACCGAAAAAATTATAAATGTATCTCGATTGGGGGTCTTGAGGGTATTTATGTTAAGCTTGATGGAGGTCTACGGGGCAAACTATTATCAACAAAATAGTAAAACAATAAATATACAAATCAATATAAAACAAACATCCCTTTACTACTGCCTAAGGATTCATAAAACACTGGAGTGTATGCATATTCTTGGGGCCAACTGTACAACCATGCGCGAAACGAGACATAGAGATGATGAAGAGGATGTTAGAGGAGATTTGGAGAAAGAGAAATGGGTAAACGGAAGGGGTGGGGGAAAATGCAGGGAATAGGGAGGGAGGGGTGCAGGAAGAGGAAGGGGAAATGGGAGGGGGGGGGGGGATAGGTAGGTCCCAAGAACTGTTCCTAGTACTATCCTTCTACTCTAAACTTTACCTCTTACTAACATTTTCTGAGCCAGTACAGATAACAAGGTCAGCCCTGTGGACCAGGACTGAAGCTTGCAGCAATGGCGGGTCTACGAGCAGGTTCAATAGAAGAAGAAAAGAAGAAGGCAAAGATCATGTGCGCAGGGTGTAAAGGGGAGAATTGTTTATATATCAACTTATTTATTGATTTATTTATATATTTATATAGCCGAGAAGCAAGAGAGAGTCGAAAGATGGAGGGAGTACTTCAACGAGTTGCTAAATGTAAGGAATGAAGAGCCAGCAAACATAGTTGGATGGGGTATGGGAGGGAGAAGAGGAGAAGTAGTGGAGGAGGAGGTGGGGATCAGGAGGTCAGAAGTGTGGGAAGCCATGAAAAGAGTGAAGTTGGGGAAAGCACCAGGAACAGATGGAGTGTGTGGGGAAATGTTGAGGTATGGTGGTGAGATAGTGATCGAATGGGTATGGAAAATGTGCAAACTAGCATGGAAGAAGGCGAATGCACCCATGACTGGAAGACTGGCATAATAGTCCCCCTATATAAGGGCAAAGGGGAAAGAGGAGTGTGTAGTAATCACCGAGGAATATGTCTTTTAAGCGTTGTTATGACCGGGGCTCGTATAAAACAAGGGCTCTTAATCATTGGACTAGAAAGGCACACAGCCACAACGGTAACACTATATCCAACCCTCGAACTTGTAATGCCGGCGCACAAAAAACACCTATACCCTCCAGAGTTAAATCTGCGATAACGGGGCATCCTATAACTCGGTATAAGTGCACTACTACTACAGGTTGATGATATCTGATACAGCCTGATCACAACAACATACAATTACGTGAATAAGGTATACAAGGAAAAGATAGAGATCTTAATTAAATCACTGCAATGATTTAATGCAAACTAGAAGAAGGTATATTTAAAGTTACTCTAAACAATAATGAACTGTCACTCCTATACTAAAGAAAGTGAACGAAAGTCCCAAAGCATCGAGCAGGAATCTTCTGAAGAAAGTCTGATGCTGGGGTAAGATGATCGTATCGGATTTTGAACTGTTATATAAAGCAGGGTCAATATAGGACACGTATAGAGACAGACAGTGTCAACTGACACGGGAATAATGATAAATGCACACTAGTATTATCTCCAACAACAAAAGGCAACTCAAAAAACCTGCTCAGGTTGTGCAACTCAACAACAACCAAGGCTTACGGTCAACGTGAATAAGAATGCTGCATACATAACATAAGAGCTTATAATTCTAAGCGGGTGTCTGCTAGGCTAATAAAGTCTAGCTGGGATGTCGTAGGCTAGGAAACAATGGCTGAGCAAGCGGCTCGTAGCCTAGCGAGGTCCTTAAGACTGTGCGGCCAAATTACGTTAATTGACGGGGTGCTCTCTTGAGAGATCCAGATCGCTAGTATCTGGTTCTCTCCTGGCGACCCTCTCAAAGTCAAAACAAAACGAGTTAGCACAGTGCTGGGTGGCAGAGGCAAAAGCCCTCACTCGCAGCACAGTGCTAAACTCACAAGGTACACAGTCAGAAAGACCACCTAGACTTCCCACGTCTCCGTTGCGATTGTACAGGTTAAGCAAAACCTGTTACACATCGGAAATCACAACACAAGTAGCCTTACCCCAGTCTAGCATTAAATAGCCCAGCAGACAGCCAAGGAATAGGCAGGGAGACACCGTGAGTGTGTTGAACCTCTACAGACAAAATGGTAACCCCTCCAAAATGCCTAACTAAACATATTATCTGAGAGCTTCAGCATATAATACGATGGCCGATATATGAAATCGTGCAGAATCAAAGGGGAGTTATGATAATTTATTAAATAGAGAGGAAGAATGAGAGGTAAGAAGTTGAGAGAGAGAGAAAGTGCTCTATAGGTAGAAGTTGGGAGACAGGTGGCAAGGGATATGTTAAGGGTATGCTGGTCAAGCAAGCTCTGAAGAGAATAGCTCCTCGGGACCCCTCCAGGATCACACACAAAGGCATGGTGGTCAGCCAATCACAGGCCGCTATGTCACCAGACAGCAGGCCTGCAGAAGGCGCCAGGAACCACCAGCCAATCAAAACCGAGAGAAAGCCACGTGGGCGACGGACTCCTCCGGGAGGGAGGAGGGAGGAGGGAAAGCAACACTCTCCTCTCACGCTGCTCGCTCGCTCTCTCTCCTTCACTACAATGCATCTTATGTTCAACTCATGATATAAAATATAATGCATTGTCACAGGCGAAAATAAAGACCACTTCTACACTGCCTGTGACATGACGATTCACAAGAAAGAAAGTACAACATTGTAGATAGACTGTAGCCCATTTCACTGCCCTGGCGAGCGCTAGTGGCTACCGGGAGGCGATTCTGCCAACGCTGGCAGGCGCCACAGCGTAGTAGGTAGTAGGTATAACTAGTAGGATAAGTAAATTCGCAGACGATACTAAAATGGGGAGATCAATTGATTCAGAAAGCGATATAGAGTGCCTCCAAAGAGATCTAGATACCTTACATGAATGGTCAGTAAATTGGCAGATGAAGTTTAACATTGACAAATGCAAGGTATTAAAGATAGGGAAGATGCAAACAAATGTTAAATATATACTAGCTAATTTAGAATTAGAAAATTCAGACTGCGAGAAAGATCTAGGTGTGTTTGTTAGCAATGATTTGAAGCCTAGAAAACAGTGTATAAGCGTTCGTAATAAGGCAAACAGGATTCTCGGGTTCATCTCTAGGAGTGTGAGTAACAGAACTGCTGATGTTATCTTAAAACTTTACTTGTCATTAGTGAGACCCCTTATGGATTATGCTGTCCAATTTTGGTGTCCTTATTACTTAATGGACATAGGTTCATTGGAGAGAGTACAGCGTAGAATGACAAAAATTATCCATAATATTAGAAATCTTCCGTATGAAGAAAGGTTGAAGAAATTAGGTTTACATTCGTTAGAGAGACGCAGAGTTAGAGGAGATATGATAGAGGTGTTCAAGTGGGTTAGTGGGATTAACAAAGGGGACATGACAAATGTACTAAAGCTCAGTGATAGCGAAAGAACTCGTACCAATGGTTTCAAATTAGATAAATTTCGTTTCAGAAAAGATATAGGCAAATATTGGTTTGGTAACAGAGTTGTAGATGGGTGGAATGGACTACCAAGTGCTATAGTGGGATCAAAAACGGTAGGGAGCTTTAAGATAAAATTGGATAAGCATATGGACGAGAAGGGTTGGGTGTGAAGGGGGATCAGCCGGGTCGGGCCAATCAGCGCTCTGCAGACCCCCGTAATCCTGCGTTAATCTCTAACCGTTTTGGTAAGATGATCCTCAGGGTATTAGAGTGTTGAGCCTATAATTGGGCTTTGTAATTGGGGTTGTGTGGGACAGGGATCTGCCTTGCTTAGGCCAATCGGCTTTCTGCAGACTCCCATTTTCGTATGTTCTTTTGTTCTTATGTAGGGAAGGTGTACAGTAGGGTAGTGATTGAGAGAGTGAGAGTGAGAACGGAGAAATGGATAGGCGACGAGCAGGGAGGTTTTAGGAAGGGAAGAGGATGTGTAGATCAGATTTTTACCCTGAATTGTGTTGTGGAGAAATATCTGGAGAAGAAACAAAAGGTGTATGTTGCCTTTATGGACTTGGAGAAGGCCTATGACAGAGTGGATAGAGAAGGCATGTGGAAAGTACTGAGAATATACGGAGTAGATGGCAAGTTGCTGAAAGCAGTGAAGAGCATGTATGAGGGTGCAAAGGCGGAAGTACGTGTGGAGAATGAGCAGAGCGAGTTCTTTGACCTGAGTGTTGGGTTGAAACAGGGGTGTGTGATGTCCCCGTGGTTGTTTACTGTATAGGCCTATATGGATGGAGCCATGAAAGAAATACTAGGAAGAGCAGTGGATGTTGGTGTATCGCTGAAAAGGGAGGGAAATGAGTGGAAGCTGCCTATACTGCTGTTTGCGGATGATACAGTTTTGATGAGCGATAATGAATGGGAGTTGCAGGGTCTGGTAAACGAGTTTGGAACAGTGTGCAAAAAACGGAATTTGAAGGTAAATGCGGGGAAGAGCAAGGTTATGGTCTTCGAAAGGGGTAAAATCACAGAGTGTGAGGTGAAGTTGAACGGTCAGGCTATGGAGATTGTCAGCTCTTTTAAGTATCTGCATGGGCAGTGTGTTGGGTAAAGATGGGACTATGGATGAAGAAGTGTGGGAGAGGGTGCAACAGGGGAAGAGGGTTGTAGGAACGTTGAAAGCAGTAACAAGAAATAGAGTGGTCAGTATGGAAGTGAAGAAGTCCTTGCATGACAGTGTGGTAATCCTGACACTAACTTACGGAAGCGAAACATGGAAGTTCGGGAAAAGACTCAGACCAAGAGTGAGAGCGGTGGAAATGAGTTACTTGAGAAGTACGTGCGGAGTTACATGGAGGGATAGACAGACGAATGAGGAAGTAAGAAGGAGGTGTTGTGTGGAGGTAGATTTTCTGGAAAGTATGAAAGGAACAACTTGAGATGGTTCGGCCATAT
Source organism: Paralithodes platypus (assembly GCA_032716605.1). Classification (NCBI taxonomy): domain Eukaryota; kingdom Metazoa; phylum Arthropoda; class Malacostraca; order Decapoda; family Lithodidae; genus Paralithodes; species Paralithodes platypus. The sequence goes on along the minus strand of CM064499.1, from coordinate 12,509,301 downwards.
GGAACGTATGGAAAGCGAGAGATTGACTAAGAGGGTGTATGAGAGCGAGGTGGAAGGACAGAGAGGGAGAGGTGCACCGAGGGAGAGGTGGAAGGATGGAGTGAGGAAGTATATGAATGAAGGCAGTGCTGGTTGGGAGGAGGGGCGTCGACTGACTGGGGACAGAGGTGCATGGGGGCGGTTCGTTTGTGGCCACCCCTTCGGGGATCACGGCGTCAGGCAATAGATAGATAGATAGATATATTTATAGCTTCCTCCCTAGACCTCCATCAAGCTTAAAAAAATACTCCCAAGACCCCTATTCGAGATAAAATGTGTGCATTTTTCGGTAGAAAATACCCTGGCCGATGTTCGATTCCTCCTAAATTACAGGCTTGCCATCGATCGCAAGGAAAAATATGACACCTAAGTGGCATGAAAAGTCTTAAAGTCGCCAAACTTATGAGGCTAATGACATACCTATCAAAACTAATGGGGCCTAACATTAGGGAGAGAGTGGTCCAGCCCCCCCCCCCCCCCCACCACCACCACCACCACCACCTCACGCACACACACGCACACACACTCGTATATAACTTGTATGCATTGTTATAAACTATATATCTCTGTAGGATAGTTATGGACAACATTATTACCTGTCAGGATGAATTACCACCAACGTAGGTAATATTTTCAAAGTGTTTTTGTTTGTATTTTTTTTTTTTAAATGTATTGGACAGAAGTGTGGTGTGCTTATATTGTGTAGTGAAAGGAATAGGAGGAGTAGGTGTTTGTGAGAGCTAGCTGGATAACTCTCACTTACACAAAGAGAGTAATCAAGCCAGCTTTCACAAACACATCCTCTTATTCATTGTACTACACTAGACAAGCCCACCACACTTCTTTCCTTTACACCAACTAAGCAAAATCAATAATGTTTTTACTTCCTTAACCCACTGAGCACCTGGCAATATAATATAAATGTACACTCCAGGCTCAGCAGGTTATTAAACAAATTTATTTTCCAGAAAACACCTGGAATGGGTTAGAGATGAAAGAAAAACCACAAAAAAACAATCCCCTAGGTCATTAATGGGTCCTATGGGGCGCCCGAAAGTCGGAATTAACATGGGGAAATGGGTATGCAAAAACACGTGTTTGCGCGCTCACGCGCACGCGGCTGGACTTTGAGGATTTTTAGCCATCGGTATTGTTGCATGGAATACTTACGCAGGTCCCATACAAATCTGAGCTCTTTAGGTGCCATACAACCGGAGTAATTAACCGCGACGCACCTTATGCGGCACTGGGGTTTAGCATTACACACATTGCCGACACATAACGTGCGTCGCTGGTACTCAAGGGGTAACTTTGTCGGAGACACTTTTCACGGGTAGCTTTGCCTTTTGTCTTCTTCATACACATAATAAAATAATAAAAATCAAACAAACAATATATAATACTGTGATATATATATATATTTTTGTTTTTTCTTTAAGGCGTACAAGGATAAAAGAAGTAGCAGTTTCAGCATTCGAAATTTTATTATTCAGGGTTTCAATATTTCTTATCAATCTTCTTTGAGGTTCAGTAAGAAGGTGAATAAGGTTTGCAAAGTTCATGGTGGTCCGACGTTTCGCTAGACTTCTAGCATTATCAAGGAATGATGAAACTACTCAATACTACAGGTATATATACAAATGTGGAGATCGGGGGGCGAGGATTGGGCGGGGCTACTGCGCGTTTGGTTGCCTGCCATTGGTTGCGGCTAACCTTCTCGCAAGTCGCTCACTGCATCTGGTTCGGGGTTGGCTGGGGGTGGGCGCAGGTAACGCTGATTGGCTGCTGGAAGTCAAGGGGGTAGTTAGCTGCTCTCTGTACTGCGTACGCGAGGAGGGCGAGGGAGGAAGGCGCAGGGCAGAGGCCATGGTGGGGTAGTGGCATTTGGAAGACGGTTAAATTTGTAGGTCAAGGGTTTGATTATTTATGTTAGGGCTTAAGGCTTGAATATAGAGAGCTTCAAGTATAGAGAGTCTTCTGGGTAATTTTCTTTATCAATTTTCCCTACCAATAAATGCCTACAGTGGCCGATAGAGGTGCTGAAAGCAATGTTTACCGCGGTGCATTGTGGGAAATTACCGACATCGCGGAGCTATCCACCCTCCCTCTCCTTCAACAAATCTATATTATAAGCAGTTAATCAAAGTTTCTGTAGCTGACACATACTTTGGTCTATGCATACTGTTGTTTTATATATTTTAAAATCACCCATATTCATAAATAAATTATATTTACAATACAAAGCCAGTAGGTATTTTCGCGCCAATTTTGTTATAATCAATCAGCGTATAATTATGTTTAAAGTCATTATCAGCTGCATATGGACTTTCCCTTTATTACTATACTATATAAGCACTTAGTGTACTTGTATAATGTATAATAAAAATGTGTAGAATCACAAAAAATCGAGATAAACTGTGCATATCCTAGGTGTTGGCTATAGTGATGTCTACAGTCATAGACCTGGCGCTAGTTCAGAAGCGTCCGCCAGAGGTCTCAAGAGAATTGTTGGTAGGGAGAATTATTTAGGTGTGTTTATGTAAGTCGTTGCGGGTTAGGGGAGAGTGGCTAAGGGAAAGGTAGTTATTTTTAATTGCTTCTGACTGAAGGTGTAGACTGTAGAGTGAGCCAACGGGACAGACCAGTCTGTATCATACCAATATAGGAATGGAGCCCACAGTCCCCATTGTTACAGGTGTGCTGGTATACCACATGGTCGTCATTCATACCAATATAGGAATGGAGCCCACAGTCCCCATTGTTACAGGTGTGCTGGTATACCACATGGTCGTCATTCATACCAATATAGGAATGGAGCCCACAGTCCCCATTGTTACAGGTGTGCTGGTATACCACATGGTCGTCATTCATACCAATATAGGAATGGAGCCCACAGTCCCCATTGTTACAGGTGTGCTGGTATACCACATGGTCGTCATTCATACCAATATAGGAATGGAGCCCACAGTCCCCATTGTTACAGGTGTGCTGGTATACCACATGGTCGTCATTCATACCAATATAGGAATGGAGCCCACAGTCCCCATTGTTACAGGTGTGCTGGTATACCACATGGTCGTCATTCATACCAATATAGGAATGGAGCCCACAGTCCCCATTGTTACAGGTGTGCTGGTATACCACATGGTCGTCATTCATACCAATATAGGAATGGAGCCCACAGTCCCCATTGTTACAGGTGTGCTGGTATACCACATGGTCGTCATTCATACCAATATAGGAATGGAGCCCACAGTCCCCATTGTTACAGGTGTGCTGGTATACCACATGGTCGTCATTCATACCAATATAGGAATGGAGCCCACAGTCCCCATTGTTACAGGTGTGCTGGTATACCACATGGTCGTCATTCATACCAATATAGGAATGGAGCCCACAGTCCCCATTGTTACAGGTGTGCTGGTATACCACATTGTCGTCATTCATACCAATATAGGAATGGAGCCCACAGTCCCCATTGTTACAGGTGTGCTGGTATACCACATGGTCGTCATTCATACCAATATAGGAATGGAGCCCACAGTCCCCATTGTTACAGGTGTGCTGGTATACCACATGGTCGTCATTCATACCAATATAGGAATGGAGCCCACAGTCCCCATTGTTACAGGTGTGCTGGTATACCACATGGTCGTCATTCATCGGGCTCTTGGTGGAAGTAGGTCTGTTTCGGAGTACAAGGTTGGAGGTCTTGGGGGATTTGTAGTAAATTATTAATTTAATTTTGTTGTCATGGTTGGTAGGTAGGACATGTATGTTTATGATTTATTTCATGATGGTTTCGTCGGTTTTGTGATCAGAGGACTTGTAATTTCGGTAGAAAATTTTGATGTCGTCTGAGGGGTTGGTGTTGGGGGAATTTTGATTATACCATTTTTCTAGATGGTGGTTCATGGTACTGGAGACATCGGAATTGGAGTACCCATTATTAACCCTTGTTTGGCGGGGGTGGACTTAAGTCGGGCTAGAGAAGAAAGGACTATGTGGCGGGGCCCGACTTAAGTCTGTGTGCAATTTTGGCGCAATATTGGCTCTGAGAGAGAGACGAGCGACGGGAGGAGCGTAGGTTGCCTCATGACCGCTTGCCACGGTTGCCGTGGGCCTACTGACATATACTACACACACATCCACCCTCCCTCCCTCGCTACACACGTAATTATGTAACGAAATGACGGTATTTTAGCGATTTTGCCCTTTGGTTGCACGATAGTTGCAAGACAACCAGTGATCGTAGAAGGATGGTTCAGGTGTCATTGGAAAGCTCAATTAACGCCCTTTCAGGGATACTTAATTGTATTATGCTCTGGTTCTTGTTTATGCATGAAAAAGAGCATGGAAACAAGGCCATTTAGGGTAAAACCACCCGCTGGGCGGTACATAGAAGTTACCGCCTAGGCCGCTCGTAAGGTGTTAACCAGTGCTTGGGAGAGTCGTTCAAGTCCTTGGTGGGTGTCTCCCTAGGTGGTGCAGTGGGATAGGGCTCTCCTGACGTAGGCTGAGATAGTAGATAGGAGGTATCGACGGGGGCATTCACTGTCATCATTGGGGCATTGGCCGCTGTTAGTGGGTTTGGTATAAACCGTGATTTTGAAGCCAAGGTCGTTCAGGGATACAAGGAGGTTGAGGAAGGGTAGTTGTCCGTTGGTGGATTTTTCGTAGGTAAAATTGAGTCCGGAGGCTGCCATGAAGCACTGCTGGAGTTCCTGAAGTTCGTTGAGATCCTTCACCTGCACAAAAATGTCGTCGACATATCTACAGTAGATAGCGGGCCGGTGAGCAGCTAGGAGTTCCTCTTTGATTGTTCCCATGAAGAAGTTGGTGAACAGGACTCCCAGGGGGCTGCCCATCGCCACGCCGTCTATCTGCTTATACATGTTACCACGGGGGCAGAGGAAGGGAGCCTCCTTGGTACATAATTCCAACAACGTCTTCTGGGCCTTCTCCGGGATGTCCAGGTTGGGTGTGTCAGAGCAGTGGTATATCCGACGTAGAATCATGTTTATGGTCCTGTCCACAGGCACGTTGGTGAACAGGCTTCCTACGTTGAAGGACGCGATGGTGTGGTCGTTGATCTGGGGGGCGTCTCATAGAATTTCAATGAAGTCGTTGGCAGAGTTCAGGTTGTATCGGCAGGGCTCATAGGGGGTGAGGAGGTTGTTCAGGGCCTTGGCGATCTGGTAGGTGACGGTGGGGATCTGGGAGATGATGGAGCGGAGGGAGTTCCCAGGTTTATGGGTTTTTACGGTACCATAGGCATATCCAGGGGTGAATTCACCAATAATTTTTTTAAGGTGAACCCCTCCTTCTTTGGCATTGATGGCGGTGATGGCTTTTTGTTTTATTTCATCTCTCGGGTTGCGGGTGATCATTTTGAACTTATTCTGGTCACTTAAGATGCTATCCATTTTTTGTAGGTATTCCTCCTTACCATGGATCACGAAGCAGGAGGCTTTGCCGGCGCTTTGGATGATGATGTTGGGGTACTCTCTCAATTGTTTGGCGGGTTCCACTTCCAAGCTCTCAGTATTATCAGTGTCTCTTTCTCTTCTGATCTCTCTTGGAAGGACCATATTACCAGTGTTGCTAAGGTGGCCTTCCAGAAGCTGGGAGTGCTCACTCGCCTCAAGGGGTTCTTTACCCCTGCACAGCTTCTTGCTCTGTACAGGGGCACAGTGCGTCCTTGCATTGAGTATTGTTCTCATGTGTGGGGAGGATCTTCTCACATAGCACTTCTAGACAAAGTAGAGAGGAAAGCCTTTCGTATTATTTACTCCCGTTCACTCACCAATTCTCTGCAATCTCTCTCTCTTCGCCGCAATGTTGCATCTCTCTCGTTATTTTATCGCTACTGGTACTACAATAATCAGTGTTCCTCAGAGCTCTCTCAGTGTATAAGTGTTGTAAGTGTTGTACTAAGAAAGCATACAGACCGGATGGTGTCCATCCTGTTTACTAAAATACAGTACTTCCGTGCTGACTCCCTGCCTAGGCAAACTCTTTCGTCCCTGTCTCTCCTCTAACGTCTTTCCTTCTTGCTGGAAGTTTGCTCTCATTTAAACTGTCCCAAAGAAGGGTGACTGCTCTCAACCCTCCAACTATGGTCCAATTGCTCTCATTTCCTGTATCTCTAAAGCTTTTATAAACTATTCTTGCCTCAAAATTTCTTAAGCTTTTATCTTCCCATAACCTACTCTCAGACCGCCAGTATGGCTTCCTCAAGGGCCACTCTACTGGTGATCTTCTTTCTTATCTTAATAACCCTGGGTCATCCTCCATTTGGGACTTCGGTGAGACTTTTTCTGTTGCGCTAGACATATCAAAGGCCTTCGATAGAGTCTGGCACAAATCCCTTATTTCCAAACTACCCTCCTTCAGTTTCTATCCCTCCATCTGTGCCTTTGTCTCTAATTTCTTTTCCGGCCATTCCATGCTGCGGTTGTGGATGGCCACCGTTCATTTTTTCAACCTATCAAATCCGGTGTTCCTCGGGGTTCTGTCCTATTTCCAATTATCTTCCTTTTATTCATTAACGACCTTCTCAACTGCACGGTCTGCACCTCCAGCTCCATTCACTCATATGATGACGACTCTACATTACACTATTCAACTAGACTTCCTCAACAACATACACAGCAGGAACTCCAAAATTCACGTAATGAGGCCATAGAGCACCTATCTTCTGATCTCTTTACTATTTCTAACTGGGGCAGAGAAAACCTTGTTACTTTCAATGCTTCCAAAACTCAATTTCTCCATCTGTCTACTAGTCTACCCCTTCCAGAAAACTATGACCTACTCTTCAACAACATACAAATTAACCTTCATCTTCTCTTAATATTTTTGGTGTCTCTTTTTCTTCTGATCTCTCTTAGATAGATCACATTACCACTCTTGCTAAACTGCCTCCGGGGGTTCTTTACCCCTGCGCATCTTCTTGCTCTGTACAGGGGCACTGTACGTCCATGTGTTGAGTATTGTTCACACGTGTGGGGGGGATCCTCTCACACAGCATTTCTGGACAAAGTAGAAAGGAAAGCCTTCCGTTTCATTAACTCACGTCCACTCACCAATTCTCTGCAGTCTCTCTCTCTTCGCCACGATGTTGCATCTCTCTCACTATTCTACCACTATTACAATAATCAGTGTTCCTCAGAGCTCTCTCAGTGTATACCACCCCCCCTTCGTAGAGCACGTAGCACCCGTTTTGCAACACAATCCCATCCCTATTCTGTGCAACTCTCCAACCCAAGAGTGAAATGCTATTCTCAATCTTTCTTCTATTCAACAGCTGAGCTCTGGAACTCTCTCCCAGAATCAGTCTTTCCCTCATCCTTTGACTTGAATTGTTTCAAACTCTGTGTGTCCAGGCATTTTGGCTCGAACGTCCCATGATTTTGGCCCTGTCACTCTTTCAACTCTGGGGGAGGCACTCGCTACAGGCAGTTCTGCCTTATGCCTCCCACATTCACATAGAAAAAAAAAATCCTGTACGTAGGGTACGAAATAACCGTCTTGCAACACAATCCCACTCCTACTCTGTTCAACTCTCCAACTCAAGAGTGAAACGATACTCCCAATCTTTCTTCTATTCAACAGCTTAGCTCTGGAACTCTCTCCCTGAATCCATCTTTCCCTCATCCTATGACTTAAATTGTTTCAAACTCCACGTGTCGAGGCATTTTGGCTCGACTGTTCCTTGATTTTGGCCCTGTCACTCTTTCAACTCTGGGGAAGGCACTCATCACAGGCAGGTTTGCCTTTTGTGTCCACATATAAAAACAAAAACAAAATTGTACTACTGAAATAGCCCTCCTTATACCGCTGCTGGGTACATCACATTAATTAGCGCTGCACTAGAATAAAGACACACCTACTGAGGAAGAAGTCCGAAGTTGAGAAATTTGTATGCATATAGTTTGCAAAGGTGAGCTTGCATTCAATGACTGGCTCGAGAGTGTTAATTTTGGCAATGATGCACTGGAGATGGTGAACAAGTTTTACTACTTGGGAGACACCAGCTCTTCCGGTGGTGGGGCTGCGGCCGCCACTTTAACCAGTTTAAGATGCAGCTGGAGGAAGTTCAGAAAACTGTTGCCACTACTTACAATGAGAAGACTCCCTCTCCCCTTAAAGGAAAGGTGTATGCTTCATGTGTTAAAAGCGCGATGACATATGCTTCAGAAACGTGGCCTGTCAATCAGATGATATAAACAGAATGGAACGCAATGAGATAGGAATGGTGAGATGGATGTGTGATGCCAAACAGCAAGATAGGATATCTAGTGAAGAGCTGAGGAGAAGGTTAGGTATCAAGAGTATCAGTGATGAGATGTGTGCTAGAAGGTTTCAATGGTTTGGACATGTGGAGACGATGGATGAATCATGAACTAGTTTGGGTGAAGAGATACAAGTCCATGAACGTGGAAGGAGCTGCACCAAGCGGCAGACCAAGAAAGTTGTGGGATCAGACCTAACGGTCTGATCTTGAATCGAAAAACCTGAGAAGTGAAGCAGCTCTGAACAGGGTTGCATGGAGCGCCACCACTAGGACATAAGACCTGAACTTCACTTTGTGTGGGGCACTGAATCTTTAAATTTATGTATGTATGTACAGTCTATCAAAGATCCAGCTGACCCACCCTCGCTCTGGGACTCGCAGTTTTATCTGGCAATACTTGATGTAGTAAGGAGGCTTTTTTTTACAGGGATTGTGATTGGTCGATCTGATTTCGCCTATGTCAGTGTCAGAAGACATATTAAACAAGGCAAAGGAAACAAATAGCCTAATGCAAATGTATACATCGCAATATATGATCATGAAATGTCACCAAAAGTTCGTAGATATGCTTAAACATTTAAGCACATTATATTGATTGGTTGGCAACGCATATAAAACCCGTTGGCTACCACAACTTACTCGAGTTTCAAGAATATATATTCGTGTTTTAATGTTGGCTGCATAATGAAGGAGGTATTTGTCTTCACAATGTGAACATTGCATAATATAATTTGCCGTAATAAACGGGACAGACACAGGTGACCCAGTAATGGCTAGTGGTATCCCTGCATAGCAGCAAACGGGTGTGTGCAGAGTTAAATTATTTTCCTTCATGAACGAAATTTGTAGAAACAAAGTGTTACCTCGAAGAATCTGTCTGATATGAAGTTAATCTTTCACATAATAACACTCAGTCTCACTTTGTCATCATTCATTAAGAAGTAGACAAGACGTAGGCATGACTAGAAATACGGTCCTATTTGTTGTTCTACCAATTGTCAATGACGATATTAGTATTTACATGAACAAAACAAAAACCATAGACGGTGCAAGACATACTTTAGTGAGACACGCTTGTATACATTATGAAGAGCCCTAAGCTGGTTAGGGCCCTATGCTATGTAATATGTTGATTTGGTTAACGATATTTATCTTCCATCTAATCGCTGGTAATTATTCTTCACACCAAGCCATTTGGTTAACGATATTTATCTTCCATCTAATCGCTGGTATTTATTCTTCACACCAAGCCATTTGGTTAACGATATTTATCTTCCATCTAATCGCTGGTAATTATTCTTCACACCAAGCCATTTGCAATCATATTGAAATTTGATAGTCTGAATACAAATTAGCATAATACTCTCTCTCTCGCTCTCTCTCTCTCTCTCTCTCTCTCTCTCTCTCCAAAGAACTGGACAGGGTTCTCCAGTCATACCAACACATTTCTACTATATGTTTGTAATTATTGTGTCTATTGTCTTCCAAGTAAGTATGTTTGTAATTATTGTGTCTATTGTCTTCCAAGTAAGTATGTTTGTAATTATTGTGTCTATTGTCTTCCAAGTAAGTATGTTTGTAATTATTGTGTCTATTGTCTTCCAAGTTAGCAAAAACGTATTATTAACCCTCTGGCTGCGGTCATGTTTGCGCTATTTAGGGCATATTCAGGCACTCCTGATGATTAATCAAGTATCTGCATGAAATGAAGTGTATTCTGCCGAAAACTAGACAAAAATTGCTTCAAAATGACACTTCCTGGCGAGCGATAGCGAGCTTCCTAACTCGCGGGGTTCACCCGCAGCGCTGCCATAGACATTCGGGAAAACTCGCTAATTATTAGCAATGTAGCGGCTTGGCAACACTGCTGAGACCGCTTTCCGAGACCACAGTTTCTCTCAGTGCGCGGCTCGCTGTGCTGACAGTCGGAGGTAGGCTCCTCGCTATCCCGCCCACTGACATTCGATTTCTACGGCTTTTACAGATTTTTAAAGCCTGGAAATTGCTGTAAATTGCCTATGCGTTCCAGAATGTCTCCCGCAGGGAAAGAGTTAATGTTCATATTTAGTGGAAGTTAATAAGAAAGAACCAGATTGGTGCTGAAGCTGAATAGTTTAGGTCATAGGATTTACCCTGAGACATGTTGGTAGGTCTTACATGTAATATGTTGGTAGGTCTTACATGTAATATGTTGGTAGGTCTTACATGTAATATGTTGGTAGGTCTTACAAGTAATAAATGTGAAATTTAGCAGTAGAAGTGGTGTTGGTGGAGGGATCTGTATAACGAATCATGCTAATCTCAACCTAGTGTCAGAGAGAAAGGAAGGCTAAGATACTCAAAATATACAATGGGGGAGGGAGGGAGGCGAGGAAAGTGGGTAGTTTGACAGGAGCCACACAGGAAAATCGACTTTATATCATCATGAATAGAGAAGAATTTGATATCTAAAGTTCAAACGCGGTTGCCAGCTGGTCTAATTATACTGTAACCATGAGGGAAACGTTTTATCAACAAATATGCCTCTATGTAAATCAATTGTATAATATATAGCCTAATCAGAAGTGTCATAGCTATCATTTGGCTAAATACAGTAAAATAATTATGATATCATCTGCAATGTTTCTTTCTGGTAATTTAGAATCATATGATGAACCTATGACTGTCTTACCTATACATGCAATTGATTTTACAAAACATCGTGAATCATGATAACTTTAATCAATATTTAACAAACTCATTATCAACTGTGACTCAACACATTTTCCCAACACAAAGATAATTTATCTAAATCATGATATTTCATATCTTGTGTTAATTTAATTGATGTAATAATATTATTTACCGTATGTATAAAACCTTTTAAAACTTTTTACGTAATAATAATAATCTAAAATGTAATATACAATATATGGATTAATCAACAATACTGTATAATGGTACTGTATGTTAATGTAATATACAATATATGTATTAATCAACAATACTGTATAATGGTACTGTATGTTAATGTAATATACAATATATGGATTAATCAACAATACTGTATAATGGTACTGTATGTTAATGTAATATACAATATATGTATTAATCAACAATACTGTATAATGGTACTGTATGTTAATGTAATATACAATATATGGATTAATCAACAATACTGTATAATGGTACTGTATGTTAATGTAATATACAATATATGGATTAATCACAATACTGTATTGGTACTGTATGTTAATGTAATATACAATATATGTATTAATCAACAATACTGTATAATGGTACTGTATGTTAATGTAATATACAATATATCAACAAATGTAATATACAATATATGTATTAATCAACAATACTGTATAATGGTACTGTATGTTAATGTAATATATCAACAATACTGTATAATGGTACTGTATGTTAATGTAATATACAATATATGGATTAATCAACAATACTGTATAATGGTACTGTATGTTAATGTAATATACAATATATGGATTAATCAACAATACTGTATCAATACTGTATAATGGTACTGTATGTTAATGTAATATACAATATATGTATTAATCAACAATACTGTATAATGGTACTGTATGTTAATGTAATATACAATATATGGATTAATCAACAATACTGTATAATGGTACTGTATGTTAATGTAATATACAATATATGGATTAATCAACAATACTGTATAATGGTACTGTATGTTAATGTAATATACAATATATGGATTAATCAACAATACTGTATAATGGTACTGTATGTTAATGTAATATACAATATATGTATTAATCAACAATACTGTATAATGGTACTGTATGTTAATGTAATATACAATATATGGATTAATCAACAATACTGTATAATGGTACTGTATGTTAATGTAATATACAATATATGGATTAATCAACAATACTGTATAATGGTACTGTATGTTAATTACTGTTGTTAATTATTTGTATATTTACATATAAAATGGAATGCAGTTATTATGCAATAGTGTATTTAATTTCACAAATTGTGACTGTTCAATACCATTGTCATTTGCCACCATGTCTATTGAGGTATTAAATGACCTTAACTGTAGGTTAATACACATGTTTTTCAGTCTGAATTAACATTGTCTCAGATATTTTCGTCAAAGCTATAGTTATATTTAGCAATTGTCATATGAATTCGTCATGCATTAGGTGATGTGCGTAGGTAATGAAGAGCTTAAACGTGAACAACAATAATAACTGATATTTGGCGAATATATAAAAGCGTATGGGTCTCTCTCTCTCTCTCTTTCTCTCTCCACGCTCTTTTATGTCGTGGAGAGACAATGTGAGGCATAACACCTCACATTGTCTCTCCCTGTCTTATAGTAAGGTGTTATTAATAACATTGTAATACTATAGGCAGTTAGTAGAACAACAAATACCCACGTTAGTGTTTTACCTCTCCCACAACCCTCTCCCCTTCCCCTTCTCCCCCCCCCTACCCCCCCCCCCCACACACACAAACACACGCAAAATCGTTCGCCGCTATTTAATGATACCACCTGCCATTATAGTGTCAATTTATTTAAGAACATCTACGAACATTTGGAGATATTTCATTATATTATAAAGCAATTTATGCATTAATTTTGTATTACATATAAATTTCATTTGTCTTGTTAAATATATGGTATGACACTGATATAGCCAAAACAGATGTACCAATCACAATCTCTGCAAGACACGCCTCCTTACTACACCAAGTATTGCCAGATACAACTGCGAGTCCCAGAGCGAGGGTGGGTCAGCTGGATCTTTGACAGACTGTACCTCGATCAATGGAGAACACTCTGCTGTTCCCAAGCTTTCTGGCATCTAGACTAAAACCTCTCCAACTATTTTTCTTTCCCGTCTTTCCCTCCCTTTTTCCACTCTCATGGCACAACCATCACTTCTTCCTCTGACAAAGCTGAACTTTTTGCTCAAACTTTTACTAGTAACTCCACTTTGGATGATTTCGGTACTATTCCTCCTTCTCCACCCCTCTTTCTCCTACTTATGCCTAATATCCTAATCTCTTCAAAAGATGTACTTTCTACCCTGTCTGGGCTTAATACTAAGAAGGTGTACGGTCCGGACGGTGTTCCTCCTGTTGTATTAAAAAACTGTGCTTCCGTGCTGACTCCCTGCCTAGGCAAACTCTTTCGTCTCTGTCTCTCCTCTAACGTCTTCCCTTCTTGCTGGAAGTTTGCTCTCATTCAACCTGTCCCAAAGAAGGGTGACCGGTCTCAACCCTCCAACTATCGTCCAATTGCTCTCATCTCTTGTATCTCTAAAGTTTTTGAAACTATTCTTGCATCCAGATTTCTTAAGCATTTCTCTTCTCATAGTCTACTCTCAGATCGCCAGTATGGCTTCCTTAACCTGGCAGCTGCAGGGAGACTCTTAAGAGGTTTTACTGGGTGACTGCGGGGAGACTCTTAAGATCCTAGGCGTGGTTAGGTTTATTACACGCCGTGCAGGTCTTGCCCCATGCAGGACACTTCGAAGATCGTTGGGCTTGTGAATGTGAAGATAGGCCACACCCGGAGCAACGTGTGGGAGATGAAGTGGGGCCGACGTGAGGAGGTGGTGGGGCGGGCGACGGGGGCTGAGTGGGTTGGGCGGGGGTCTGGATAGGGGCGGGGCGTAGGTAAGTACTCTTGAGACGCTGGTATGGTGATTTCACAGCATGTACCCCCGGTTGCATTGCCGTCTGATCGAGTGCCGCAGATTCGAACCCCACACAGTAGTTGATAACATCTTGTAAGGTAGGTAGGGTGCGGTCTTTAGTTAAAACATCTTGCTGAAGGGACGAATCACTAATCCCGATAGTCACTTGGTCCCGTATGTGTTCGTCAGAGACATCAGTGTGGCAACAGGGGCAGGTAAAGCCACAGTCCAAAGTGGCCTCCGTAATACGTGTGACGTAGTCCCGGATCTGTTCAGTAGGTTGTTGGAGAAGAGACCGGAAGTGGTGGCGAGCGGCTGCGCGGTTCCGTTGTCGGTGGACGAGTTGTGTGATGAGAGTTGCTAGGTCGATTTCTGGCAATGAGGAGAACGCCTGATTGTGAGCAAATATGGCGCTCTGAAGGGCAGGGTCGCACGTCTGGTAGAGCTCGATGGTAGCCTCGTGAGGTGGTAGAAGGACGAGCCGCTTGTAGACCTCCCAATCAGCCCAGAATTTGCGTAGGGCGTGTCCCGGCATATGTAAAGCGGCCTGGGGCCGCGTAGGGGCAGCCCGGCGGGGCGGGGGCGGGCGTGGCTGGGCTGGGTAGGAAGGGACTTGAGGTGGTGGTGGTATGATGACGTCATGCGCAGAAGGGGCTGCGCCGTGAGGGTTGGTGCCAGCCGTACGATAGCCAGGGGGGCATAATGGCCGCCGTAATACCGACCGTCGCTACCGACACCAGTGTGGGCCTGGCCGTCAGTTGGGGAGGGTGTGGGATATTCGCTCTTGAGAGGGTGGGTAAGGGGATTAGTCATGTTCATATGTAATAAAGACATGTGGGGAATAACTGGCATATGGTGGGGCACTGAGACATGGGTAACTGGCATATGGTGGGGCACTGAGACATGGGTAGCTGGCATATGGTGGGGCACTGAGACATGGGTAGCTGGCATATGGTGGGGCACTGAGACATGGGTAACTGGCATATGGTGGGGCACTGAGACATGGGGAGATGTATGAGGTGTGGGTGTCTGTGTAGAGGGATGAATAAGTGTATCACTGGTGGGGCATGAGGCAAAGGATGGGTCAGCCTGGTGGGTAACATTACTGGCCTGGGGCTGATGTTGTAGAGGCTGGTGGGGCTGGAGATCCTGGCGGGGCGGTGGTGGAGCTGTCGCGGGGCGATGTTGTAGATCCTGGCGGGGCGGTGGTGGAGCTGTCGCGGGGCGATGTTGTAGTTGTGGAGGCTGCTGGTCCTGGTGATGCTGTAGAAAGGTGGCGATACTCGATTGGAGGGCGTCGATCCTTTCATTCAAGTAGATGATGGATGGGTATGGAGACAGGGCATCGGGCAATGAAGGCTCGACCGGTTGGGAGGTAGATGTAGCCGGGTAGGGACCGCATGGCGGCAAGCCGGCTTCCACAGCAGCTGCAGCCTCAGCTAGGTAGTGCAGGTTCTCCATGTAGGTTCAGATACTGATATACACTGCGCCATATAATAAAGATGAATGGAGATATAACACCAGTACTCTTCAATCCTTTATTGGCTAGGGTTGAGTACAGGAGCGCCGAGACGCTAGTTGGTTATCTGAGAGTCTGGTGTGAACTCAAGGACTTGCTGCCTCCACAGGCCTGGGTGCCAGAGGCGCCCGCAAGTCTAAAGTGTCTGTGGTGCCATATGGTGTTGGACAATAGTGGTGTATACATTATTATTATAATAAACACTTAAAAAAACCCAGTGGCACTTTAACCCTCCCCCCCCCCCCCGGGGGTCCCCCTCCTAAAGACAGTGTCCGGTACCCGGCCGATTTGGCCGAAAAACGTCTAGGCCTAGGCTACCGTATCTTTGTTATTTTAACTGCTAGAAAATTCCCACGCATGTCTAAACGTACTGTGGTTTCCAATCTGTAGACTGGCATTAAGTAGAGCTCTCTAAGTCAACTGGTTCAGTTGTGATGACGATTTCCGTGGAGCGCATTTTTCTGCGATTTTAGCCATATGAGACTTTTCACTACTGAAATAACAACATACAGACACACAAAAACAAACTACGCCTCTCCTTCTTGTGTTCGGAGGTGCGCGGCGTCGGTCCAACCGGCTGTGTTTACATGCGTCGGACGGACGGCTTTCAAAACAAGCTGAATAGGCTTTCAAGCTTACTGCCTGTTATAACGACACCCGGGGTCCTGCCCAACTGCCGGCGGTGTCCTTATAACAGGACAGCTGGGCTGGAAGGGTTAAAAAAAAAAATGGTGTTAAAGTGAGATAATTCCCCTCCATACCTCCAATCACTCCTTCACATGTGTCAAAGTCCCCTCCTTCCCCCCCTTTCCCCCCCCCCTTCAATTATCACCTATTTTCCCTGTTATTCCCTTATTCATTGGTATATTTTCGTGCTAACATCTGCAAGCCGGTTGCAGGGTGTGGTTATGTGACTCGCGAGTGTGTTGGGTAAGGTAGAGGGTGGGGTGAGAGACTCAGTCATGCTTCAGACCTTGCGAGAGGTGGGGTTGCCTCGCTCTGCTCCACATTTCATGACTGGACCGCTCGGTATTTATTCGCGATTTTGACCATCTAAACACTATTCCCACTTGTTTTATTGTTGTCACATGTTACTATCTTCGTATTAAACGTAAAATAGGCGCATAAATATGGATAAGTATTAATTATATTTATGGTAAATTAACGATTTTAGTGAGGAATGAATCAAAATACCTACGCACAGGGGTTTGGTGTATACTACAGGGGCTGTGCAGCCGAGAGGTTAAAGGTCGCTCTACTGGTGATCCTCTTTCATATCTTACTAACTCTTGGTCATCCTCCTTTCGGGACTTCGGTGAGACTTTTTCTATTGCACTAGACATATCGAAGGCCTTCGATAAACTCTGGCACAAATCTTTAATTTCTAAACTACCCTCCTTCGGTTTCTATCCCTCCATCTGTGCCTTTGTCTCTAATTTCCTTTCCAGCCATTCCATAGCTGCGGTTGTGGACGGCCATCGCTCACTTCCTCATCCTATCAACTCCGGTGTTCCTCAGGGCTCTTTCCTATCTCTCATTCTCTTTTTAATTTTCATAAATGATCTTCTCAACTGTACCTCCAGTCCCATCCATTCATATGCAGACGACTCTACCTTACACTACTCAATTAGTTTTCCTGAATGCCCCAGCCAGGAATCTCTCAAAAACAAACGTAATGAAGCCATGCAACACTTATCTTCTGATCTAACTACTATTTCCAATTGGGGCAGAGAAAACCTTGCTTACAAAACCCAATTTCTTCATCTTGCTACCCGTTCGGAACTTCCAGAGGACTATCCCTTACACTTCAATACTACAAAGATCAATCCTTCATCTTCTTTCAATATTCTCGGTGTCTCCCTTTCTTCTGCTCTCACTTGGAAGGTCCATATTACCAGTCTTGCTAAGGCAGCCTCCCAGAACCTGGGTGTGCTCAACCGCCTCAAGGGGTTCTTTACCCCTGCACAGCTTCTTGCTCTATACAGGGGCACAGTGCGTCCTTGTATTGAGTATTGTTCACATGTGTGGGGAGGGTCCTCTCACACCGCACTCCTAGACAAAGTAGAAAGGAAAGCCTTTTGTATCATTAACTCCCGTGCACTCACCAACTCTCTGCAGTCTCTCTCTCTTCGCCGCAATGTTGCATCTCTTCGCTATTCTATCGCTACTACAATAATCAGTGTTCCTCAGAGCTTTCCCAGTGTATACCACCTCCTCTTCGTAGGGTACGTAGTACCCGTGTCTTGCAACAGAATCCCACCCCTACTCTGTGCAACTCTCCAACCCAAGAGAGAAACTCTATTCCCAGTCTTTCTTCTATTCAACTGCTGAGCTCTGGAACTCTCTCCCAAAATCAGTCTTTCCCTCTTCCTATGACTTAGATTGCTTCAAACTCCGTTTGTCCAGGCATTTTGGCTCGAACGTCCCATGATTTTGGCCCTGTCACTCTTTCAACTCTGGGGGAGGCATTCACTGTGGGCAGTGTTGCCTTTTGTCTCCCTCACTCACATAGAAAAAAAAGTAGACAATTCCACATAAATGTACAAATACATACGTTATCGGTATACACATACATATTATATAGATTTGTAACCGGTAACCACCGTGGAATATGTCTTCTAAGCGTAGTAGGGAAGGTGTACAGTAGGGTAGTGATTGAGAGAGTGAGAGTGAGAACGGAGAAATGGATAGGTGACGAGGAGGGCGGGTTTAGGAAGGGAAGAGGATTTGTATATCAGAATTTGACCTTGAAATGTGTTGTGGAACTTGTGGAGAAATATCTGAAGAAGAAACAAAAGCTGTATGTTGCCTTTATGGACTTGGAGAAGGCCTATGACAGAGTGGATAGCGAAGGTATGTGGAAAGTACTGAGAATATACGGAGTAGATGGCAAGTTGCTGAAAGCAGTGAAGAGCATGTATGAGGGTGCAAAGGCGTCAGAACGTGTGGAGAATGAGCAGAGTGAGTTCTTTGATCTGAATGTTGGGTTGAAACAGGGATGTGTGATGTCCCCGTGGTTGTTTACTATCTATATGGATGGAGTCATGAAAGAAATACAAGGAAGTGCAGTGGATGTTAGTGTATCACTAATAAGGGAGATAAACAAGTGGAAGATACCTGTACTGCTCTTTGCTGATGATGCAGTTCTGATAAGTGATAGTGAATGGTAGTTGCAGGGTCTGGTAAATATGTTTGGAACAGTGTGCGAAAAACAGAATCTGAAGGTAAATGCGGGGAAGGACAAGGTTATGGTCTTCAAAAGGGGTGAAGCGACAGAGTGTGAGGTGAGGTTGAATGGTCAGGCTATGGAGAATGTCAGCTTATTTAAATATCTGGGCAGTGTGCTGAGTAAAGATGGAAGTATGGATGAAGAAGTGAGGGAGAGGGTGCAACAGTGGAAGAGGGTTGTAGGAATGCTGAAAGCAGTAACAAGAAATAGGGTGGTCAGCATGGAAGTAAAGACATTGACTTACGGAAGCGAAGCATGGACGTAGGTGGAGAGACCAAGAGTGAGAGGGGTGGAAATTAGTTACTTGAGAAGTATGTGCGGAGTTACATGGAGGGATAGACAGACAAACAAGGAAGTAAGAGAGAGGTGTGGTGTGGATGTAGATGTGCCGGAGAGTGTGAAAAGGAACACCTTGAGATGGTTCGGCCATATGGAACATATGGGAAGCGAGAGAATGACTAAGAGGGTGTATGAGAGCGAGGTGGAAGGACAGAGAGGGAGAGGTAAACCAAGAGAGAAGTGAAAGGATGGAGTGAATAAGTATATGATTGAAGGCGGTGCTGATTGGGAGGAGGGGCGTCGACTGACTGGGGACAGAGGTGCATGGTGGCGTTTCGTTCATGACCACCCCTTCTGGGATTACGGCATCAGGCAAAAGATAGATAGATAGATATAAGATACCATTACACCGCTTCACCTTAGTAATAACAATAGTTGAATGTCTAATGGCGGTATTTATCACTATCACAGAAGTCTACGTTGATAGATCTCGATCTTGATTCATAATTTGTAGGGCGCTGGACTTGAGCATATGACACATATAAGGGTATTAGGGTGGAGGATGGGGGGTCAGTATATAGGATGGGGAGAGCTAAGTGGAGGGTTTATGTCGTGTGTGTGATGTGGGCGAAATGTTCGTTTATTCTGTGTTTGAATGTGTTGAGTGTAGGGCTATTAATTATATCTTCTGGGAGACTGTTCCAATCCTGTATGGTTCGTGGAAAGAATGAGTGCTTGTAGAAGTCAGTATTAGTGTGGTATGTTTGGTACTTATGAGAGTGTGTGTTGCGGGTGTTTGAGTTGTGTAGGTATTCATGTTTTTTAATGTCAATATAATTGTGTGTTTTTATACATTACTGTGAGCCTGTGCCTGAGTCTTCGTATGTTAAAGGTTTCCATGTTTATTTGTTGTTTGATACGGGTTGTGATGCCTGGGGTTTGTGTGTAATTGTGTGTGATGAACCTGGCTGCCTTTGTGTTAATTTGTTCAAGTGTGTTAATGTTAGATTGTGTGTATGGATCCCAAACTGCAGCGCAGTACTCCAGTGTTGGGCGAACAAGGTTGTTATATGCCATGTGTTTGATGTCTCAAGTACAATTGTGTAAATTCCTCCTCAAGAACCCTAGTGTGCGGTTTGCCTGACTTTGTATGTGATGAATATGGGTGTTGAATCTTAGGTTGGTGGAGAGGTGGATGCCAAGATATTAGTATGAAGGAACTGATTCTATTGGTTGGTTGTGTAATGTGTAATTGAAAATGAGGGGTGATCGGGAGCGGGTAAGGCGGAGAAGTTTACATTTGTCGGGGCGGAAAGACATCTGCCAGGTGTTCTCCCAATGTTTGAGGGCGTTTAAGTCGTGCTGTATAAGTCCACAGTCGTCTCTACTCTGTACGGGCCTAAAAATCAAACTATCGTCAGCAAATAGTCTAGTAGAAGAGTTAGGTGTTGACAGAGGAAGGTCATTGATATAAAGAAGGAGAAGAAGAGGGCCAAGAACGGTGCCTTGTGGGACACCATAAGAAACAGAGACAGAGTCTGAGGAAGAGCCGTCAAGGAGTACTCGTTGAGTCCGTTTTGTAAGGAAATTAGTGATCCAGTGAAGAGTAGGTCCAGTTATACTGTAAAAAGCTAATTTATGCTGAAGTCTTTTGTGGGGGACTTTGTCAAAAGCTTTGGCGAAATCGAGGACAATAACGTCAACCATTTTAACGTCTCGTCGGTCCAGTTGTTTAGTTAAGTCATGATATGTGGCAATGAGTTGAGATTCGCATGATCTTTTGGGCCGAAATCCATGTTGTGTATCAGTAAGGATGTTTTTTGCGTCAAGATGATTCTTAATGTGTTTATGTATAATGTGTTCTAAAATTTTGCATGGGATGGATGTGAGTGAGATGGGTCTATAGTTCTTTGGGTCAGTTCTGTCACCTGTCTTGAAAAGGGGAGTGATGTTCGCACAAAGCCAGTCAGCTGGAAGGATGCCTGTGTGAAGTGACTGGGTGAAGATGCTCTGCAGGATGGGGGCAAGGATTGAGGCACAATTTTTAAGGATGAAGGCAGGGATGTTGTCAGGACCAGTGGCTTTGTTTGTGTCAAGTGTCTAGTAGTTTCTGTATACCGTTAGTCATTATGTCTAGGTGGGGTATGGGTGAGTAGGTTTGTTTTGGCATGTTAGGTATTTGTTGTTTTCTTGTGTGAATACTGATTGGAGTATCAGTGCTTTGTGTTCTGAAGTGGTTTGTAGAGTGTCGTTGTTGTCTTTAAGTGATGTGATGGTGGTGGTATCCTGCCTGCGCAACTTGAAAAATTTGAAGAAATGTTTGGTGTTGTTTCTGACATTGTCTGCGAGATAAGAAGCTATGTGTTTGCGTTCCTCTTTTTTTATGTTTTTGGCAAATGTTTTTTGGTGTGATGTATACATGGTCCAGTTGTCTGGTGTGTTGTGTGTCTGTGCGTGTTTATAAAGTCTTTGTTTTTTGCGATGTTGTCTGCGTGAACCATCCCTGGTGAACCATGGAAGAGTATATCTACTTGATGGGTTTTTTTGTGGTATGTATTTGTTCATGGCTGTATGGATGGTGTGTTGCAAGCTATTCCAGTTTGTTAAGAGGGGTCTTGTGTGTGGGTCTGTTATAAAAAAGTCATTTTTTACTTTAGTCAAGTCTTGTTTGATCGTGTCTAAGTCAGCTCTGGAGTAGATAAAGATAGGTCTTGGTCGCTGTTTTTGTCTAGTTGGTCGGAGATCAGCTTCAACAAGTACAATGTCATGGTCGCTCAGTCCTGGAACAACTTGTGTGTTTGTTATGTGAAGAATGTTGTCAGTGAGAAATAGGTCTAAGGTGTGAGATGTGTTAGAAGGGCCGCCGTCGCCACCGGGGTGAGTTGAGGTTTGTGTTCGTGTTGGCTTGAGTACTGTTTGTGAAAGTGAGAATGTATTGATGGTGTCTATTGCCCCTTTCCCACTGATGCGATTTCATACGATTTTCGTCGCCGAGGACGTAGTCTTGTCAATTCGCAACGAATTTGTGCGACGTCAACGATTTTGACTGTTAAAAACCGTTGACAAGTTTACACTCGGCGACGATGTCGCCGATGAGTAAGACGTAATTGGCGACATTATGCGACGTCATCGGCAAATTGAGCGATGGTTCGTCGATGACCTCGGCGAGAACTGTCACATTTGAATAAAATATTGCGAAATAATGCGATGGATGAACGAATCCTCGGCTTATGTTCTGCGACGTCTTCGGCGAATTAAGCGATGGTTCGGCGAATACCTCGGCGAGCTTATCCGAGAACTTTTTGCATATATTTCATGGCACAAACATAAGAACATAAGAAAACGGGAGTCTGCAGAAAGCCGATCGGCCCAGACAAGGCAGATCCCTGTCACACCCAACCCCAATTACAAGGCCTAATTATAGACTCAACTCACTAATGCCTTGAGGACTGACCTCACTAAAACGGTCAGAGATCGAAACAAGATTACGGGGTCTGCAGAGCGCCGATTGGCCCACACCAAGCAGATCCCCCCTCATACCCAACCCAACTCGTCGAAAATGTACAAATTTATCTTAAAATCGCCAAACTAATGGGCCGAACGTCATAAAATATGAAAACTAATGGGGTTAACCATGAGGAAGAAAGGGGACCAGAAAAACGACCCATCTCCCCAATTCGGAGATTGGCAATGTCCGGCTTCGCCGGAGACGTTTTTCTATCAAATAATGTACAAATTTAGCTTGCTCTCAAAACAAAAAATATATATGCTGGCTCGCTACCGCTCACCAGGAAAATATTGAAACCTGGATGGGGGTAAACGTCTTAAAACAGTAGGCTGAACGGGGCCGAACGGATACAAGGCAAAGAGAGAGGGAGAGAAATAGAAAAAAAAAAAAAACGAGGAGAGAGGGAGAGAAAGAGAAAACAAAAAACAGCGAGGTGGGCTCAATGTTTGCGTTACGGCTTAAAAATTTAGTCCACCTCGCCTTTTTTTGTTTTCTCTTTCTCTCCCTCTTTCCTCGTTTTTTGTTTGTTTTCTATTTCTCTCCATCTCTCTTTGCCTTGTATCCGTTCGGCCCCGTTCAGCCTACTGTTTTAAGACGTTTACCCCCATCCAGGTTTCAATATTTTCCTGGTAAGCGGTAACGAGCCAACATATAATTATATATATTTGTTTTGAGAGCAAGCTAAATTTGTACAATTTTCGATAGAAAAATTTCTCCGGCGAAGCCGGATTTCTCCATATAATACTGGTTCGCTATCGCTTGCCAGGAAGATATCGATACTTGGATGGGGATAAACGTCTTATGGGGGGTGACCTGTTTTTGTTCTGTCCTTTTCTATCTTTCTCTGGCTTGTATCCATTTGGCCCCATTCAGCCTACTGTTTTAAGACGTTTATCCCCATCCAGGTGTCATTTTTTTTACTGGTGAGCGGTAGCGAGCCAGCATATTTTTTATTTTTGTTTGACAGCAGCCTAAATTTGTAAATTTTTCGATAGAAACATTTCTCCGGCGAAGCCGGATTTCTTCATATAATGTTGGCTCGCTATCGCTCGCCAGGAAGAAATCAACACCTAGATGAGGATAAACGTCTTAAAATAGTTGGCTGAATGGGGCCGAATGGATAAAAGCCAGAGAAAGAGAGAAAAGGACAGAAATAACAAAAAGAAGGTCACCCCCCTTAAAACAGTTGGCTGAATGGGGCTGAATGGATACAAACCAGAGAAAGAAAGAAAAGGAGAGAAAGAGGAAACAAAAAACAGGTGAACCCCCCACTAGAGGTGCATAGAAAAAAGGGTTGACAGGTTCACTATAGGCCTAATCATTTTTTTTTACGCACCTCGCCGAAGGTGCTCTTTGGCCTCGGCAGGTGTGTCTTGAGCATTCCGCGACATCGCAAGGCCCTTCGCATGCCTCGTGCGGAGCATACCCCTGGCGGGTATACTCTCGGCGAGTACTCGTGCGCACGTCGACGACTAATCGACGAGGAAATCGCCGATGACTCTTGTGCATCGTCGATGTTCTCAGAACATCTGAGAGCATCGGCGAGCCGCCGTGCAGCGTTGTAAAGGTTTTTTTTGTGCGAAGTGTCTCGCCGATGTCGCCGATGATCTCCGAGGGCCTCGCAGATCCCTCTGCGATGTTCGACGATGCTTGCGAGGGCTATGAACCCTCGTGAGTCCTCGTCCAAAACTTTGAACAATCCGAAAATTTGCGAGGGCCCTTGCGAGGCCTTGCGAGTCAAACGATTATCATGCGAGGGTTTAAGATTTTGTTGCGACATGTCACAAATGTTCCAATTTATTGGTGTCGGCGATGAAAATCGTGAGAAGTCGCATCAGTGGCATATGAAGGTGTCGTGTAGTTGGCGTCTGTTAGTGTGGGGAATGATAGGATCAGGAGTGTCAGCATCAGGAGGATCGAGGGGGGAGATGGCAGTCCAGCCAATGTCAGGGAGGTTAAAATCGCCTGAGATCCATATGTGCTTGTCTGCGTTAATACGTGCTAGGGATGTGTGAAGGTTGTGTAAGTAATCAGTGTTGGAAGAAGGTGGTCTGTAGAAAGCAACGCGGAGTGATTTACAGTTGGAAAGTTGGAGTTGGATCCAGACGATTTCATAGTCTGTGTCGAGATCCGATCTGTGTTTAACTGTGAGGCCAGGTTTGGTGGCAATCAGTACACCTCCACCTTTCCCGGCCTCCGGCATTTGATCTTTACGTATTACTGTCATGTTAAAGGGAGGGGGGAATATTTCTGTTGAGTCAATGTCCGGCATCAACCATGTCTCTGTCCCTATTATGATGTCAGGGTTATAGGTGGTGATGGTATGCTGTAGTTGGGGTATTTTTGATTGGATGCTGCAAAAATTAATATTAAGGAGGCGGAGGGTTGTTGGACTATGATGAGGAATATCAGATATGGAGTCAAGTGAGTTGGGAGAGGATATGGAGGAACAGTCTAGGGTAGAGTCTGATGGTATGGAGGTAGAGGTGGAAGATAAGGAGGAATGAGACCTAGGGGGGTAATGATAGGAGAGATGGGGTGAGAGTTTAAGGAGAGTTAGGAAGGGGTGGATGGATGGGAATGGATATAAGTGGAAGGTGAGGATTCTAAGGAAGAAGGAACTGGCAGTGTGGGGCTCATTGATAAGGAAGGAGATGGATGGTTTGAGGGTGGTGGTGATTGGTGAGAATGGTTTAGAGCAGGTGAGTAGTGATTATGTGAAGGATTTTGGTTGGAATGGGGTGTATTTATTATTGAGGATGAGTTGCGAGAGGTCGATGAGTCCCCGGAACACTGGGAGAACATCTGGGGACTCGGTATTATGCTAAGAGTTAGTGGTGGAGAGCTGTGAGATGGAGTATGTTTGACTGGTGTTGAGTGTTTAGGGTTCAAGAGAGAGCTGTGTTGTTTAGGAGGATTGTTCGTGTTGTGTTCATTTAGTGTGTCGAAGGAGTTGTATAATGGGATGGGAGAAGATGAGAAGAAAGAACTAGAGAAATTAGGCATGCCGCAACTGTCGCAGATCCACGAGACGCTATTGTCAACTAATCCAGCATAAACCTGTGTGAAAGATCCGAGACAGCTGACATGATACCAGCCTTCATGTTCGGACCTATCACCGCAGGGTTCACAGTGAATGGCCCTCTGTCCCCATTTAACCGCTTTTCTACAAATATAACATGGGTATTTGGGACAGTAGGGTCCAGGGTTGACCATAGCGCCTGTGTCTCCACACAGTAGCAACAGAAGTAGGATGGTGTGTTTATGATGTGTGTTTGTATTGTTGTGGAGTGGTTTGGAGCACTGGGTTACAAAGAGGGCTAGTGTTGTTGTGTCATTGTATGTGCTTGGTGGTGTTTGAGCTAGATGCCGGCCTTCCCCAGCTAAATAACCAGGGATCTGCCTTGCTTAGGCCAATCGGCTTTCTGCAGACTCCCATTTTCTTATGTTCTTATGAAATCACTAGAACCTTTAGATCACGGCCTATGACATATTGACACACTGAGACATATGGTAGCTCTTTTTTCACTCTGAGTAGCCTAATACTCAAACTTTGTATTACATCGTGACTGGTATTAACTGGGGGAATGCTCCGTAATTTAGATACCGGTAACCCGAATGAACACAATGAACAATGATCCTAATTTTTTTTTTCTATGTGATTGAGGGAGGCAAAAGGCAGAACTGCCTATAGCGAGTGCCTCCCCCATAGTTGAAAGAGTGACAGGGCCAAAATCAAGGGACGTTCGAGCCAAAATATACAAAGGTATACAATGATTACATTGTAGAATATCCTATTTCTATTATATGTTGATCAGCTATTAATATGGCAGTGAGACTATTAACAATTGGGTTGGCAGCTCTCATAATTATACTTATATATAATACGTTGAATGGAACACGATCACACGTGGACTTTTGGGTCAGGCAATGGCGGGGTAATTTACAATAACCATTGTGGTAACTCTTCCCATGGTCTCGTAATCGGTAATCACAGAAATCAGATGTGCAAACTCTACACTTAGCTCCTTTGAATCGTATTATATCAACAGGTTCGGGCACTCCCCCGATTTGATTGTATATTCTCTTACACACAATAATGGAATAAACACTCTTATAATTCAACACACTGTAATATACTCAGAGAGAACGGCTGGGGAGGATCTCGTATACTCCTCGTCACTCGGTCTTTACGTACTACCAACTTGAATCGCTGCCTATTGCCAATCAGGTAATTTACCTATTGCAAGACGTGCAACACAGGGTCTTATACATTTAGACAGGGCACGTGAGGCATCAATGGGAGTTTAGATCACTGACTTTATAAGCTTTCTCCTGGGTCGCAATGGGGCCACTTCGGTTCTTATATTATCCTTAGTTCCTACATTCAATACTGGGGAATGGGGGTCACCTACATTATAGCTGCCAGGAGAGAGCTTTACGAATTACATTTAATAACACGAACAAAGGGGGATGGATATTACAAACTGGATGTGCGATTCTAGGTTTGGTAGTCACATGTCCTGGATTTTGATGCAATCCTCGTAGACAAGGGAATTATCCTTTTGCGCGGTCCAGGGCTTCGTTCCTTCTGCTAGATGGCGTCTTGAAGATTTGTCATTGCACACTTGTGGGCCGACCACAATCTTGGCAGACTGCTCCCACAATTGCACACCAGGGGTCCCGTCATTGTCCAGGGCATATGTCTGCTTGTCTCGGATTCTGCCAATTCACAATGAGGATTTGACTTGCTTGGGTCGCCTTCTGCACCACGTGTTGCACGGATGGAGCCTCTCAGCGTCTTAGGGGTCTTCCACTTCTTTTAGGCTATGTGCCTCATCTTCCTATTTCCACTCTCGTAGGGCGGTGGTTAGATTCTCATTCTAGTCCTCATCCAGTTGCAAGAAATAGGTGTCAGGGAATGGGGTAATCAGTCCCCTCAGGTCTTGTAGCTTCTTATACAGAATAGGGTATTCGGCAGCAACAGTGGTTTGCACAACTCAAAAAGAAGACTCAGGTTCGGAGTCAAAGGTTGTGAGAGACTTTGAGCTTGGTGGTAGGGTGGCGGGGAGAGGGATCTGCTGTAGATGCAGGTGAGGAGGGGAGGGAGAGGGTTGTGGCTTGTAGGGCACCAATTGAATACTGACTCTTCTTGGGGGATTCTGGGCTTCTTGCTTCTAGATTTCCTTGGCCCAATCCCTTGTGACTTGCCTTTCTGTGATTGCTCTTGGCCAATCACCTGTTTAGTATTCTTTCTGTACTCATCCAGGACTTGTCCTATCTCATTACATCAGAAGGAGCTAGGCTCTGTGGCGACCGGGGTAGATTCGGTGGCTAGCGTGGGTGACTCGACTCTAAGGGACATACATGGAACAGGACCGGAAATGAGAGGGGCGCCTTGCGGGTTTGTGAGGTAGGCTGCCGAGGACGTCCGTGTCCATTGCACTGCATCTATCGAGGGTGTTGGGGTAGGCGTTGAGGAATGCAGGGTGAAGGGTAGCTGTACGACTCTGATCCCAGCGCCCCCATGAAGGGAGGTGGTGTCGAGGGCGGGGCGCAGATGATGGCGGTTGTATTGTAGTAATTTTCCTTATTCCTAACATATATATAGATAGATAGATGAATAGATAGATAGATAGATAGATAGACAGAGATTGAAACTTAACCGTTAAATTATATACCATACTACAGTAAGTGATCATGTCCAGCAACGATCGGGTGTTTTTTTGTTTTGTTTTTTCTTTTTTGCGAATTTTGGTGAAGAAATACTGTAAAATTGTGATGCATATATTCACACCTCTTTTAGCACTATAAAATAACTAAATAACAGCAAAGTTGAAACATTTTCTATTGTGTAGCGAACAAAAGTATACCGATATAAATATCACGAATATTCCGACTAGCATTTGTGGCACACCTCTTCAGGAATGTGATCTTAGAGAAACTGAATTAATTGAAAATTTAATATTTATAAGGAAAATGAGAGGAATAGTGAAAAGTAGGATAAAGAGATGATAGACAGAAGTGACCAATATAGCAAAAACGAGACAAGAAAAATAGAAAAAAAAAATATGAGGAAAAATAAATATTAATGAAAGACGAACTAAGCTAGAAAACAATAACAAAATACATTGTGAGAAAATATAAAAGAATAATAATAACAGACAAAAAAGGGATCATAGATAAGAAGGAAGAGAAAGAAATAATAGTGGTTGTATGAATAAGTTTAAAACAAAACAATGCAAGAAAAGCAAAACAAAGCAAAGAAACAGACACAATAGTAGTGCAACAACGCGGTTCAAAGCAAATCAGCGACGTGGGAGAGAAGAAAGTTAAAAGTTAGAGAGAGAGAGAAAACAAAATAAAACACAAGTGAGAGACAGAACCGAGAAGTGTGTATATGAAGCTCTAGGGTTTTGTGGAAGTGGGGAAGGACCATATATTACCAATCAGCTGAAGCAGGAATGATATGACTCTGCATACCTCACAAGCCTGCCTACATAATTAAATACAGACGGGCTTCATATGGTCTTACAATCTGTTGTGTTGACAGTAAGGAGCCAGACATGATGGATAGCTCAGTGTTCCTGCCCGTTACCACACTACCGCCACTACTACTGTTGCTGCTGCTGCTGCTGCTAACACCTAAAGGTTAGTGTATAGATGATTAGCATTACACATACAACACTTGTACACTCATGTACACATACTGTATACATGTACACATACTGTATACATGTACACATACTGTATACATGTACACATACTGTATACATGTACACATACTGTATACATGTACACATACTGTATACATGTACACATATTGTATACATGTACACATACTGTATACATGTACACATACTGTATACATGTACACATACTGTATACATGTACAGTTACACATACTGTATACATGTACACACATACACTACATATTTTTTCGTTGCGTATGAAGGAGACAAAAGACAGACAGAGTGAAAGAGATGCAACATTGCGACATGTAGAAAGAAACAGTAGGGAAATAGTAAGAGGAATTAAGTTGATGAGACAAAATGCTGGGAAGGATGTAGTATCCGGGCATAGGTCGTCATGTTTACATAACTTGTGCACTCTCGGTTACGTTCCCGTCTATTTTGACTGCTTCTTTTTATGTTATTTGCCTCCTGCTGGCAATATATATGAAGATGAGAATAAGTCTTTGCATCCCCCCCTCAACTTATTATAGTACCGGTATCCCACGGCAGTCAAAATCGAAGAGAACGTGATCTCAAGCGTAAGAGTAGTGTAAAGCCAGAATACTACATCCTTACCAAAATGCTTTTGACTACACTTTCCAGAAGTGCGGTATGGGTAGAGCCTCCCCACACATGCGAACAATACTCAATGCATGGACTTAAATAGTATACAAATAGATAATTGTACAATTGCACGCAATCCAAGAAAAATATCCAGGTCCCAATTAGATTTACAAATCAAATAATTAAAACGAAGGTGTTTTATTCATAGTTGTAAAAATGTTAAGTTACAGTCATTTAGATACTGTAATAGATAGGAAGGGGAAGAGCAAGGTTATGGTCTTCGAAAGGGGTGAAGTCACAGAGTGTGAGGTGAAGCTGAACGGTCAGGCTATGGAGATCGTCAACTCTTTTAAGTATCTGGGCAGTGTGTTGAGTAAAGATGGGACTATGGATGAAGAGGTGCGGGAGAGGGTACAACAGGGGAAGAGGGTTGTAGGAACGCTAAAAGCAGTAACAAGAAATAGGGTGGTCAGTATGGAAGTGAAGAAGTCCTTGCATGACAGTGTGGTAATCCCGACACTGACTTACGGAAGCGAAGCATGGACGTTGGTTGAGAGACTCAGACCAAGAGTGAGAGCAGTGGAAATGAATTACTTAAGGAGTGCGTGCGGAGTTACATGGAGGGATAGACAGACTAATGAGGAAGTAAGAAGGAGGTGTGGTGTGGAGGTAGATGTGCTGGAAAGTGTGAAAAGGAACAACTTGAGATGGTTCGGCCATATGGAACGTATGGAAAGCGAGAGAATGACTAAGAGGGTGTATGAGAGCGAGGTGGAGGGACAGAGGGGGAGAGGTAGACCGAATATGAGGTGGAAGGATGGAGTGAGGAAGTACATGAACGAAGGTGGTGCTGGTTGGGGGGAGGGGCGTTGACTGACTGGGGACAGAGGTGCATGGGGGCGGTTCGTTCGTGGCCACCCCTTCGGGGATCACGGCGTCAGGCAATAGATAGATAGATAGAATAGATAGGAATGTTTAATAACTTGTATAATTTAGTATCAGTAATCTTACTAGCAAAGAAATTAAAATTATGCCAAAAGAGTAAATATATATCCACAGCGACCTCGTGATATTAGTCATGTGTGTGTCAATACATGGACCCATATCATTAAAGGGGAAGTAGTCGCATTTTCTGGACCACCTTCTCCCTCGTGTTTAACAAATTAACTTTGAGATTTTAATAGGTTTGTTCCATTAGTTTGGCGATTTTGAGACCTTTCATCCCATTTATTTGTCAATAATAAGACCTTTCGTGTCATTTAGGTGTTGATTTTTTCCTTGTGAGCGATAGAGAGCCTGCAATTTTAGAAGAAACCGGAACGTTTTTCTACCGACAAATTTACACATTTATCTTGAAAAGGGGTCTAGGGGATGTATTTATAAGCTTGATGGAGATCTAGCAAGGAAACTCAAAAATAAATTAATGAATATATACATAGACCAAAAAAGAACTACTACCCCCTTAACTCATCTCTATTAGAACTACTACCCCTTAACTCATCTCTATTAGAACTACTACCCCTTAACTCATCTCTATTAGAACTACTACCCCCTTAACTCATCTCTATTAGAACTACTATCCCCTTAACTCATCTCTATTAGAACTACTACCCCCTTAACTCATCTCTATTAGAACTACTACCCCCTTAACTCATCTCTATTAGAACTACTACCCCTTAACTCATCTCTATTAGAACTACTACCCCCTTAACTCATCTCTATTAGAACTACTACCCCTTAACTCATCTCTATTAGAACTACTACCCCCTTAACTCATCTCTATTAGAACTACTACCCCCTTAACTCATCTCTATTAGAACTACTACCCCCTTAAATCTTCTCGATTAGAACTACTACCCCCCTTAACTCATCTCTATTAGAACTACTACCCCCTTAACTCATCTCTATTAGAACTACTACCCCCTTAACTCATCTCTATTAGAACTACTACCCCCTTAACTCATCTCTATTAGAACTACTACCCCCTTAACTCATCTCTATTAGAACTACTACCCCCTTAACTCATCTCTATTAGAACTACTACCCCCTTAACTCATCTCTATTAGAACTACTACCCCCTTAACTCATCTCTATTAGAACTACTACCCCCTTAACTCATCTCTATTACAACTACTACCGCTTAACTCATCTCTATTAGAACTACTACCCCCTTAACTCATCTCTATTAGAACTACTACCCCTTAACTCATCTCTATTAGAACTACTACCCCCCTTAACTCATCTCTATTAGAACTACTACCCCTTAACTCATCTCTATTAGAACTACTACCCCCTTAACTCATCTCTATTAGAAACTACTACCCCCTTAACTCATCTCTATTAGAACTACTACCCCATAACTCATCTCTATTAGAACTACTACCCCCTTAACTCATCTCTATTAGAACTACTACCCCCTTAACTCATCTCTATTAGAACTACTACTACCCCCTTAACTCATCTCTATTAGAACTACTACCCCCTTAACTCATCTCTATTAGAACTACTACCCCTTAACTCATCTCTATTAGAACTACTACCCCCTTAACTCATCTCTATTAGAACTACTACTACCCCCTTAACTCATCTCTATTAGAACTACTACCCCCTTAACTCATCTCTATTAGAACTACTACCCCCTTAACTCATCTCTATTAGAACTACTACCCCCTTAACTCATCTCTATTAGAACTACTACCCCTTAACTCATCTCTATTAGAACTACTACCCCCTTAACTCATCTCTATTTGAACAACTACCCCCTTAATACTTCCCTATTAAAACTACTACCCCCTTACCTTGTTTCTATTAGAACTACTACCCCCTTAACTAACTCATCTCTTAGAACTACTACCCCTTAACTCATCTCTATTAGAACTACTACCCCCTTAACTCATCTCTATTAGAACTACTACCCCCTTAACTCATCTCTATTAGAACTACTACCCCCTTAACTCATCTCTATTAGAACTACTACCCCCTTATCTCATCCCTATTAGATCTACTACCCCCTTAAACTCATGTCTATTAGAACTACTACCCCCTTAACTCATCTCTATTAGAACTACTACCCCCTTAACTCATCTCTATTAGAACTACTACCCCCTTAACTCATCTCTATTAGAACTACTACCCCTTAACTCATCTCTATTAGAACTACTACCCCCCTTAACTCATCTCTATTAGAACTACTACCCCCTTAACTCATCTCTATTAGAACTACTACCCCCCTAACTCATCTCTATTAGAACTACTACCCCTTAACATCTCTATTAGAAACTACTACCCCCCTTAATCATCTCTATTAGAACTACTACCCCCTTAACTCATCTCTATTAGAACTACTACCCCCTTAACTCATCTCTATTAGAACTACTACCCCCTTAACTCATCTCTATTAGAACTACTACCCCCTTAACTCATCTCTATTAGAACTACTACCCCCTTAACTCATCTCTATTAGAACTACTACCCCTTAACTCATCTCTATTAGAACTACTACCCCCTTAACTCATCTCTATTAGAACTACTACCCCCTTAACTCATCTCTATTAGAACTACTACCCCTTAACTCATCTATTAGAACTACTACCCCCTTAACTCATCTCTATTAGAACTACTACCCCCTTAACTCATCTCTATTAGAACTACTACCCCCTTAACTCATCTCTATTAGAACTACTACCCCCTTAACTCATCTCTATTAGAACTACTACCCCCTTAATCTCCCCTTAACTCATCTCTATTAGAACTACTACCCCCTTAACTCATCTCTATTAGAACTACTACCCCCTTAACTCATCTCTATTAGAACTACTACCCCTTAACTCATCTCTATTAGAACTACTACCCCCCTTAACTCATCTCTATTAGAACTACTACCCCCTTAACTCATCTCTATTAGAACTACTACCCCCTTAACTCATCTCTATTAGAACTACTACCCCCTTAACTCATCTCTATTAGAACTACTACCCCCTTAACTCATCTCTATTAGAACTACTACCCCCTTAACTCATCTCTATTAGAACTACTACCCCCTTAACTCATCTCTATTAGAACTACTACCCCCTTAACTCATCTCTATTAGAACTACTACCCCCTTAACTCATCTCTATTAGAACTACTACCCCCTTAACTCATCTCTATTAGAACTACTACCCCTTAACTCATCTCTATTAGAACTACTACCCCCTTAACTCATCTCTATTAGAACTACTACCCCCTTAACTCATCTCTATTAGAACTACTACCCCCTTAACTCATCTCTATTAGAACTACTACCCCCTTAACTCATCTCTATTAGAACTACTACCCCCTTAACTCATCTCTATTAGAACTACTACCCCCTTAACTCATCTCTATTAGAACTACTACCCCCTTAACTCATCTCTATTAGAACTACTACCCCCTTAACTCATCTCTATTAGAACTACTACCCCCTTAACTCATCTCTATTAGAACTACTACCCCCTTAACTCATCTCTATTAGAACTACTACCCCCTTAACTCATCTCTATTAGAACTACTACCCCCTTAACTCATCTCTATTAGAACTACTACCCCCTTAACTCATCTCTATTAGAACTACTACCCCCTTAACTCATCTCTATTAGAACTACTACCCCTTAACTCATCTCTATTAGAACTACTACCCCCTTAACTCACCTCTATTAGAAACTACTACCCTTAACTCATCTCTATTAGAACTACTACCCCCTTAACTCATCTCTATTAGAACTACTACCCCCTTAACTCATCTCTATTAGAACTACTACCCCCTTAACTCATCTCTATTAGAACTACTACCCCCTTAACTCATCTCTATTAGAACTACTACCCCCTTAACTCATCTCTATTAGAACTACTACCCCCTTAAATCATCTCTATTAGAACTACTACCCCCTTAACTCATCTCTATTAGAACTACTACCCCCTTAACTCATCTCTATTAGAACTACTACCCCCCTAACTCAACTCTATTTGATCTACTACCCCCTTAACTCACCTCTATTAGAACTACTACCTCCTTAACTCATCTCTGTTAGAAACTCACTACCCCCTTAACTCATCTCTATTAGAAACTACTACCCCTTAACTCATCTCTATTAGAACTACTACCCCCTTAACTCATCTCTATTAGAACTACTACCCCCTTAACTCATCTCTATTAGAACTACTACCCCCTTAACTCATCTCTATTAGAACTACTACCCCCTTAACTCATCTCTATTAGAACTAATAACCCCTTTACTCATATCTATTAGAAACTACTACCCCCTTAACTCATCTCTATTAGAACTACTACCCCCTTAACTCATCTCTATTAGAACTACTACCCCCTTAACTCATCTCTATTAGAACTACTACCTCCCTACATCATCTCTATTAGAACTACTACCCCCTTAACTCATCTCTATTAGAACTACTACCCCCTTAACTCATCTCTATTAGAACTACTACCCCCTTAACTCATCTCTATTAGAACTACTACCCCCTTAACTCATCTCTATTAGAACTACTACCCCCTTAAACCATCTCTATTAGAACTACTACCCCCTTAACTCATCTCTATTAGAACTACTACCCCCTTAACTCATCTCTATTAGAACTACTACCCCCTTAACTCATCTCTATTAGAACTACTACCCCCTTAACTCATCTCTATTAGAACTACTACCCCCTTAACTCATCTCTATTAGAACTACTACCCCCTTAACTCATCTCTATTAGAACTACTACCCCCTTAACTCATCTCTATTAGAACTACTACCCCTTAACTCATCTCTATTAGAACTACTACCCCCTTAACTCATCTCTATTAGAACTACTACCCCCTTAACTCATCTCTATTAGAACTACTACCCCCTTAACTCATCTCTATTAGAACTACTACCCCCTTAACTCATCTCTATTAGAACTACTACCCCCTTAACTCATCTCTATTAGAACTACTACCCCCTTAACTCATCTCTATTAGAACTACTACCCCTTAACTCATCTCTATTAGAACTACTACCCCCTTAACTCATCTCTATTAGAACTACTACCCCTTAACTCATCTCTATTAGAACTACTACCCCCTTAACTCATCTCTATTAGAACTACTACCCCCTTAACTCATCTCTATTAGAACTACTACCCCCTTAACTCATCTCTATTAGAACTACTACCCCCTTAACTCATCTCTATTAGAACTACTACCCCTTAACTCATCTCTATTAGAACTACTACCCCCTTAACTCATCTCTATTAGAACTACTACCCCTTAACTCATCTCTATTAGAACTACTACCCCCTTAACTCATCTCTATTAGAACTACTACCCCTTAACTCATCTCTATTAGAACTACTACCCCCTTAACTCATCTCTATTAGAACTACTACCCCCTTAACTCATCTCTATTAGAACTACTACCCCCTTAACTCATCTCTATTAGAACTACTACCCCCTTAACTCATCTCTATTAGAAACTACTACCCCTTAACTCATCTGTATTAGAACTACTACCCCCTTAACTCATCTCTATTAGAACTACAACCACCCTAACTCATCTCTATTAGAACTACTACCCCCTTAACTCATCTCTATTAGAACTACTACACCCTTAACTCATCTCTATTAGAAACTACTACCCCTTAACGATCATCTCTATTAGAACTACTACCCCTTAACTCATCTCTATTAGAACTACTAC
This sequence comes from Paralithodes platypus, assembly GCA_032716605.1. Lineage (NCBI taxonomy): Eukaryota > Metazoa > Arthropoda > Malacostraca > Decapoda > Lithodidae > Paralithodes > Paralithodes platypus. Next base: position 12,472,739 of record CM064499.1, on the reverse strand, counting down.
CCCCTTAACTCATCTCTATTAGAACTACTACCCCCTTAACTCATCTCTATTAGAACTACTACCCCCTTAACTCATCTCTATTAGAACTACTACCCCTTAACTCATCTCTATTAGAACTACTACCCCCTTAACTCATCTCTATTAGAACTACTACCCCTTAACTCATCTCTATTAGAACTACTAACCCCTTAACTCATCTCTATTAGAACTACTACCCCCTTAACTCATCTCTATTAGAACTACTACCCCTTAACTCATCTCTATTAGAACTACTACCCCCTTAACTCATCTCTATTAGAACTACTACCCCCTTAACTCATCTCTATTAGAACTACTACCCCCTTAACTCATCTCTATTAGAACTACTACCCCCTTAACTCATCTCTATTAGAACTACTACCCCCTTAACTCATCTCTATTAGAACTACTACCCCCTTAACTCATCTCTATTAGAACTACTACCCCCTTAACTCATCTCTATTAGAACTACTACCCCCTTAACTCATCTCTATTAGAACTACTACCCCTTAACTCATCTCTATTAGAACTACTCCCCCCTTAACTCATCTCTATTAGAACTACTACCCCCTTAACTCATCTCTATTAGAACTACTACCCCCTTAACTCATCTCTATTAGAACTACTACCCCTTAACTCATCTCTATTAGAACTACTACCCCCTTAACTCATCTCTATTAGAACTACTACCCCCCTTAACTCATCTCTATTAGAACTACTACCCCCTTAACTCATCTCTATTAGAACTACTACCCCCTTAACTCATCTCTATTAGAACTACTACCCCCTTAACTCATCTCTATTAGAACTACTACCCCCTTAACTCATCTCTATTAGAACTACTACCCCCCTTACTCCTCTCCACTAGAACTACTACCCCTTAAACTCATCTCTATTAGAACTACTACCCCCTTAACTCATCTCTATTAGAACTACTACCCCTTAACTCATCTCTATTAGAACTACTACCCCCTTAACTCATCTCTATTAGAACTACTACCCCCTTAACTCATCTCTATTAGAACTACTACCCCCTTAACTCATCTCTATTAGAACTACTACCCCCTTAACTCATCTCTATTAGAACTACTACCCCCTTAACTCATCTCTATTAGAACTACTACCCCCTTAACTCATCTCTATTAGAACTACTACCCCCTTAACTCATCTCTATTAGAACTACTACCCCCTTAACTCATCTCTATTAGAACTACTACCCCTTAACTCATCTCTATTAGAACTACTACTACCCCCCTTAACTCATCTCTATTAGAACTACTACCCCCTTAACTCATCTCTATTAGAACTACTATCCCACCCTTAAACTCATCTCTATTAGAACTACTACCCCCTTAACTCATCTCTATTAGAACTACTAACTACCCCCTTAACCTCATCTCTATTAGAACTACTACCCCCTTAACTCATCTCTATTAGAACTACTACCCCCTTAACTCATCTCTATTAGAACTACTACCCCCTTAACTCATCTCTATTAGACTACTACCCCTAAACTCATCTCTATTAGAACTACTATCCCCCTTAACTCATCTCTATTAGAACTACTACCCCCTTAACTCATCTCTATTAGAACTACTACCCCCTTAAACTCATCTCTATTAGAACTACCTACCCCTTTAACTCATCTCTATTAGAAACTACTACCCCCCTTAACTCATCTCTATTAGAACTACTACCCCCTTAACTCATCATCTCTATTAGAACTACTACCCCCTTAACTCATCTCTATTAGAACTACTACTACCCCCTTAACTCATCTCTATTAGAACTACTACCCCCTTAACTCATCTCTATTAGAACTACTACCCCCCTTAACTCATCTCTATTAGAACTACTACTACCCCCCTTAACTCATCTCTATTAGAACTACTACCCCCTTAACTCATCTCTATTAGAACTACTACCCCCCTTAACTCATCTCTATAGAACTACTACCCCCTTAACTCATCTCTATTAGAACTACTACCCCCTTAACTCATCTCTATTAGAACTCTACTACCCCCCTTAACTCATCTCTATTAGAACTACTACCCCTTAACTCATCTCTATTAGAACTACTACCCCCTTAACTCATCTCTATTAGACTACCCCCTTAACTCATCTCTATTAGAACTACTACCCCCTTAACTCCTCTCTCTTAGAACTACTACCCCCTTAACTCATCTCTCTATTAGAACTACTATCCCCTTAACTCATCTCTATATAACTACTTCTCTATTAGAACTACTACATCTTATCTCATCTCTATTAGAACTACTACCCCCTTAACTCATCTCTATTAGAACTACTACCCCCTTAACTCATCTCTATTAGAACTACTACCCCCTTAGCGCATCTCTATTAGAACTACTACCCCCCTTAACTCATCTCTATTAGAAGTAATACCCCCTTAACTCATCTCTATTAGAACTACTACCCCCCTTAACTCATCTCTATTAGAACTACTACCCCCTTAAACTCATCTCTATTAGAACTACTACCCCCTTAACTCATCTCTATTAGAACTACTAACCCCTTAACTCATCTCTATTAGAACTACTACCCCCTTAACTCATCTCTATTAGAACTACTACCCCCTTAACTCATCTCTATTAGAACTACTACCCCCTTAACTCATCTCTATTAGAACTACTACCCCCTTAACTCATCTCTATTAGAACTACTACCCCCTTAACTCATCTCTATTAGAACTACTACCCCCTTAACTCATCTCTATTAGAACTACTACCCCCTTAACTCATCTCTATTAGAACTACTACCCCTTAACTCATCTCTATTAGAACTACTACCCCTTAACTCATCTCTATTAGAACTACTACCCCTTAACTCATCTCTATTAGAACTACTACCCCCTTAACTCATCTCTATTAGAACTACTACCCCCTTAACTCATCTCTATTAGAACTACTACCCCCTTAACTCATCTCTATTAGAACTACTACCCCCTTAACTCATCTCTATTAGAACTACTACCCCTAACTCATCTCTATTAGAACTACTACCACCCCCTTAACTCATCTCTATTAGAACTACTACCTTAACGCATCTCTACTACTACCCCCTTAACTCATCTCTATTAGAACTACTACCCCCTTAACTCATCTCTATTAGAAAACTATGATACGGAAAACAATATTAATTATATACACGAATTTACACTCACACCTAGATATCAACACATACACACACCTATGCAATGCATACACACACACACATCCATGCATACACACACTTAGATATACAGAGAGAGAGAGAGAGACTTATACTATGACGAGTCTAGAAATTGGGTTCCCTTATTTCTTTCATTATTTATGTCTTCTTAAGTGTGCTCCCTATACCTCCATCAAGCTTCAATAAACATTCCCAAGACCCTCTTTCAAGATAACTTAGTACATTATTCGGTATGTTTGGTAGAAAGTCGTCCGGCTAGCTCAGTTGATAGCGTCACTGCCTACCATTCAGCAGACTCGCTTTCAATAGCTAAAGTTGATAAGTTTTTCTGAGATATAATCGTAGGTTATCATCTCTCCTTGAGCAAGGGAGATGGGTAATGCTCTCTGGTTGATTAATATGGTGAAGCGCTTGTGAATCCTCGAAGGAGATGCGGGTGCCATATCATTAATCAGACGAATATTATTATTATGTTTATTATTAGGTAAATGTCCCGGTCAAAGGCTGGTTTCTCAATGACAGGCTCACTATCGCTCGCCACGAAAAACTTGACACATAAATGGCACGAAAGGTCTTAAATTTTACAAAGAATCGGGAGAAAGGTTTTAAAATCACCAAACTAATGGGGTGAATATCTGAACATTTCTTAACTAATGGGGCTCAGCATGAGGGAGAAGGGGGTCCACAAAACACCCCCTTAACTCTTAACCGATGGGAATGTTTGTAACTTCTACTACCTGCCAGGTGGGCATATTTACCCTAAACGAGCTTCATTCCATGCTCTTTTTCATGCATAAACAAGAGCCAGAGCGTGATACAATTATGTATCCGTGAAAGGGCGATAATAACAATGACTCCTGAATCATCCTTGTACGACTACGGGTTATCCTGTAGCGATCGCGCAACGCGAGGTGAAAAACTCTAAAATACGGTAATTTCCCCAGTTTTTTCCTGGTCTCGCGAGACCGTGGGTGTGGAATGTTGCAGTGGGGAGCTCGGTCACAGCACTAGGGCCGTGCCGAACGGTCAGAGCCTGCCTATTGTTCTCCCAACGCGTGGACTCTCTCTCAGAGCCGATAATGTGCTAAAAATCCCTTCCGACTATTGTCGGGCACCGCAGGGGTGGCCATTATTCTCTCAGCCGACATATGTCGGGCGCCGCGGCTTGAAAGTTAAGCAACTTATAGAGAGCTGAATAAATGTAAATTTCTTAACTAATGGGGCTAAGCATGAGGGAGAAGGGGACCCACAAAACACACCCTTGAGCAACTTATAGAGAGCTGGAGCAAACCGGGCTGTAGATTTCCACACATATTTAGTGCCTGACTCATCCAAAATGGTGAAAGTAGCAGGTCGATTGTTCCTCGTCTGTTTGAGTCATGGCAAGTTGGTAGTTAACCCCCCCCCCCCCCCCCGACATATTAACTTACAAAAGTTAGGGGTTGCCCGAGCGCCCGGTATTTCCCCCACAACATTCTTTCTCACACTGAGGGACCGTTAGAAGTCGGAGGAATTTGGGGTTGCCACCAACCAACAAATTATGATCTAACTTACCTAACTTACTGAGCTCAGTATGACGCAAATTGCATCATAAACTTATTATTGAGCTATTTCACTAAGTTCATATGACGTGATCGCGTCATATGATACTTTTGGGCAAAACCGCCATATGACGCGATTGCGTCATATATGACGGAGGGGGTTAAGATATCTAGACTTGGAGCCCATGACCGCAGCCGCTATGCCTCTACATGGGAGCCCATGGCTGCAGCCACTATGCCTCTACATTTGCGCTTAATCATGATTCTATTTCGATGTATTATTACTTCATTGTATTGCATTAGCTTAGGGTAATTAATGCAATACAAGTACATCGAAAGATAATCGTGATTAGTCGCAAATGTCGTGGCATAGCGGCTGCGGCCATGGCCTTCCTCTAGACTCATTATCTTGATTAGACAAGTGTTAAAAAATAGAGTTGGTAATAAAATATGTATAATAATATTGTGAAAACTTCAAAGGAATGCCACAAATAATTGTACAAAAATGTTTGCGTGTTTACAAATCTAATACATCTTCAAGGAGAATAACGAGGAGAGAATATTCACATACAAAGGCAATAATATAATGATATTATCACAGAGAAGCTGGATGCTGGAAATGTTAAATGAAAGGGCAGAGAAGAAGAGGCAGATCGAGAATGAGGCGAAGGGCTGGAGTTGTGAGGTATGTGAGTGACAGTGGGGTAAAAGTATACGATTTGCCGGATACTGGCCTCATCGATTATTATGATTGTGTTTTATAGGTTTGTCTTATACAATACTTTATTGCTATATATGTCATTACTGTCGCAAATGAATTATATAGGGCCTATATAAAACACTGTAAAACATTATATTAGGGTTGCCGCAGGATACACGCCTACTAACTTTTTAAAATGAACATTTATTTTGCAAGTAAGGTGCCTAATTAAGGTTTTACCCCACAATATTGGCAACATTACCGTGGATAATTAAGGTTTTACCCCACAATATTGGCAACATTACCGTGGATAATTAAGGTTTTACCCCACAATATTGGCAACATTACCGTGGATAGGGAGACTTATAGGGAGAGTTTTTTTGTATTTACAGTGGTCCATATACTGTAGTTACCATACAATTTATTTGCGACAGTTAATGACATAATATTATACTGTATAGCCATGAAGTATGATATAATGACAAACCTTTACAAAACATTATAATCGATGGGGCCCGTTTCCGGCAAGTCTTATACATAAACCGAAAGTGGTGAGAGGAGGGGCGCCGGTTGTTGGAGGACAGAGGAATCAACGCATCGGGCAATAGATAATTTTTTTTTTTGATAAATGAAGTGTTTGTTTTCGTGAATGAGTATTCATGGATTATCTGTATCTATATTGCAGTGCAATTGTGTGTGTGTGTTACTCAGTTAATTGTTCGTCAAGGGGAATCCACGCAATGCGAGCTAAGCTCATTATTATCGCGCCTCCTTAACTGGGAATGTATTGCGTGAAATGCATGTTAAGTGTTTTATGTATTGTTGGAATGGCTGTGGATGTGTGTGTAGTCTGTATTTTAGCCAATTGGCGACATCGGAAACGAAGGCTTAGGGTGGATCTGTATGGTACCATTCTCACTATAGACGGTACCGTCTCGCCCGAAGGCTTAGGTAGCCATCAGCTTAGGTGAACCATATGATACCCATCTCGCCTTGTACCATTTTTGCCAACCCCAGATGGGACGTCACAACGTCGTCCACTTATTCCAGGTACCTATTTACAGCTAGATGAACTGAGGCTAACACATGAAAGGAGACAAGCCCAATTTGTCTCCGCCCAGCCGGGGATTGAACCCCCGGCCCCTCGTGTGTGAGACGAGAGCTCTACCACTAGGCTACGGGCTGTGTGTGTCGGGATAAGTGTTTGTGTATAAATATCTAAGAGAGAGAGTGTGTGTGTGTGTGTGTGTAAATGTCTGAGGGTATGTGTGTGTGTTAATGTCTGAGTGTGTGTGTTTGTATATATCTGAGTGCGTGTGTGTGCAAATATGTGAGTGTGTGTGTGTGTGTGTGTAAATGTCTGAGTGTGTGTGTTAATGCCTGAGTGCGTGTGTGTGTGTGTGTGTAAATGTCAGAGAGTATGTGTGTATGTATGTTAGAGTGTGTGTGTGTGTCTGAAAGTAGTGTGTGTCTGAGAGAAACGTCTCCGTGTGTGTCTGACAGTAGTGTGTGTGTCTGACAGTAGTGTGTGCGTGTATGAGTTTGAGAGTAATGTGTGCGTGTGAGTGTGTCTGAAAGTAGTGTGAATGTGAGTGTCTGAGTGTAGTGTGTGCGTGTATGAGTCTGAGAGTAATGTGTGCGTGTGAGTGTGTCTGAAAGTAGTGTGAATGTGAGTGTCTGAGTGTAGTGTGTGTGTCTGACAGTAGTGTGTGCGTGTATGAGTCTGAGAGTAATGTGTGCGTGTGAGTGTGTCTGAAAGTAGTGTGAATGTGAGTGTCTGAGTGTAGTGTGTGTGTCTGACAGTAGTGTGTGCGTGTATGAGTCTGAGAGTAATGTGTGCGTGTGTGCCTGAAAGTAATGTGAATGTGTGTGTGTGTGTGTCTGAGAGTAGTGTGTGTGGACCAAAGTTCTGAACCCTCAACGGGAATAAAACAGCTCTCAAGATGTTGCTAGAGATGTAGGAGGAGGAGGAAAATATGTATGAGGTGGAGGAGGAAGAGAAGATGTTGCTAGAGATGTAGGAGGAGGAGGAAAATATGTATGAGGTGGAGGAGGAAGAGAAGATGTTGCTAGAGATGTAGGAGGAGGAGGAAAATATGTATGAGGTGGAGGAGGAAGAGAAGATGGAAGACAAAAATATTGAAGAATGGTGAAGGAAAAGTAGAAAGTAGAAAATATGAAATGAGGAAGAGGAGGTGAAGGGTTAAAAGATGAAATAGGAAAGAGAACCAATGTGTATCAGGAAGTGGAATAGGACAGGTGGACGTGGTAATCGATCACCTAACAGTTTCTGGCTATTAATTAAGCTCCACCCCACACCCCTTTAATCTATTATGAGCAGGAATAATTGCCTGAAATTACCTTCATTCCCTGCTAATTTTCATGCATAAGCAAGAGCCAGAGTGGAATACAAATATATACCCGTGAAAGCAAAATGATTGAGCTTTCCAATGACACCTGAATCATCTCTGTAATCATATCTGGTAATCTTGTAAAGATATTGCAAACGTAGGCCAAAATCGCGAACATTAAACAATATTTTTATATCCATTTCCTCTGGGAAATTAGTTAACTTGAGTCACTTGACCAAACTTACCTAATAACAAAACCTAGCTTATTTAGGTTACATGACAGTTGCGGTTATGTTCACCTACAATTATCCCACAGTCAGCTGTTATTTGCTCCCTGCTGGTAACATTATATTATGATGATGACAATATGTTGCAGAGGGGCGGTCAGACTTTAATGATAGCCCGAAAAAAAAAATGCTAAGACGCATTAAAATCCCCAAGGGGTTGACCCAGCAAGCGCGCCAATGGCCTATGACGAACATAGTTATATGCGAATTCATTACCCAATATTCTGACAGAATTCGTTATATCTACCATATAAAGTATAATTTATTTTCAATGAGCACTTATTTTACTAATATGATGAACATATGAACTTTGAAGAGTGGTAAAATAAGTGGGGAAAGCATAACATTAATATTTGCTGCCTGGTCGTATCCTCAGGAGGGAGGCGAGGAGACATACATCGTCTCTCTTCGACCTCTCTCGCTATACTGAAGGGAGAGGGTGAAGTCTCAGAGTTATATAAGGTCTCTTATGTAACTCACTTGTGCTACGTAATCACGGGAGAGAAGCGCAAAAAATAACCAATAAATGATGAAAATAAGAGAAAAATAAGTGATAATTGAGGAGGGGGGGGGGGGAAGGAGGGGTGTGAGAAACATATGGATGAGTGGTAGGAAGTACTACAGAGGAATTAGTTCACTCGACATATTCCTTCTTTTTGAGAGCCCCTGGGGTGTTTATTAAGTTTTTTTTTTATGGTTTTGCTTCCGTAAGTAAGGCCTATTGCATTCGCTGTACACATACTTCCGTAAGTTCTATCGCACTTCTCAGATTAAGCTCGGACACCTCCTCTCTGCCCTGACGGTATCTTGTTAGGGAATATTTGTCACCTGCCTTATAGATATTTAATACTAATAATTGCTCATATACACAAATACCGAGTAAAACATAAGCATTATCGTATTATCGTTGGGTGTTCGCTCTGGGTCGTGAATAATAGGGTATGTACATTGTTGGAATTTTAGGTTAGTTGGCAACTTACATACCGCTCTACCAAAACGAGCATTCAAGTCACCATTACTACGCAGCCAATATTATATCCGCTCGATTATATGTTCTCTTGTACATTACTTAATAAAACAATACTAAAATATGAAGAGTCTGGCGGTGATATACAACAAAACCCCAAAAGTATTCCAAGGGACTGGAATTCTCAAAAAGAGGCTCCAGTCTTGGCTTATTCCCTGTCTTTTGCTGGTGTATTAATTTAAATGTGTTGGTAGCCTATAAAGTGTTATTTTAATATAAAATAATAAAGTATTCCGGGAACACAGCTTAGCTTGAATCACACAGCATCACATATTACAATAAGTACATCACACTACTAACCATTCCCCTTCTCTGTTTCCCCAGGCTTATCTAGGTGTCACTCGGATATCTACAACAAAATACACTGCATTACAACAGAGATTATTAAGGTGGCCCACCTCGTGTTTTTTTCTCTCTTTCTCCCTCTCTCTCTGTGTTGTATCCATTCAGCCTACTGTTTTAAGACGTTTATCCCCATCCAGGTGTCGATTTTTTACTGGCGAGCGGTAGTGATCCAGCATATTAAAAAAATAAATTGTTGACAGCAGCCTAAATTAATTTGTACATTTTTCAATAGGAAAATGTCTCCGTCGAAGTCGGATTTCTCCATACAATGCTCGCTTGCTATCGCTCGCCAGGTAGAAATCGACACCTGGATGGGGATAAACGTCTTACAACAGTAGGCTGGAGAGGGCCGAATGGATACAAGCCAGAGAAAGAGAGAAAAGGAGAGAAAAAAAAGCAGGTCACCCCCCTTAACCATTCCCTTCTCTTGTTCCCCAGGATTATCTAGTGGTCACTCGGACACCTACAGACATACATATTATACCAACTATATCACACTATCAACATTATATAGTGGTCACTCGGACACCTACAGACATACATATTATACCAACTATATCACACTATCAACATTATATAGTGGTCACTCGGACAGCTACAGACATACATAATATACCAACTATATCACACTATCAACATTATCTAGTGGTCACTCGGACACCTACAGACATACATATTATACCAACTATATCACACTATCAACATTATATAGTGGTCACTCGGACACCTACAGACATACATATTACGCCAACTATATCACACTATCAACATTATCTAGTGGTCACATGGACACCTACAGACATACATATTATACCAACTATATCACACTATCAACATTATATAGTGGTCACTCGGACACCTACAGACATACATATTATACCAACTATATCACACTATCAACATTACCTAGTGGTCACTCGGACACCTACAGACATACATATTATACCAACTATATCACACTATCAACATTATATAGTGGTCACTCGGACACCTACAGACATACATATTATACCAACTATATCACACTATCAACATTATATAGTGGTCACTCGGACACCTACAGACATACATATTATACCAACTATATCACACTATCAACATTATATAGTGGTCACTCGGACACCTACAGACATACATATTATACCAACTATATCACACTATCAACATTATCTAGTGGTCACTCGGACACCTACAGACATACATATTATACCAACTATATCACACTATCAACATTATCTAGTGGTCACTCGGACACCTACAGACATACATATTATACCAACTATATCACACTATCAACATTATCTAGTGGTCACTCGGACACCTACAGACATACATATTATACCAACTATATCACACTATCAACATTATATAGTGGTCACTCGGACACCTACAGACATACATATTATACCAACTATATCACACTATCAACATTATATAGTGGTCACTCGGACACCTACAGACATACATAATATACCAACTATATCACACTATCAACATTATATAGTGGTCACTCGGACACCTACAGACATACATAATATACCAACTATATCACACTATCAACATTATATAGTGGTCACTCGGACACCTACAGACATACATATTATACCAACTATATCACACTATCAACATTATATAGTGGTCACTCGGACACCTACAGACATACATATTATACCAACTATATCACACTATCAACATTATCTAGTGGTCACTCGGACACCTACAGACATACATATTATACCAACTATATCACACTATCAACATTATATAGTGGTCACTCGGACACCTACAGACATACATATTATACCAACTATATCACACTATCAACATTATCTAGTGGTCACTCGGACACCTACAGACATACATATTATACCAACTATATCACACTATCAACATTATATAGTGGTCACTCGGACACCTACAGACATACATATTATACCAACTATATCACACTATCAACATTATATAGTGGTCACTCGGACACCTACAGACATACATATTATACCAACTATATCACACTATCAACATTTTATAGTGGTCACATGGACACCTACAGACATACATATTATACCAACTATATCACACTATCAACATTATCTAGTGGTCACTCGGACACCTACAGACATACATATTATACCAACTATATCACACTATCAACATTATCTAGTGGTCACTCGGACACCTACAGACATACATATTATACCAACTATATCACACTATCAACATTATATAGTGGTCACTCGGACACCTACAGACATACATATTATACCAACTATATCACACTATCAACATTATATAGTGGTCACTCGGACACCTACAGACATACATATTATACCAACTATATCACACTATCAACATTATCTAGTGGTCACTCGGACACCTACAGACATACATATTATACCAACTATATCACACTATCAACATTATATAGTGGTCACTCGGACACCTACAGACATACATATTATACCAACTATATCACACTATCAACATTATATAGTGGTCAGTCGGACACCTACAGACATACATATTATACCAACTATATCACACTATCAACATTATATAGTGGTCACTCGGACACCTACAGACATACATATTATACCAACTATATCACACTATCAACATTATATAGTGGTCACTCGGACACCTACAGACATACATATTATACCAACTATATCACACTATCAACATTATATAGTGGTCACTCGGACACCTACAGACATACATATTATACCAACTATATCACACTATCAACATTACAATAGACGCCATTATTGTGTGTTTAAGGGGGTAGTGTTTGTTTGTTGGTCTATGTATTTATGTATTTATTTATTTTTTTAGTTTCCTCGCTAGATGTCCATCAGGCTTAGAAAAATACTCCCTAGACCCCCTCTCAAGATAGCTTTGTACATTTTTCGGTAGAAAAATGTCCCGTAAAATTACAGGTTCGCTATCGCTCGCCATGAAAAGCTCGACACCTAACTGGCACGAAAGGTCATATTTTTGTGCAGATAAATGGGGCGAAAGGTCTCAAAATCGCCAAACTATTGGAACGAACGTCTTAAAATCGCAGATGTAAAGGGGGCATCACACTGGGCCAATTCTCGTCACTCTTCAGCAAAAAGTGGAGCTACCGCCAATCTCCAGCACAAATCTCACCCTTTGATGGAGCTAGGATGCTTCCCGCACTGGGTGGGAAGCTCCAGTTTTTGATGGAGGTAGAGTGTCAGCCTCTTTACTGCTCACATTTAATCTCATTGATATCTCAAGTATATGACGTCGAAATATATATTTTGCTACATAATTGTGTGTTTTGATTGTGAGAAGGGCTGCGGATAGACATAAACTAAGTGAATTAATGCTAAAATAGCTACACCACTTGCAGCTAAATAACCACTTCCCATACCTACGCCACGGCGATTGGTATGAAACGAAAACTTTCGGTTGTGTAGCAGGAGGAACTGTTTTTCAGATGCCTATTTACTAAGAATCATTGAACAATATATTTAACCTAGCCTAACCTAACCTAGTATATTAGTGGACTATTTATGAATGTAAAATGTAAAAATATATTGTAACATTACCAAATTATTGAGATAAATACAGGTCTACCCGCATACACCGGATTATAGCCTACCAAGCATTCTACAACCTCCGAAAAGTTCAAAATATTTCCTCATATATGCTCCAAATATAAAACATAATCACGCAAACTTGTAGATTGAGTCATATTGAAATATAAGTGTCGATATAAATCCATATTACTCTAAATTATTGGTGAAACAGCACAATATAAACGATCATTTAGTGCCGAGGTAACGACAGGGGCTCCGTCAGGCTATAGCCTATATTTTGCGAAAAACTTCCTCATAGCTACTTATATAAGCTTCACACGCAAAATATAGCAACATTAACGTATAGATTGGGTCCTATTACACAAAGTTTGTCAATATCAATCCATATTATTTTACAGTTTAAGTGAAACCACTGTTCTATAGCCTACGCCACGGCGATTCATATCAATGAATCGAAAAAGTTCAAAATATAAATTTCCTCATATAAGCTTTAAATTTTAAAAAAAAAATCACTAACGTGTAGATTGAGTCATATTGCATTATAATTGTAGATGTAAATTCATATTACTATACATTACAGTATAGGTGAAACGGACCAATATAGGCTAAGGTCGGACGTTGTTATTGTTGTGTCGGAGACTCACGCAGCCAGGACGCTTGGCGTGTGTGATAGGATTTGCTGGCGCTACTGGCTGGAAACGAAGACTGGAGATTGGAGATTGACGAGAATTTGGCCCAGTGTGATGCCCGCTTAATATGCTAAACTTGAGGGAGAAGGGGGTTTATCAAAAGCGACTACCTCCCCCTTAAACAGAGCGATACTAGCTTGTTCCTTTGCACGCCACCCATTGGTAGCCTGATCAAAAAAAAAATGGACCTGATTATCATATTCTTCTTCTGTTGCCAGACGCTGTAATTCCCGAGAAGGGGTGGCCATGAACATAAGGCGTTTGTCACGAAACGCTAGGTCAAGTTGCCCGGGCTTGACATCTACCAATAAAAAAAAAATCAGTCCTGGCTCGACCCTCTACCCTTTAATTAGCAGCCGACTGACTATGCCATGCAATAAGTTAATTGGTAACCTGTTTTTTCCCTCCATCATACACCTAGAACAAAAAGTCACCCGGACACCTACAACAATACACATTACAATAACAATATCCGACTATAATTGGAGATGGGCCAGTTTTCTGGACCACTTTCTCCCTCGTGTTTAGCCCCATTAGTTTTGAGATTTTAAGGCGTTCTGCCTATTAGTTTGGCGATTTTAGCACCTTTCGACTCATTTCGTTGTCAATTTTAAGACCTTTCATGCCATTTAGGTGTCGATTCTTTTCCTGGCGATCGATAGCGAGCCTGTAATTTTAAGAGTAAACGGCCTGCGGCCGGTAGAAAAGTGTACAAATTGTTCTTGAAGGGGGGTCTAGGGGGGGGGGGGGTTATAGGCTTGATGGAGGTCTAGCGAGTACATTAAAAAATATATGAATAACTGAATAAATAGACCAAAACAACAGCCACTATCCCCTTAACCATTCCCCGTCTATTGTTTCCCTAGGATTATCTAGGAGTCACTCAGACACCCACAACAATACATATTACAATAAGCAAATCCGACTATTAACCATTCCCCATCTATTGTTTCCCCAGGACTATCTAAGGGGTCACAACAGCTACTACTACTACTACTACTACTAGCCTACTACTTTTTTTTTTTTTTTTTTTTACTATACCACTCAGCCTGTGCATCCCCTCTATGGACCCTAAACCAGGTCAGAACAGTCATCAAAGCGCCCGACTTGGTAGTCATTCAGCTACTTCCTATTCCGGGGTAAGCACTCAGACTCATCATCGTGGATTACTACTACTACTTTGATTTTTATTTAATATTGTACATACATTATATTTTACAAGCATCAGATATTACTATTCTACACCATGCAACTTCAATCCAGTTGCCTCCCTATGCAACCCTCTGCCACTGCTGCCTCGTAGTCCACTTCTGCCACCGTCGCTGGTTGTGGTGCAGACAGTCTTGTTCCCCGCAGGCATAGTAGTGCTGATCTGAGCAATGAGAAAGATGGACGGCACCTCATCCAGGCTACGACGTGGCTCCTGGGCTGTTGCTTCTTCTCTGCGATGATCTCTGCAAGCCTTGAATAGAAGCACTGGGCCCTGGGTCCCATCCCTCCAGATGTGGTGAAGACTAGTGGGGTAAAGCTGCCTTGTTCGATATTTAAGATTCTTTCCCCATATGCCCTGACCTTCTTTTGTTCGTTCCTCTTGTGTGCAGCATCGAGCGACAGCTCGCTATAGCGATGGGCCATTTGGTCAAATACTCTTATGTCAAAGAACGCTCGCTGTGCACTTGTCCAAAAACTTCTTACACTAACGTCCACTCGTGGTTCATTGGATGTGTTGGCCGTCCTGTGCTGCAAGCTCTCTCCATCCAAGGGAATGAGTGATGGTTCACGCACCACATCTCTACACACCTCCCTGAGCATGTTCGCCGTTACATCTCTTACTTCATCGTGCCTGATGCTGATGAATCCTCCTTTCTTACATATCATGGAGTGGTCTGCATCGTTGTTGGTTCCACAAACGCATCGATCGGGCAGTCCTTCAATCGGCCAATCATACCTCAGCGCAATAGCATCATTAAATTCTTGTTTGTTGAGATTGAAGCCTTTTGCCTACTACTACTACTACTATAAATACATCCGACTATTAACCATTCCCTTGTGTTGTTTCCCCAGGACTATCTAAGGGCCATAACAGCTACTACTACTACTACTACTATTACTACTACTACTAGTACTACTACTACTATAGATATATCAGACTATTAACCATTCCCTTGTGTTGTTTCCCCAGGACTATCTAAGGGCCATAACAGCTACTACTACTACTACTACTACTAGTACTACTACTACTACTATAGATATATCAGACTATTAACCATTCCCTTGTGTTGTTTCCCCAGGACTATCTAAGGGCCACAACAGCTACTACTACTACTACTACTACCACTACTACTATAGATATATCAGACTATTAACCATTCCCTTGTGTTGTTTCCCCAGGACTATCTAAGGGCCATAACAGCTACTACTACTACTACTATTACTACTACTACTAGTACTACTACTACTACTACTATAGATATATCAGACTATTAACCATTCCTTTGTGTTGTTTCCCCAGGACTATCTAAGGGCCACAACAGCTACTACTACTAGTACTACTACTACTACTACTATAGATATATCAGACTATTAACCATTCCCTTGTGTTGTTTCCCCAGGACTATCTAAGGGCCACAACAGCTACTACTACTACTACTACTACCACTACTAATACTATTACTACTATAAATACATTGGACTATTAACCATATCTCTTGTGTTGTTTCCCCAGGACTATCAAGGAGCCACAACAACTACTACTATGACTATGATGAAGGTATGGTGGAGGAGGAGGAGGAGCCCCCAACCTTCGTGACTCTCCCACAGACCTTGCGGGTGGAAGCAGGACAGTCGGTCACCCTACCCTGTGAGGTTTATAATGCAGGTACGGTGATTTTTAAAGACAGACTTTTTTTTTTTTAATTATATATTTTTTTTTTTTTTTACTTTTTTTTTGGACCCCATTCTCCCTCATATTTAGCCCCATTAGTTTGAACATTGTTGAAATACAGGAGAAACAGAAAGACGCCTGGAACATCCACAAACCAACAAGAAGGAAACACAGAGAAACATGGCCGGAAGAGACAAACAGACACTCACCCAAGACGGCAAAAGAGCGAACGGCCCCGCCCCCTCCGCAATAATCCCCAAACCAAGGCCACAGCCTCCAGCCCAAGAAGATTACCAGCTCATCAACCCGCAGAGACAACCCACCCCAAAATGGCCGACCACAGACGACAACCTCCAACCGCCCCCATAGAAACAAGCAAACGAAAGAGAGAGAAGAACGACGAGGAGAAACAGGCAGACGTCAGGAACACACACACACCAACAAGAAGAAACACAGAGAAACATGGTCGGGAAAGACAGACAGACACTCACCCAAGACGGCAAAAGAGCGAACGGCCCCGCCCCCTCCGCGATAATCCCCGAACCCAAGATACATAGTCTATGTATCTTGCCCGAACCAAGGTCCCAGCGTCCAGTTCAATCCTGGTGCCCTTATTACCAAAAAGATATAAACAAGCTAGAACGAGTTCAACGTAGAGTTACCAAAATGATACCTAGCCTAAAGAACAAACCATACGAAGAGCGTCTTAGAGAATTAAATCTATTTCCTTTAACCCAGCGCAGATTAAGAGGTGACTTAATTCAAGTGTTCAAAATCATCAAAGGCATCGACAATATGAGCTGTAGTAAGTACTTCACTATCGACCAATCTAATTACACGCGGGGAAACGGTTGCAAAATTATTGGTAAATCTTTTAACTCGCACGAATCTAAGAATTTCTTCTTCAATCGAGTTGTCAACTTGTGGAATGGGCTTCCCCGAAACGTTATAGACTGCATCACCGTTGATTCATTTAAACTCCGCCTAGACAAATATCTCATCAAACCCGCGACTGACTGCGTTTGTAAATGAATAACTTTATTTTATCCCCCCCTCAGTTACTAACCCATCTGTCCTCTACTAACTTCCTAATCCTGCCACGGACATTAGTTCCAGGGAAGTAATTCCCTTTCCAATGTTCCCTTACCCACTCTAAACCACTGTTTGGACACTTGATCCTCAGTGTTTTGGAGGACAAGCAACCTAGAAGGGTCACTAGATCTGTTGTTGATTGATTTCCTTTGTACTCCTTTGTACTCCAGTCCGGGAGGATTACCCCCTCAGCAACCCGCGTGGACAACCCCCCCCCCAAGATGGCCGACCACAGACGTCAACCTCAACCCCCCCCCTCCAAGAATTGTATATTCCTAACCTTTCTAATACAACTCCCATTTTACACTATACCAAATACCGAGGAGTAATCCTGATATTTAATTATACGATTACCCTATATATACGAGTTACCCTCATAACTCGCTGGGACCCATATTAATGTTTACTAATGTACTAAATAACTCCCTAATGCTAACCGAATTGAGGGAAATAAAACGGGAGAAAGGAAACACACCCATTTTTTCGTCCCCCCACTCTAGCAATTATATACGGGATCCCTATTATTATAATTTTCGTTAATATACTAACCCCCTAATATTAGCATACCAAATACCGAGGAGTAATTCTGATATCTAGTTATGCAATTACCCTAGGCGACCCCATAACTCACTGGGGCCCATATTTTTGTTTTGTTAATGTGCTAACTCCCTAATGCTGTACTAACTCACTAATACTAACCTAAGTAAGGGAGAACTGGAGAAAGGAAAAACATTTATTTTTCGTTCCCCCTTCTAACAATTATATACGGGATCCCTACTATTATATTTCGTTGATGTACTAAACCAAGGCCACCTAGAGTACCAGGCCGTGTCCACCATTCTATGACGTAGGCAATGGGGTGCTACATCCACTGCCCGCGCTCTGTAGGCAATGGGGTGCTACATCCACTGCCCGCGCTCTGTAGGCAATGGGGTGCTACATCCACTGCCCGCGCTCTGTAGGCAATGGGGTGCTACATCCACTGCCCGCGCTCTGTAGGCAATGGGGTGCTACATCCACTGCCCGCGCTCTGTAGGCAATGGGGTGCTA
Source organism: Paralithodes platypus (assembly GCA_032716605.1). Lineage (NCBI taxonomy): Eukaryota > Metazoa > Arthropoda > Malacostraca > Decapoda > Lithodidae > Paralithodes > Paralithodes platypus. Next base: position 12,453,994 of record CM064499.1, on the reverse strand, counting down.
CATCCACTGCCCGCGCTCTGTCCCCATTTTATAAATACTCTCTTTTATTCTTTTCTCTGTTAAATTTTAGATTAACGTACAAACAAATTATATATTTTACGTTTAAGGTGTACACGAAACCACTATCTACCTATATCTTACTTTATTATACTCTATATTATGATACCGATATCATAACAACATGTTTTGGTTATTTCTTGCATATGACTTATACCTTGAACAAGTAGTTGTACAAGATTAAAACTTATTATAAGTATATCTCATTACTTTGTTATATTGGAGTAAAATAAAACACAATGATATATACATTACTATATTATATACAAAGACATAAACAACCTTACTGAAGAGACAATTTACGTCACATCCAATATTATTCCTGAACAAATATATATAAGTAACTTAATTATATACTATATGTATGAAGATTAACAATATATTTACTGTAACACACACACACATACACACACACACACACACACACACGATATCATATTATATACTATGCAATACAGTACACATTATCTATTTCTCTAGGGTTTGAAGCTTTCTCTTCACGCCTACATTCTTATTAGCTCTGTTAGCTGTTGGGATGTTATTTTCTTTAGCACAGTAATTATTTAAAATTGCATTTGTTGAAGCATATACCACCATACTTTCTATTTTTTCGGTGCTATGACCATTTTCACAGATATCACTAGGGAACAGATCAGCATCTGCTAAAGCCGTAACTGTGAGGTGTGTTGCTATATTTCTTTGGCTAGTAGCATTGCGAAAGGCAGGAAGCTTAGAAAGTTTGTTAATTACAATATAGTTATACATGACCATGTTCGCAGTCACACTATCTGGGTATATAAGAGAACCTCTGCTAATTCCAGCAATGTAACTTAGATTTTCTGGGATTTCTTCAGCACTATCTGAACACGTAATCATTTCTTTACAAGCATTACATTTCATTTTCTTTATCACGGAGTAACAACAATAGCCAGCTAAATACTCTAGGTACTCTAGGTGGCCTTGACTAAACCCCTAAGGTTACCCTACAGAATACCGAGGAGCAATTCTGATATTCAATTTTACAATTATCCTAGACAGTCCCCTAACTCACTGGGATCCATCTTATTGTTATATTGTTGTTGTTGATGTACTAACCCTATAATGATAACATGATTCAGGGAAACGGTAGACAGGAAAGATACCTAGTTTTTCGTTTCCCCATGTTAACGAGTACATATCCATAACCTCACGTGGTACTTTCTACTGACCATTGAATTACGTAACCACGTTGTGCCTCTTTCTTTTCCAATTCTTCACCCCCCCCCCCCCTAGTACTCATCTTGTCAAGTACCATCTTCTAGTGCACAATACACATTGCTCCATTTCTTTTCCATTCTAGTAGCTAAGCGATGTATAAGTTACGCCAGGATTACGTAATGACCATATTCACACGACGAAGCGGTAATCCCTTGTGTTGTGTTGTTTCAGGTACGTGACCACCAGATTCCATCAACGTGACGTAGTGATACTGCCCTGATTACGCATGTCTTCCCCTTCCCTTGGATCACTATCTCTATCTACGCATCTCTCTCTCTCTCTCTCTCCTTTCCAATACATTTCTTTCTTAGTATTTTCCGGCCTAAATTAGATTTGGCTGACCACAACAAACCAATTAACTTGAAAGCCAGGCCGCCGGGCCACATCAGGTCACAGAGGGACTTCCACCTATTCCCCCCCCACCCCCCCCCTCCGGCCGACCCTAGGGCGCGGCGTGCTCCGCCCCCTCGACCCCGACGTAAAGGACCACCAGGGGAACTCTGGCTATTAACCACTTATACACACATACGGGTATGTCTGAGTGTATTTTATTACTTGTCATTTTTCATTATCCAAGGACAACAGATAAAGAGAGAGCTGTCCAACACCCCCACTCATTCCCTCCCTTAAAAGTAACTTACTTATAAAAGTCAGACACTTAGCCAGCTGGCCTTCACAGGCGAGGCACTCTGCCCCATCCTCCACGAAAACAACCAACAAAGGGCCTCTTGCCAGCACCCCTTCCATTACTTATTCTTATATGTCCGGTGTACGTACTAACTCTGTTATCAAATCCAGGGCACCGGAAATGAGGAGCAAATTACCCAGACAACGCCCCCATACACAGCCACCCCAAAGATTAGGGCAACATCCCCCATCTTGCCAACTTGAAGAACCTGTTAGCTCCATCGCCAAAAATTGTTGCATTCACTTCCTCTTTACTCCCTGAAGTGAGCCACACTGTAAGGCCCCTCCTATAAAGTAAAAACTCCCCTTCCACTTGACTGAACAGCCCAGAAATAGCAAATCCATCAACCACCAGCCCAGGCAACACCGGGCAGCCCTGCTATATAAACCCTGAGAGGAGAGGAACTAAGTAAGTGCAAATATCGCTTCTGATGAACGGCAACCCGCTCTCTGACTGAAGACTATTTAACTCACCACTCAAGATTACCTATAGACGAGCGGCAACCCGGAGTCTGTGATGAAATCAGTGACATTGATATATATATTATTTTGGATCTTTATTAATCGTGGACACCCACCGGTTAATATAGAGACCTTTTACCAATACATATATCTACCCCAAATAAGTGATTAAAAACTCATTGCTGGTATCACCTCTTCCACTTGAGTTTTATAACCATTTATATATAGTGCAACAAGAACTACATATCCATAACTGAGTATTTCTGGCCACCCAGAATTTAATATAGTTATTTATATTAGTGTCTTATCTAACCTAATATAAATATTGAAAGACGAAGGCCTCCCTACCTTTCAATACTTTATTATTTTAGACACCTGACTTGTACTTAACTCACAGAGATCTAGGATAGAAAGATCTTTTGTGTTAGAAGGGTCTATGCGAGATACTCTTAGGAGCACTTAGCAGATATAGATCCTAGGCACATTTTGTCTGTGGCAACCCACCAGGATTTGTGACTAAAAGGGTAAAACCGCCTGAGTTCTTTGAACCTCTCATAAAGATTAGAGACAGTCAAGAAGAGTCCTTGAGTAGACTCCTCTTGCGTTGGTCCGATGGTGTGCTAATCCGGCCTCAGCCTGAAGCATAACATTAAAAATCCTAGCCCCGAGAGTACCTTAACGGAACTTCATCAACGGTTGATGGCCCATCTGTAACTTCTTCACACGACTGGACACCCTGGACGGCCCCGGAGCAGCCGAGAAGCCCTCAACGACACCAGATCGAGAATCTAAGAAGATAACCCAACAGTGCACTATTGACTATCATTGTATCAGTGCGGAGATACTGTACCACCAGATCGTTGTGTTTACCTATGCTCATTTTAAAGTTATTTGCTAACTATGACAAGTGTTTCAAGTTCGATTCCTAGAGTTCCCTGTTTATTGCCCGGGAATTCGTACCAGTAAAAGGTATTACGAGATAATTACCGCGACAATATTTACCCTCAGCCACATAACGAGTTCTTCCTAATTTGGAGATTATGGTATAGATATTCTGAGATCCCAAAAGCTTGTGGGATAGGTCGTAAAGCAAATTAATCTCAGTGACGAATTCCAATACGTGCATTAACAGTCAAATAAGTATGCAATTCTAGTTGTCTATTTACTCTACCAGATCTTGTAAAGTTTGAAACCTAAATTATATCTATGTGTTCTATTGAATCCTTATATGCATGTGCCAGAAACCTGATATTCCAGTCTTGCAGAACTCACCCCAATCAATCGTTAATCCTGTATAAAATCAGGGCATAACAATTGTAAGACCTTTGCCCCATTAGTTTGGCGATTATAAGACCTTTTGTGTAATTTAGGTGTCAATTTTATGACCTTTCGTGTCATTTAGGTGTTGATTTTTTTTCCTGGTAAGCGATAGCGAGCCTACATTTTAGGAAGAACCAGCCTTTGGTCGGGACATTTTACTACTACAAATTATCTCGAAAAGGGGTCTCGGATTTTTTTTTTTTTTTTTTTTTTTTTTTTTAAGATGGACCTTGAGATTTATTTATAACTAACTTCACCGCCTATCTAGTCTCTCTCTCTCTCTCTTTTCGTAGGAGAGACGGGGTTAGCTTGTCTTTTAAGGCCGCGTCATACAGAGGCCGAACGTACTAGGACAAAGTTCCGAATAGGATGACTTGCAAAAAATATTCAAATTTCAGGCGGGTCGGGTATATTCTGCACAATTCGGCATACGTTTCTGACTATTCGTGGGTTGGTCTGATGTTGTTCATGTATGTTGCCGACATTCCGGAGAGAGTCGGGAAAAAATTAGTGGCTACACTAAAGGCCGCGTCATACAGAGGCCGAATGTACTAGGACAAAGTCCCGAATAGGATGACTTGCACATTTTTACCGAATACAGCCGAGACTCTCCCGAAATTTGAAGATTACGAACATGGCCCGAACGAGTTCAGAATAATATCCGTTAGTCAAGAACGACCTACGACAAAATCTCGAACAACTACCGAACATGAATCGAACTTACACTCGTTATGCAAAGAATAATTTTCGACCATACCCGAATCATCAGACACAGATCCGAATGACATTGGAATGCTTTAGGATAATTAACCGAACTTAACCGATGAGATGTCGACAAACAACCGATAGAGAAGAACATTATGAGAACAACATCAGACTGTTTTACGACTGTAGCACCTCTGTCCCCAGTCAGTCGACGTCCCTCCCCCCAACCAGCACCGCCTTTGTTCATGTACCGAAACGTTATAGACTGCATCACCGTTGATTCATTTAAACTCCGCCTAGACAAATATCTCGCATCAAACCCGCGACTGACTGCATTTGTAAATGAATAACTTTATTTTATCCCCCCTCAGTTACTAACCCATCTGTCCCCTACTAACTTCCTAATCCTGCCACGGACATTAGTTCCAGGGCAGTAATTCCCTTTCCAATGTTCCCTTACCCACTCTAAACCACTGTTTGGACACTTGATCCTCAGTGTTTTGGAGGACAAGCAACCTAGAAGGGTCACTAGATCTGTTGTTGCTTGATTTCCTTTGTACTTCCTCACTCCATCCTTCCACCTCTCATTCGTTTTCAAATACACCTAGACAAAATGTAGGCTATAATAACAAAGTATTGTAATCGAGTTTACTGTATTATAATGTACCACCTAACGTAAGACTAACGTAGCCTAACCTAATTATTGTCCTTCCTAATCTCAATAAAATCAAGTAATGAAGGCCAGAATAACGATATACCCATAAATAATCGTAGTGTTCGAACCCAGAGGCAGAACAGAGGTACGGTACCGGTATCTATAACATGCTCGCTTTTTCTGGACCCCCTTCTGCCACATGTTTAGCATATTCGTTTTGAGGTTTAAGACGTTCGTTCCGTTAGTTTGGCTATTTTGAGACCTTTCGCCTCATTTTGTTATCAATTTTAGCCTATAAGACCTTTCGTGCCTTTTAGGTGTCGATTTTTTCCTGGCGAGCAATAGCGAACCTCTAATTTTAGAAGGAGGCTATTCTACTTGTTCGAAATCAATTCGGATTTAATTCCTAATTAAACAAGATACATCGAGCAGACATCCTACATTATTCGTATATTTGTCTGAATTTGATCGTAACTTGTTCTGAAATATCGTATCTCGTGCGGGTTTTATTCTGGAATACGAGGGATTCATCGTGAATTTATCGAAGTTTTGTGGGAATTGTGCGGGATTTGTTCGGGATTTGTTCGGGATTTGTTCGGGTAGTTCCAAACAACATCGGCAATGGAAAAAAGTGCCGAACAAGTCCCGAATCAGAAAAACGAACAAAGAATTAATCCGAACAAATACCGAACGAGGTTGTGAGAGGGGGGGGGGGGGGGGGGGGGGGGGTTAGGTGCGGGTGGTGATGGTAGGTTTGGCCAAAGTATATAGACACTAACAAGTAAACCTACTGTATACTCGAATTTCTTGAAGGGCGCCGAACTGTGTAAGTCTTGTAAAATGGTGACGTCACACACCGAGCATCTGCGGCTATAGCTTAGGGTTATTTCTACCTGATGTCAAATTAAATCATTTAGCAGCTGATTCCTCGATACTTTATGAAAACTTAAAAACTAATATGTCTCTGCATCCTCTTATTGTCACGTTTTCATAACCAGCAACATATTTCGCTCCAAAATCTGGAGTATTATTACTGTAGAAGTGGGGAGCGGGAGACCTTAGCCGTAGCCACTATGCCTCTACATTACTGTAGAAGTGGGGAGCGGGAAACCTTAGCCGTAGCCACTATGCCTCTACATTACTGTAGAAGTGGGGAGCGTGAGACCTTAGCCGTAGCCACTATGCCTCTACATTACTGTAGAAGTGGGGAGCGGGAGACCTTAGCCGTAGCCACTATGCCTCTACATTACTGTAGAAGTGGGGAGCGTGAGACCTTAGCCGTAGCCACTATGCCTCTACATTACTGTAGAAGTGGGGAGCGGGAGACCTTAGCCGTAGCCACTATGCCTCTACATTACTGTAGAAGTGGGGAGCGGGAAACCTTAGCCGTAGCCACTATGCCTCTACATTACTGTAGAAGTGGGGAGCGGGAGACCTTAGCCGTAGCCACTATGCCTCTACATTACTGTAGAAGTGGGGAGCGGGAGACCTTAGCCGTAGCCACTATGCCTCTACATTACTGTAGAAGTGGGGAGCGGGAGACCTTAGCCGTAGCCACTATGCCTCTACATTACTGTAGAAGTGGGGAGCGGGAGACCTTAGCCGTAGCCACTATGCCTCTACATTCGTACTTAATCATGATTGTATTTCGATGTATTTTTACTTATTTTGTACTGAATTGTATTGCATTAGGTTAGGTTCATCTGGTTAGGTTAGTTATTACAATCAAATTAAGTAAAGCACTTCAAAATACAAGTGTGATCAGGCGCAAATGTATGGGCATGGCGGCTGCGGCCAAAGCCTCTTTCCCAGCGCAGACGACAAGAGAAACGATCTAAAATGTACTTTCTGTTTTCACTGTTAATTTATTTTGGAGACATTTTGTTAATTGTATGCTTATATAAATATAAAACAAATATTTCAAAGTATAAACAACATCAACTAAGACCTATCATTATTAATTTATACCGAAAATAATGGTGAACTATTATAGTCAGTCCTAAAATGATACATTTTCGGTTTCTTTACTAAATTATCCAAAGAAAACTTTATTATCTACGGCTAAGGAAGATGGAGGAAAGGATTTTCTGTGTAAAGTAATATATGTTTAACAGCAATGACACAAGTGAAGTTGGTTCCAGTACATAATTGAAACCATACATACACACATGCGCAAGATTGCTTACCAGAGTATGGGACTCTTACTCAAGTGTAAATAAGGAAAATAATATGATTACCGAGTGTATTTTTCCCCTCTCGGTATTTTGACCATATTTATTGAACAATTGCAGTAATATAAGGGTAAACTGCATACTCATATGAAGTAAATTATTTATATAATATCCCTACTTATGATAGCATAATGTGCAAACTACTTCAGAAGTTATATTTCGATAATATATGTAACAGAAGCCCAGAAGATGCTGAGAAAGGCTTCATTAACACCAACATTATCGATATATATGAACACATTAGGACCACTTATATACTAGAATGAAGTTGTTTAGTCTTTTATCAACTCATTAAAACCATAGTTACAAAACAGTATATACCAGTATTCCATATGCTTTGATTTTACCAGAACCACCGTTAGTAAATAAGGAGGTAGCAAGCGTGGAGCTAGGCTCGTGACGTCACAGGTTCCAATATTGTTTTGGTAGGTTTACTTGTTAGTGTCTATATACTTTGGGTTTGGCGTGGTATGAAGTTGTGGAGCTCCGCTGTGAGTTGGAGCTGATAACAAGGCTATGTTTGGTTGGGGTGGTGTGGGGCATGGAGGTATGATATAAGGAGGCGACATGACGTCACAGCCCTGACGCTAGCACGCTATTGGTCCGCTATCTCCCTACCCCCCTTTGACTCAAAACATTGGATCAGCTGATGTTGTGATGTCTGATTTCTAGACACAAAGTCACACAATGCCAGCTTGTTCAGCCTACGGATGCACGCAAAGGGAGCGTAGTGCCTCTATAACATTCCACAGGTAAGTGGTGAAGCGAATAACAATAAAAACGTCAAATAAATTAAGTAAATTGGGTGAAAGAGTATACGTGTATGAAGTGAAACAAATTACCTACCGCATTGTATCCCCCTCGCATGAGTATTTGAATAGAAAGTATATTGACACAAATGGAACCTGTAAACAAACACCACGGTGATAGTGAAACACTGAATTAAGTAGCTTTACTCTTAAGTACAGGGTGTTAAAAAGACGAAACCGAGTAGCTTGCATATTGGTAAGCTACAGGATAGGCCTACGGTAAATGTTACTTTTTGGGGACCAACAGCTCTATCACCAATATTTAATATCATTCGTTTTATAGTCTGTCTTCATATCTATCCTTCGGTGATAATGAAAACTAGCTGAGATTAATATTTATCTATTATTATTCACTCAATACCAAGGCCCCCCCCCTAGTCGGCAAGGCTTAGAGAAGCTTCATACAGTTGGAATTAAGATTATTTCCTTGACTTTTGATGGTGCAGCATCTAATTTAGCAATGACAAAGAACCTTGGATGCAGTCTTGACCCTAATGACTTGAAAACTTCCTTTGTTCACCCAGTAACTAATGAGAATATCTTTGTGTTCTTGGATCCTTGTCATATGTTAAAGTTAGTGAGAAATACTTTTGCTGAAAAAGGTTGTGTGATTGACAGTGAGAATAAGTGTATAAAATGGGATTATATTGAAAAACTACACAATGTTCAACAACATGAGGGACTTCATTTAGGAAATAAACTAAGAAATAAGCACATAGAATGGATGAAAAAGAAAATGAATGTTAAGTTAGCGGCACAGCTGTTAAGCGAATCTGTGGCTGGTTCTCTTGAATTTTGTTTGCAGGAAGAATTTTCAGAATTTGAAGGTTGTGAAGCTACAATCAAATTCATTAGAATTTTTAACAAACTCTTTGACATACTTAATTCCAGGAACCTTAAAGTGTGTGAGTGGAAATGCCCAATGAATGCTAAAAATTATGAGAAGTATGTTGACTTTCTGAAGGAGGCTAGGACGTACATATTGTCACTGAAGCAGCCAAACACACACACTTGTCTTGTGAAAACTAACAGGAAAACTGGGTTTCTTGGATTTCTTGTTTGTATAGACAGCTTGATAGGTTTGTATGATACCATAATTTCATCTAATCAGCATGGAATGACTTTCTTATTGACGTATAAGTTTAGTCAGGATCATCTTGAACTATTCTTTGGCAAATTACGTAGGCTTGGAGGATGTAATGACAATCCAACAGCGAGGCAGTTCAAGTCTGCTTATAGAAAGTTACTTGTGCACAATGATGTGCAAGATGTATTACGTGGAAATTCTCTTCCACTGCAATCTGTCCCCATATTAACAGTTTCTAGTAACTATTTCAGTGATAATGTAGACTTAGAAACAACATCTGTCCATGCAATAAATTTATCAGCAGGTAGAGACAGAGTACTTGAGGATAATGCATCTGAGTCAGCTGTTTGTGATCATGACTATGTTTATGTACCACACCCAACACATTTGTCATTGTGTTCACAACAAATTGTTGCCTATATAGCTGGATTTGTGGTGTTTAGACTGAAACAGTGTTTAAAGTGTGAAGCTTGCATAAATGCCTTAGAGAGTGACAATCACAGTGACATAAATTCCTTAGTTAAGCTAAAGAGTAGACTCCCTTATTTTTCCTTCAGATGACGTCATTGATGTATGCATAACATGCGAGAAATTTATCAGAAAGCATGTATCAGAGGAAAATCTTTCAAGAATAACTTGTCATCAACTTTTACAATCAGTTCTAGAAACATACTTGAATAAACCCATTTTTTCAAAATCTAGATAAGCATATGAAAGAACTAGGGCCATTGGAAAATCACCTAGATTTTCTAATAAAAGCCATCACAGAAAAGTACATCCAGGTTAGATGTCACTATGCAGGGAAACAATATACTGCAAATGTAATACATAAAAAAGCCAAGTAAAAGTCGCCAAGAGTACACAAAGCTAATACAATTCGAGGGAATGTAAATATAGGTAAAATGTGTTATGTTATGTTATTATTATAAAACAGTTTTATTTATTTCCTGGAACTTGATTTATATTGATTATTTTACTGTAAAAGAGCTGACATTGTGGTTATTTTTTATGTACTCCACCATGCATGGTTATATCTAGGCCTACATAGCTATACACTATGGTCTATGGTTATATAACATATCCTATTGAAACACATATACTTGTAGCAAATAAAAAAACAAAGCTTTCTGTTCTTTAAATACATCCAAATGTATACATTTCTTTGTCTGATAAGGCAAAAACAAGGGACAAATTGCAGTAACTCGAAGGGGAGATACCAATGTTTTGAGTCAATCTCCTGTGAATAAGCCCCGCCCACCGGGCCGATAAGCTCCACCCACCGGCGTCAGTCTGAGTGTATGGGGAGATAGGCACATGCCGCCTCCTTATTATCATACCTCCATGGTGTGGGGGGTATGAGGTTCGCGTTTTGTTGGTACACTCGCCGGACGTGATGGTTACGGAATGTGTGCGACTTGCCATGGAGGTTTACTGTTACTTTGTAGCAATTTGGAATTTTACTAATTGTGAAATTAAGGTGCAAGTTTGTTGGTGATGGGGAAGTTGGCTACCATAACTTTATTGTCTATTGCAAAGGGGTTCCTTAGTTTTTGGGCGTTGGGAAGTAGGTCTTGGCATGCCTGTAGTTGTCTCAACCTAGCTTTGACATGACTGATGGTCGGCTGGGGGTCTAGTTGGAGGGAGGGGCGTAGGGGAAGGAGAACTGGGGCCACCCCGAACATACTTTCGTGGGGGGTGATCCCGTCGTCTCTGGGGGCGGAGTTTAGGCCCCACTGAATCATCCGCAGCTGGCTGGGCCAATCTTTTGTGTTTTGGGCTAGCAATTTTGTACGGATTTGGTTGTTAATGGAGCGATGGCTCCTCTCACACACAGCGTTTCCCTGGGGCCAATTAGGGGAGGAGTGTGAAATGTTGACCCCCAATAACTCGGACAACAAGGTCCAAATTTGTCCAGACAATTCCGTGGCATTGTCGGTGTGGAGGGCTTGGAGAAGGCCAAAATTTGGAAAGATATGATTTAACATAGCATCCACTATTGTTTTTGTTATGCCCTGATTTTATACAGGATTAACGATTGATTGGGGTGAGTTCTGCAAGACTGAAATATCAGGTTTCATGCACATGCATATAAGGAATCAATAAAACACATAAATATAATTTCGGAATGTGGTTTATAATACAGCTTTATCGAATTAACACACTCACTGGTACAGAAAAAGAATCAATTCACTTTGGAAAACATAGGTAGGAGCAATAGATTCAGTATCAAGTTTGGTCTTTCAATTCTCCTAGCACGATCGTGAATCTGGATGGAGCGTGCACTGCCACTTTCAACACTCAGGTATTATTTTTCTGAGATAAGGACAAGATACAAGATTAGAAGAAAGTCACTAGAAAGGCACTGGTTAAGTTCCCATAAGTATATAGCGAAGTTCGTTGATCATGCCTAAGGCTTAGTTATTTTATTTAGATGAGCTAACTTCAGGTTTCAAACTTTACAAGATCTGGTAGAGTAATTAGACAACTAGAATTGCATACTTATTTGACTGTTAATGCACGTATTGGAATTCGTCACTGAGATTAATTTGCTTTACGACCTATCCCACAAGCTTTTGGGATCTCAGAATATCTATACCATAATCTCCAAATTAGGAAGAACTCGTTATGTGGCTGAGGGTAAATATTGTCGCGGTAATTATCTCGTAATACCTTTTACTGGTACGAATTCCCGGGCAATAAACAGGGAACTCTAGGAATCGAACTTGAAACACTTGTCATAGTTAGCAAATAACTTTAAAATGAACATAGGTAAACACAACGATCTGGTGGTACAGTATCTCCGCACTGATACAATGATAGTCAATAGTGCACTGTTGGGTTATCTTCTTAGATTCTCGATCTGGTGTCGTTGAGGGCTTCTCGGCTGCTCCGGGGCCGTCCAGGGTGTCCAGTCGTGTGAAGAAGTTACAGATGGGCCATCAACCGTTGATGAAGTTCCGTTAAGGTACTCTCGGGGCTAGGATTTTTAATGTTATGCTTCAGGCTGAGGCCGGATTAGCACACCATCGGACCAACGCAAGAGGAGTCTACTCAAGGACTCTTCTTGACTGTCTCTAATCTTTATGAGAGGTTCAAAGAACTCAGGCGGTTTTACCCTTTTAGTCACAAATCCTGGTGGGTTGCCACAGACAAAATGTGCCTAGGATCTATATCTGCTAAGTGCTCCTAAGAGTATCTCGCATAGACCCTTCTAACACAAAAGATCTTTCTATCCTAGATCACTGTGAGTTAAGTACAAGTCAGGTGTCTAAAATAATAAAGTATTGAAAGGTAGGGAGGTCTTCGTCTTTCAATATTTATATTAGGTTAGATAAGACACTAATATAAATAACTATATTAAATTCTGGGTGGCCAGAAATACTCAGTTATGGATATGTAGTTCTTGTTGCACTATATATAAATGGTTATAAAACTCAAGTGGAAGAGGTGATACCAGCAATGAGTTTTTAATCACTTATTTGGGGTAGATATATGTATTGGTAAAAGGTCTCTATATTAACCGGTGGGTGGCCACGATTAATAAAGATCCAAAATAATATAATATTATATATCAATGTCACTGATTTTATCACAGACTCCGGGTTGCCGCTCGTCTATAGGTAATCTTGAGTGGTGAGTTAAATAGTTTTCAGTCAGAGACCGGGTTGCCGTTAACCCGGGAACTGCAGGGAGACTCTTAAGAGTTCCCCCGACGGACTGCGGGGAGACTCTTAAGAGTCAGAGAAAAAAAAAATCAACTTTTGACATCGAAAAAAAAAAAAAAAAAAAAATTGGCCCCTGGGCCATGCAAAATCTCAGTCCTCTACCTCCCCTCCTTCCCCAATTTCCTCCTCTCCTTCAGTTATCACCTATTTTCCCTGTTATTCCCTTATTCTGAGGTATATTTTTGTGCTAACATTAGAAATCCGGTTACAGGGTGTGGTCATCACTGATAGCAAGCGAATGCAAGAGAGAGAGAGAGAGTATCGATCGACTGTGTCTCAGTGGCCTTGGGGGAAATTGGCGGGAAAGCAGCTTGCCTCACCCATACATTATACAACTCGCGGGCTATATCTCCGATTTTGACCATCCAAACGCTGTTTTCACTCGTTTTATTGTTGTTTCAGGTTAATACCTTTATAATCAACCCATAATAGGCGCATATGGATAAGTATTAATGCTATTAATGGTACAATGAATATTTTAGTGACGGAAACACCTCAAATACGTCAGCACAGGGGGACGTTTCCAATTACCCCCATGCGCACTTGTTAGGCTAATCAGAAGCGATATTTGCACTTACTTAGTTCCTCTCCTCTCAGGGTTTATATAGCAGGGCTGCCCGGTGTTGCCTGGGCTGGTGGTTGATGGATTTGCTATTTCTGGGCTGTTCAGTCAAGTGGAAGGGGAGTTTTTACTTTATAGGAGGGGCCTTACAGTGTGGCTCACTTCAGGGAGTAAAGAGGAAGTGAATGCAACAATTTTGGGGGCTGGAGCTAACAGGTTCTTCAAGTTGGCAAGATGGTGGAGGTGTGGGGGACGTTGAAGAGTGGATGTTGCCTTAGCTGGGGGTGGTCCCCTTAATCTTTGGGGTGGCTGTGTATGGGGGCTGTTGTGGAGTCGTTGTCTGGGTAATTTGCTCCTCATTTCCAGTGCCCTGGATTAGATAACAGAGTTAGTACGTACACCGGACATATAAGAATAAGTAATGGAAGGGGTGCTGGCAAGAGGCCATTTGTTGGTTGTTTTCGTGGAGGATGGGGCGGAGTGCCTCGCCTGTGAAGGCCAGCTGGCTAAGTTTCTGACTTTTATAAGTAAGTTACTTTTAAGGGAGGGGATGAGTGGGGGTGTTGGACAGCTCTCTCTTTATCTGTAATCCTTGGATAATGAAAAATTACAAGTAATAAAATACACTCAGACATACCCGCATGTGTGTATAAGTGGTTGCTAGCCAGAGTTAAAGGTGGTCCTTTACGTCGGGGTCGAGGGGGCGGAGCACGTCGCGCCGGGGGTCGGCCGGGGGGGGTAGTAGGTGGAAGTAAGGGAGAGAGAGAGAGATGCGTAAATAGAGATAGTGATCCAAGGGAAGGGGAAGACATGCGTAATCAGGGCGGTATGGTAGCTATCACTACATCACGTTGATGGAATCTGGTGGTCACGTACCTGAAACAACACAACACAAGGGATTACCGCTTCGTCGTGTGAATATGGTCATTATGTAATCCTGGCGTAACTTATACATCGCTTAGCTACTAGAATGGAAAAGAAATAGAGCAATGTGTATTGTGCACCAGAAGATGGTACTTGACAAGATGTGTACTAGGGTGGGGGGGGGGGGGGGTGAAGAATTGGAAAAGAAAGAGGCACAACGTGGTTACGTAATTCAATGGTCAGTAGAAAGTACCACGTGAGGTTATGGATATGTACTCGTTAACATGGGGAAACGAAAAACTAGGTATCTTTCCTGTCTACCGTTTCCCTGAATCATGCTATCATTATAGGGTTAGTACATCAACAACAAAAATATAACAATAAGATGGATCCCAGTGAGTTAGGGGACTGTCTAGGATAATTGTAAAATTTAATATCAGAATTTCTCCTCGGTATTCTGTAGGGTAACTTTAGGGGTTTAGTACACTAACGAAAAATAGATGTTTTTCCTTTCTCCAGTTCTCCCTTACTTAGGTTAGTATTATTGAGTTAGTACAGCATTAGGGAGTTAGCACATTAACAACAAATAATATGGGCCCCAGTGAGTTATGGGGTCGCCTAGGATAATTGCATAATTAGATATCAGAATTACTCCTCGGTATTTGGTATGCTAATATTAGGGGGTTAGTACATTAACGAAAAAAAAAATAATAGTGATCCCGTATATATATAATTGCTAGAGTGGGGTGACGAAAAATAGGTGCGTTTCCTTTCTCCCGTTTCCCTTAATTCGGTTAGTATTAGTGAGTTAGTATAGCATTAGGGAGTTAGTACATTAGCAAAAAGTAATATGGGTCCCAGCGAGTTATGAGGTGGCCTAGGGTAATTGTATAATTAAATATCAGAATTACTCCTCGGTGTTTGGTATAGTGTAAAATGGGGGTTGTATTAGAAAGGTTGGGAATATACAATTCTGGGAGGGGTTGGAGGTTGACGTATGTGGTCGGCCGTCTTGGGGTGGGTTGTCCCTGCGGGTTGCTGAGGGGGTAATCCTCCCGGACTGGACGCTGTGACCTTGGTTCGGGGACTATCGCGGAGGGGCGGGGCCGTTCACTCTTTTGCCGTCCTGGGTGAGTGTCTGTTTGTCTCCTCTGGCCATGTTTCTCTGTACTTCCTTCTTGTTGGTTTGTGGATGTTCCTGGCATCTTTCTGTTTCTCCTGTATTTCAGTTTTGGCGTTGTGGTCTCGGACGGGAATTGCAATAAGGAATCTAGAGAACACATCGACAAACATTAGGATTAACCTGAATGCGTTGAAAGCGGGCAGTGGACCGACCGCGTTCAAAGAAAGTAGTTGCCAAAGCGCTGATGCCGTGACGGTGCCTGAGGGGCTGGGGGTTCGGGTGGTGTCCTTTCCACCTGCACACGGAAAGCATTTCTCTACTATATGCTTTGCTAGGGGTGTCGGGTGGGGGGTCCAATATGTTGCTTTGGATATTTGAAAAAGTTTGGAGTAGCCCAGGTGAATCCCGTTGCCGTGGTAGATATGTCTAGAGTGGATTTGGCTTCTTCCGGGCTTAGTATATGTCCAGACTCGGTATAAATAAAATCGCCTACTTTTCAGATTTTATTGAACGTGTCAGCAGGTAACCAACTTGGTTGTTTGGTATGGTCCCACGAGCTGATGTGGGCCATGCGTGTGGTGTGAACGGAGGCGGGAGGGTTGGGTGGGGTTGAGGGGTGGGGTCGGGAGGCGTGAAAGGGCGTCGGCGTTGCAGTGTAACTTGCCGGGTCTATAGACGATCTCGAAGTTGAACTCTTCTAATGTCTCTTGCCATCTAATTAATAGACCATTTGAAGTGTGCGATTGGCGCAACCACCGTAGGGCATGGTGGTCAGTGATAACAATGGTGAGTTTGGCCCCTAGTAGGTAGGAGCGGAAGTGCTGTAAGGCCCAGACTAACCCCAAGCTTTCTCTTTTAGTGGCCGCTTAATTAACTTCCAATGGCATGCTGGCGCATGCCACGATGTGTTCCTTGCTTTCGTGGACTTGAGCTAAGACAGCTCCTATCCCGACAAGGGATACGTCTGTGTACAGTTGGAAAGGTTGGCTGTAATCTGGGAATGCTACTATGGGGGTGGAAATCAGGGCTTGTTTGAGGACATGGAACGCTTCGAGATGGGTATCCGTCCATACAAATTGTTCCTCCTTTTGGGTTAGTTCATGGAGTGGTTTAGCTATGGTAGCGAAACCTTTCACGAATCTACTATAATAGTGAGGCTAGTCCTAGGAATAAGCGGACTCCTTTCACGGTGGATGGAGGTTGGATCTGGCTTTTCGCAGCCAATTTATCTGGGTCAGGGGCGATACCATGCTTGGAGATGATTTTTTTTTTTTTTTTTTTTGTTATGTGTGAGGGAGGCGAAAGGCACAGCGAGTGCCTCCCCCATAGTTGAAAGAGTGACAGGGCCAAAATCAAGGGACGTTCGAGCCAAAATGCCTGGACACACAGAGTTTGAAGCAATTTAAGTCATAGGAAGTGGGAAAGACTGATTCTGGGAAAGAGTTCCAGAGCTCAGCTGTTGAATAGAAGAAAGTTTGAGAGTAACGTTTCACTCTTGGGTTGGAGAGTTGCACAGAGTAGGGGTGGGATTGTGTTGCAAGACGGGTACCAAGTGCCCTATGTAGAAGAGGTGATATACACTGGGAAAGCTCTGAGGAACACTGATTATTATAGTAGCGATAGAATAGCGAAAGAGATGCAACATTGCAGTGGAGAGAGAGAGATTGCAGAGAGTTGGTGAGTGGACGGGAGTTAATGATACGAAAGGCTTTCCTTTCAACTTTGTCTAGGAGAGCGGTGTGAGAGGATCCTCCCCACACATGTGAACAATACTCAAGTGGTGTCAGGTCAGGTTTTCTGCTATCAGTACCATGTAATCTGATACTACCTGTTTTCATGGTCGGATTGTCGGCGACGAAACCGGCTCCCCCACCAGGTTCTTTACTTGGTGGGTGGGTGGCTAGACACCCTGCAGGACTAAAAACAATACCTGTCAAAGGGCGGAGGAACATTTTAGTCAATGGCCATCTAGCAACTTCATGGTAATTATTTGCCTTACGGTAATTTTTTGCCATGGTGGATGAATTGGATAATGCCATAGCCTTTGTACCAAAGGTCTTCCTTTGTCTGTTTTCATCCATCCCTGCTGTTATGGTGCTATTACAGCGCTCTTTCTATCACAACAATCTCCTGTTTTTTTCCTTAAGGTGGTACAGCAGGCTGATAAGGAAGACTTAAAGTTTGGTGGATTTCCAGGAGTATTGTCCTTCTTTTCTGCTATCTCTCTGCATTTCTTTAAAATCCACCACTACTGTTCCCTCTTGGATATGGTGTCCTTGGGGGTTGATTCGCCTTGCCCAGATGTGATGGTTCCTTCTGGGTCGACTCCTATATATCCATCCATTTTTCATATTGTATGGTTTGCTTCTTTCAATTATATATGTTTTTGTTTGCTCTTTTATCCGATGATATAGAATTAAATCCCGGTCCTCATAGACCTAATCATCCTGTGAGAAGAAGTTGCTGTATTCTGTATTCTAACATCCGTGGACTTCATAAGAACATTAAAGATCTTACTATGGCATCAGTGGATTATGACATTGTCTTTTGTTCCGAAACTCTTGTTTCTGACCATAGACACATTTCAGAACTGCTCATACCTGGCTTTAATAAACAAAGGAGTACAAAGGAGTACAAAGGAGTACAAAGGAGTACAACTTCTTATTCGCCACTTCTTATTCGCCGTGACTCTCTTCCTCGTGCTCGTGGAATGAGTTTATACATCCGATCTGGCTATTATGCCCAGCCTTTGACGAAATTTCTTTGTGGTTGCCACGAGATCCAGTTGGTTAAAGTTTCCAGTAAATATCATAACCACTACATTTTTAGCCTATATAGAAATCCTGATGCCAATAACAATCTATATGACTGTCTTTTATTAAATGCCTTGGCATTAATTCAGTCTGTTGATGTCAAGTCATCTTTCGTTTTTGTTGGAGATGTTAATGCACATCATCAAGAGTGGCTGAACTCGGTCTCTCCAACAAATAGAAATGGTCACGCTGCCATGGATTTTGCTAATTTATCTGGGTGTGAGCAGTTGATTGCTGGACCTACACATATTTCTGGAAACTGTCTTGATCTCGTCTTAACAGATGCTCCTGGTGTTGCAGTTCTTGCTCCTGTAGGTACTTCTGACCATAATGCTGTAACCTGTAAAATCAATCTTGAATTTACTGTGCCAGATATCACTATATCTCGTAAAGTCTATCTTAAATCTCGAGTTAATTGGGAAAATGTATGTGATGATGTTACCAATATCCACTGGAATCACATACTAAGATCTGATGACCCTGTTTCATCCCTCAATAACTCTCTCTTAGACATCCTGCAAAGAAGAGTCCCTTCTAAGTTAATCAAATCCCGTATTAAAGATAAAGCTTGGTTCAATGACGACTGTAAGCGTGCATATAATAACAAGCAGGCTGCATATCACCGCTGGAGACGTAATCGAACCCAGTTGCTTTGGGATGACTATGTACATCTTCGGTCAGTTGCGCAGAGAGTATATAGTACAGCCGAGAGGGATTACAATTCCCATTTGCAGGAAGTTCTCGCAGGTGCTACTCAGCCACATAAATGGTGGGCCTCACTTAAGGCCTCACTATTTGGAATTGACTCCACCATGCCTCCACTTCGTGATTCTGATGGTTCTATCTCTTTTGATCCATTAACTAAGGGTAATATGCTTTCTAATATTTTCATAGGTAAGCAGAGTGATCAGGAATTGCAATTGCCCTTGACATGTTTCCCTAGTCCTAATCTAAAGTCGATAGCATTCAAATCAGCTGAATTGAGACAATATTTATTGGATCTTGACACTTATGGTGGGATTGACCCAGATGGATTTTTCCCTCTCTTCTTTAGTCTGGGATCCACACCCCAAAAAGTGCAAAAAAAGGCATTTTATTATGACACCCCTGCTGTAAAATTTTTGACCCTTGGAACATGATAAGGGAAGTGTTGGACATCTGAAAAGTGAATTTGGACACTTGGTTCGGATTGCGCAACGTGAGGACACTAAATTTTACGAAGTTAAGACAGGAATTTTAAAAGCGGAAAATTTTGAGGTTGAGGAAATTCAATGCATCATATCTCCTTACTGTGACACTTTATTGCAACAAATGACCACTCATTTTTTTCGTCATGATGCCAGCTACAGAATGATAGGTAAATAATATTGATTGGTTGAACTACAAGGTCACCAGAGGTCAAAAGGTCAAGAAAATCATGTCTCACCCCAAAACTGGTATATATTTTTTACAAAGCATCTGTATAATACATTTTTCTCAATTGTAATTTAGAAAAACACTTTCATTAAACCTTGTATGTCCTACTGATGTATTTTAGAAAAGAAAATACTAATAAACTAAAAGTAAAAGGCATCACTTTTGCCTGCTGCTTAGAGATGTAATGAAAACAAATGTGAATTAGTGACAGTGACATATTCTTTAAAGTATACAGTCCTATTTACACATTGAAAATTATTGATGTAATGTCAATAAGTGGTAAAATAAGGCTTTTTATTCTTCATTAATACATATGAAATTATTGTAAAACAGACATTATGTGCTAAAGATAATAAATGTAGCAAACCTAACAGTTAAACCTATATTTTGCACTAATCGCTATCGCCGTTATCTTCAGTTAGCCGCCCACATTTTGGGGAAGTCCCATTGCAAGTGCATGCAATAATGCACTCCAGTCTAGCCTTAGCACATGGACAGTTTTTAATGCAGCCTTTCCTACACTTGCAGAATGTTAGTTTTGCTGTTGCAGGTTTACTAACTTTGCGCTTCATAACTGGGAACAATCTGCCATTACTGTCCAAATACCTGCCATACTGTTCAGGTGCAAGAAGAGTTGGATTACACACATTAGCCTGTTTGTACAGGCTAATCTGGCTAAGACTCCTAAGGACATGAAAATGAAAGGAGTCTTCAGTTGGAGGAAGAGAGCGGAGATCCTGTTTGCTAGAGGCAAATATATGGGCACGTAACCTATCCAATGATGAATATCCTGGCTTGCCGTACAAATCACACCAAAAGTCCCGTGCCTCATCAAACAACTTGTCACTTAGGCCTACATTAGTATGTGAGAAGCTAGTCAGCATTGTCATTTTACCTATGTGCTGCATTGCTACTTTTGCCGCTCTTTTTTTCCCTCGTCCAAATGGGAAGCTTACTGAATCACAGCCTGATAAAACATATGAAATAAGCAGAGTGTCTGTGAGCTCAATTGCATCTTTTTCTACTGTACTAGCTAGTTTATCAACTAAATCATGAATGGGAAAGAAGATGTAGTTCTTTTCAACCCACAGTTTAGCAACATGTGGAAGTCGAGGATAATGATACATAGAAAGCATAATGATATCTGTATCAGCTGCATGAACAATAAACACACTACTCTTCTGACAGCTTGCAATATGTGAAAAGATCCTGGTATCAGCTTCTTCATGATTGTGGCAACACAGTTCCTGTAACACAGTTGTACCGCAACTGGTCACACGAATTCCCTTAGTACCAACTCCTATTATCAGGGTAATCCCGTCAGGAACTGAGGATGGCTGGGTCCAAGAGGATGAAATATATGAAAGTAGGTTTGCCTTGTTCTGTGGGTTTGAAAGAAATCCTTTCCACTCTGGTATTTTCATGTTATGATCAGGGAACATGCATTGCCAATCCTACCTGCTTAGGTGTAGGCTGTTTACAAATGTAATTAATAATATCTTGAGATAAGTTAAGAACAGTTTCTTTGTCATTTTCACTAAGATGAACTTTCTCACTGTCACCTTTGTTTTCATCACTTTCAGTAATTAACCATGCTAGATGATTGTACAATTCAACAGGAATTTGTCTTGAGGCAGTATCATACGAAATACTGAATTAATTGTCTACATCAATATGCATTCTTTTTGCAGCTGCTTTTACCTCTGTTCTTAGATGCTTTGCCAAAGGGTATGAGCTAATGTCAACATTTTTCATTGGATTAGGATCATCATCAACATCATCATCACTATATACCTGATATTCCTCTAATTCAGATTTCAGACCCACAACTTGATCACACAACTCCTTCACAGTCAATGAAGATGGACACATTAAACATGATGCACCCTTTAAAGAGACAAACTGAATGCTACTGCCAAAGTGTTTTGTCAACCGTTTTATCAGTCTGTCTTTTCTATAGCCAGACTTTGTAGCAATGTCATACTGAGACAACAGTTCATTGTACCTTTTTAAAATCTGATCAATGGAGTAGGCATGTTTGTCATTCAAAAGTCCATGGGAAATCTCCGACACAAGCGCTAAAAATGCTGAATCATACTCGGTCATGACTGCTGAACTGCCACTGTCAGTGTTAGGTTTGCCACGTGCAGCCATAAACCTGTTCATGCATCTGAGATGATAGCTAAAGTTATTGGCAATTAGATCTAAGCATGTATCTCCATGCCCTTGAATTTTCAGTAACACAGTTTCGTCATTTAGTTCCTTAGCTTTCTTGTGAATTGATGCCTGTCTTTCATAGCTAGCAACTGCAGTCAGCAGCCTATCACCTTTTCCATCACGTTCTTTTTCACACAAGAAACACACAAGCTTATAATCAATAATTCCTGTTCTACTGGTTCGACCCGATGTGCTAGATGTTTCTCCAGTCATTTCATTTTCTGTTTTCAACCGTTTTGCCTGTACATTTTTCTTATGTGTATAATCACTTCGACAGTTCACATGACACATAGGTTGCCTTCTAAGGAACTCATCAGCATTTTGTAGGTCATTCCAAAGTCTGTAATACACATGATCTCTTCTTGTTTCTACTGCATCTTTGAATGTATTGAAACCCCTGCTTGTTAATTTACACATACGTCCAAGCTCATCAGTAGTACTTTGGCATATCAAACACCTGGAATAATCAGTTATTGTTGAACAGGGCTGCTTGCGCTTTGTTGTTATCACAGGATCCATCGTGGATGTCAAGGAAGCAGCAGTATCACCTGTCGGACAAGAAAAGTGTATCGTTAGTAATTTCTTCAAATTGGATTATACAAATAAATGCATAGCGCTGCCTTATATTCCTACTCCACAAGCATATCCCACTCACATAAAACATTATAAAGGTTTAAAAAGTTGGGTAGAACTATCATTTCTTCATAAATCATACTAGAATATATTCTTAAACCCATTTCTTTGATAAAAATACAAAATTTTAGGTGAGACATGATTTTCGAGATCTTTTGACCTCTGGTGACCTTCTAGTTCACCCAATCAATATTATTTACCTATCATTCTGTAGCTGACATCATGACGAAAAAAATGAGTGGTCATTTGTTGCAATAAAGTGTCACAGTAAGGAGATATGATGCATTGAATTTCCTCAACCTCAAAATGTTCCGCTTTTAAAATTCCTGTCTTAACTTCGTAAAATTGAGTGTCCTCACGTTGCGCAATCCGAACCAAGTGTCCAAATTCACTTTTCAGATGTCCAACACTTCCCTTATCATGTTCCAAGGGTCAAAAATTTTACAGCAGGGGTGTCATATCAAAGTGCTGTTTTGCGGCCTTGGATCCCAGACTTTTGGTTTTCGCAAAGGTTTGGGTACTTGCGATGCGCTTTTAACTTTATCTCATGATCTTCAGTCTTCGTTGGACAAAGGGTATGAATCTCGTGTTGTGGCTATTAATTTTAGTTCTGCTTTTGATCTTGTTAATCATAAAGCCCTTTTATATAAGCTGCAACTTTATGGTATTGGTGGTAGTCTTTTATCTATTTTTAAAGATTTTTTGACAGACAGGTCTCAGCATGTTGTCGTTGATGGGTGCACTTCTGTTTCTGTGCCTGTTGTTTCGGGTGTTCCACAGGGCAGTGTGCTTGGGCCTCTGTTTTTCATTATTTTTATTGCTTGCTTGTGCTCTGAGCTTGAAAATAAACTAGTTTCTTATGCCGATGACATTACTTTATACTCATCAATTCCATCTCTAGAGAGTAGAATCGAAGTTGCAGCATCTCTAAACAGGGACTTGGCTAAGATTACCTCTTGGTGTGAACTTTGGGGTATGAAGCTTAATGCTAAGAAAACTCACTCCATGATAATCAGTAGATCACGTACTTTGGCTCCTCCTCATCCTTGTTTGCATGTTTCTGGTGAACAAATTGAGGATGTGTCAGGTTTGCGTTTGCTTGGAGTGACTCTCGATCCTAAGTTGACATTTGAGAAGCATATTCGTTCCTTGTCTTCTACTATTGCTCAAAAGATTGGTTTACTTCGCAAGTGTTACAAAACATTCGCTTGTGAAACCACAGTCATAAAATCTTTTTATGCTTTTATTTTGCCTCATTTTGAGTATTGCTCTCCTGTTTGGAACTCGGCTGCTGACTGTCATTTGAAATTGCTTGATAAAGCTCTTAATTCTATTAAATTTATTCTCCCTGCTCTATCTCTTGATCTTCATCATCGGCGTCGGGTTGGTGCCCTTAGTCTTTTATTTAAATTTTTAACAATACTCAGCATCCATTGCATAGTGTTTTACCAGAACCTTTTATTCCAATTCGCGCAACAAGATTTACGAGGAGTCTTAATGACCTTGCCATGACTCCAATTAATGTTTCTACATCTCAGTTTTCTCGGTGTTTTATTCCTTCAATGATTCCCTTTTGGAATCATTTGCCAAACGAGGTTGTACAGTCAACCCATATCTCAGCTTTTAAGTCCAGAGTTAATGTTTTATTACAGCAGTAAAAAATTGTTTTAATCATGATTTGCTTTTATTCTTTTTAGAATGGTGTTTTAATTGACAAACTGATCTTTTCTTCTGAGCTCTCTAACTACTGCAGCCCTTTTCCTTTTTCTTAGTTGTCTTAGTCTCTCTCCAGTACTTACGGGTATTTTGTGGGGATTCATCTTTTATAGGTGTATCTGCACCCTGTTGGGAGGCTTAGACAGCTTCTATAATAATAATAATAATAATAATAATACAAGGACGCACTGTACCCCTGTACAGAGCAAGAAGCTGTGCAGGGGTAAAGAACCCCTTGAGGCGGTTGAGCACACCCAGTTTCTGGGAGGCTGCCTTAGCAAGACTGGTAATATGGTCCTTCCAAGTGAGAGCAGAAGAAAAAAGAGACACCAAGAATATTGAAAGAAGATGAAGGATAGATTTTTGCATTGTTGAAGAATAAGGGATAGTCCGCTGGGAGTTCCGGACGGGTAGATAGATGGAAGACGAGAAATCTCGGAGTGAAAGTAAAAAGTGCACTGTATCAAGGAATTGTTGTGCCAACAGTGATGTATGGGGCTGAGACATGGGCTCTGAAGAAAAAGGAGAAAAGAGGGCTGGATGTGATGGAGATGAGCTGCTTGAGGAGTATGTGTGGAGTTACTCGTAGAGACAGATTGAGGAATGAAGAGATACGTAGGAGAGTGGAGCAGCAGGAACATTTGTCAGCCAGAGTGGACAGAAGGGTGCTGAGCTGGTATGGTCATGTTGAACGAATGGGAGATGAAAGGCTTACAAAGAGAATATGTGAGTCAGGTACAAGGGGAGATAGAAGGGCAGGAAGACCCCCATTGAGATGGAGAGACTGTGTAAGAAAGGCTTTGGATGATAGAGGAATGACTATAGATCAGGCAGGGGAAGTGGTGGTGGACAGGAGTGAATGGAGAATGCTTGTGAATAGTTGAGTGAACACGTGGTCATTTGGAGTAAGGGGTCAGGCGCAAGTTGGACTAGATAATAGTCCATCAGGCGCCTGGCCCGGGGAGACGATTAATATGAAGGGTGCGCCTGGAAGTGTGGTGGGAGGGCTTGTGGCTTTGGCTCCGCTGCATGTCTGCCTGCCGAGATCGGAACCTCTCCGGGTGGTCGGGGGCCGGGGGAGTGCTGGAGCAACCTTGGTGACCCTGGTCTCTGGGTCTTGTCCTGGGTGACCTGGATGTGTGTGGGTTTGTGTTTTTTATCTGTGTTTATTTGTTGTTTTATGTTGTTTTTGTGTTTTCCCTGTTCTTGCTCTGTCTTGGGTCGGCTACCCCCAGAATGGGGATTGGGCCTGAGCATATAGATAGATAGATAGATAGATGGAGAAATTGGGTTTGGGAAGAATTAAAGGTAACAAGGTTTTCTCTGCCCCAATTTGAAATAGTAGTTAGATCAGAAGATAAGTGTTCTATGGCTTCATTACGTTTGTCTTTGAGGGACTGCTGGCTGGGGCGTTCTGGAAAACTAATTGAGTAGTGTAAGGTTGAGTCGTCTGCGTATGAATGGATGGGACTTGAGGTACAGTTGAGAAGATCATTTATGAAAATTTGAAAGAGAATAGGAGATAGGACAGAGCCCTGAGGAACACCGGAGTTGATAGGGTGAGGAAGTGAGCAATGGCCATTCACAACCGCAGCTATGGAACGGCCAGAAAGGAAATTAGACACAAAGGCACAGATGGAGGGATAGAAACCGAAGGAGGGTAGTTTAGAAATTATAGATTTGTGCCAGACTCTATCGAAGGCCTTCGATATGTCTAGTGTTACGCTGGCCAGCTTGCCAGAATGAGCTCGTAACTCGCTAGCGCTCGCCAGGGCAGTGAAATGGGCTACAATAATCTTAGAACGATGTTCTTTCTTTCATAGAGTTCATGTTGTCGCAGACAGATCAGTGGTGATTTTCATTCTTGTCTGTGACACTTGGTAGTATTTTATATCATTGATAGAATATAAGATGCATTGTGTGAAGTTCTAAGGAGAGAGAGAGGCGAGAGCGGGGTGGTAATATGTGCGTGTGTATGTATGTGCTGCCTCCCTCGCTCGGAGGAGTTTCCCACGCTCCTGATTGGCCTGGCGAGTCACGTGACTTCTGCTCCTCATGACGTATTCGTCTGTGATTGGAGGCCGCTGTCTCAGCTCGGTGCTGGGGGGCTCCTTCCCTCATGTCTCCTGCAGAGCTTGGCGTAGCGTGCTTGGTCCTACATGTCCTTTGCAATCTGTCCCCCATATAACCCCCTATACTACTATCTCTCTCTCTGAACTTCTTCTTTTTCATACTTCCATCTTTATTCAATTGTTTATCCCTTCTGGTTCTGCATACGACTTCCATAGTCGGCCAGTCGTATTACCAGCACCAGTCTCACATTTATGTTTGCACTAGCATTAGGGATTAGTAGAGTCATAGTCATATGGTAGCCTAGTGTTGGGGTGCTTCTAAGTATTGGGCTGTTCTCTCTTATTATTTAATGCTAGACAGTGGAAGGTATCTTTGGTCGTTGTCTGAGTTATGTATGTGGCAAGTCAGAGCCTGTACAACATCGACGAAGCTAGCTAGCCTGTAACCCTTGTGCATATTTTCCTTTGCGAGTGTAGCAGTATACAAGTGAAGGGCTTTTGCCTACTCTCACCTGCATACTTGCTACCTCATTTTGTTGACCTTTGTGGAGCGCCAGGGTAAGACCAGATACTTGAGATCTGGACTTACCAAGAGAGCCTCCAAGTCACTTAACGTAACATAAGGGAAATCTGTTCAAGGGGAGACAGCAGGCTACGAGCATGCTTGCGCTCTGCCTAGTTTCCTAGTACCTTTTATGCCACTGCTAGACTTTATTAGTGAGAAAGACAGCATTGTGTTTATTAACTTTCATTGTGTATGCTTTAGGAATTATTCACGCTTTATTTCAGCCAAGGTTGATGCATAGTGCACAACCCAGTTTGGCTGTTACGTTGGCTTAGGAAGTACTGTTTCTGAGTGGTTATTATTAGTGCTGTCACAGAGTTGTTGCACTCCCTTGTTATATATATGTATCCTACTTATTGGTGTATTTAAGATACACGCTTTGGTGTCCTGCCCCTGCATTATTTCTGTTCTATATTAACGAGCATCTTAGAGCATCAGACGTTTTCAGAAGATTCTATACCTGATTGCTGTAGGACTAGACTTCCAGTGCTTTCATAGAGCATTGTAGAGGTTAGTGTTGAGTACAGACTCACACTAAAAAGTTAACGTAAGCATATACTCCTTTATTAAATATTTGTATAGTTTATTCAAGCATTGTTATTACTTAAGAGCATTTTATTAACGTAAAGTACTCCTTTTGTGAGTAGGCTTTGCCGTCATCGGCAAGCCTTTGTAGAAGTGCACTAAAACCCAGTTAATTGATACCCCATTATCCAGGAGA
Organism: Paralithodes platypus; assembly: GCA_032716605.1. Classification (NCBI taxonomy): domain Eukaryota; kingdom Metazoa; phylum Arthropoda; class Malacostraca; order Decapoda; family Lithodidae; genus Paralithodes; species Paralithodes platypus. Next base: position 12,426,297 of record CM064499.1, on the reverse strand, counting down.
TTAACTCTGGAGGGTTTAAGTGTTTTTGTTCACCGGCGTAATAGTTCGAGGGTTTGGAATTAGCGTACCGTTGTTGCAGATATAGCCTATCATCTAGTCCATTCTTAAGTGCCCTTGTTTATTTCGTAGTGCCGGTCGTAACAAATGGCGACCTTGCCTAGTATTTTATCTTAGTCGTCATAACAAATGGCGACCTTAGACCAGAATATAGTGAACTGAATATTGCAGTTTTTTTTTGGAGAAATCTTATTGCCAATTGGGTGAATTTATTTCTCGCATTGTTGGCAGTAGACATTGTTTTGAGGATATATAGAACTTGTTGGAGTTATTGGTGACCTAGTATTGCACTCGAAAACATCTTCGAATATTTTTTGGTGAATAAAGCTACGCGAAAGTTTGGCTACTTTTGTCTTGACTGAGATTTTTTGTTGTTGACTCCATCATGTCACTGGACGGGTCTGAGCATAGTGAGGGCACAGTGCGGGAGGCAGGCGAGGAGGTGGAGAAGGTGGAGTTGTTTAACGGCGTTCGGGTGGTGAACAATGAGGAGGATGCTCGGAGATTTTTGGAGGAGCCTGTGTCAGCGGATCGTGTGTCGGGGCTAGACCAGTACGGACTGCAGTGTGTGGCCACGGTCTTAGGGTTTCCCGGTACTAGCGGTTTGTCGAGAAGTGAGCTGGTTACCTGTGTGCTGGGTGGGGTGCATGGGGCTTCGGGTGGAGCGGGAGCTGGGGCACCTTCGGCCCAGCTCCCATTCCACTCGACTCCTATCATGGCGCCCCCTCGGCCTCCGGAGCTGAGTACGTTCCCGCAGGCCGATGCCCGCTAGCGGTTGGGTATGCCTCTGGGTGATTCACGGGGTGGGTCCCCGATAGTAGCACCCCCTCCTCAAGGTTTGTCTGTCGAGATGTTGTTTCAGCTCGAGCTCGCCAAACTTAAGCAGCAGGAGCGACAGGCTGAGCTTGAGCAGCGAAAGCAGGAGCGACAGGCTGAGCTTGAGCAGCGAAAGTATGAGGCTGAGCTCAATCAGCGAAAGCAGGAGCGACAGGCTGAGCTCGAGCAGCGTGAGCGAGAGTCTGAGCGCAAGTTTGAGTCTGAAAGGTATCGTGCCAATGTTGACCTAGAGAAAACTCGTGTAGAGGTGACGAGGAACCGGGTCGTCCAGGGGGGTCGAGCCCATGACCAGTCTCTGTCGCATCTACTTAAGTTGGTTCCAGTGTTTGATGAGTTAGGAGTTACAGAATTTTTTCTCCGGTTCGAAAAAAAGTGCCAGGAGCACCAATGGCCCGAGGAGAAGTGGGCAGCCCTTGTTTCTTCACGATTGACAGGGAAAGCACTCAAGGCGTACGATGCTTTGCCCCTAGATTCCTGTGTGAATTACGAGTTGTTGAAAGAGGCTGTCCTGAGGGCGTATGAGCTACAGCCAGAGACCTATAGGCTGAAGTTTAGGGCGGTTCCAAAAAGAAAGGCGAGTACTTTCCAGGAAGCTGTCAGATGCATTTGAAAATTGGTTAAGGTCGGAGAAGGCAAATACTTTTGATTCAGTAAAACAATTAGTATTGCTGGAACAATTTTTTAAATGTACTGGCAGTGACTTGACTCTTAACCTTAAAGAAAAGCGACCGAAAACTCTACAAGAGGCGGCTGAGCTGGCTAACCTCAGGTTGTCACTGATTCGCGGGTGCGGGTCTGCACAGAGAGCTGAGGCAGGTAACAAGGGGCGTACCACTCCACCCCCCCCGAATTAGTGACACAAACAATTATCCATTCAAGAGTACTGTTGCCAATTATGATCCCAAGTCGAAACCCTTCCCGTTTAAGAAAGGCCAGGGCCCTTCCTCACCTCAGAGGAAGTCCAAGAGTGAAGTGGAGTGTTTCAGGTGTCATGAGAAGGGGCATATTGCGCGCTCATGTCCGAGCGCACCGCCTACAGCAGTGGTGTCACTAGTGAGCAACATTGGCGTGTGTTTGATGTCTTCCGCGTTTGCCCGGGGTAAACAGTCGGTTGCGAAGTCATCGCCGGTGCAGAAGCAGCAGGAGGGCTCGTCACCCGTCCGTGATGTTTTTTGTGGTCATAGGGGGCACGGCACTGTGAGGTGGGCTGGTGTGAAGCATAGGCTTGAGTTGTTGCGTGATACGGGCGCTTCCCAGACACTTGTTAAGAATTTCACTGGCAAGCCTGTTAACGTGGCTCGGCTTGTGGTGGTTCAAGGCATCAATGCTACGCGGTCTTACCCGCTGGTCAGAATGGAGCTTGAGGTGGACGGTGTGACACGGGAGTTGGATGTGGGTGTGGTGGAGAAGTTGCCAGTTGAGGGGGTCGACCTCCTTCTTGGTAATGACTTTGCGGTGCCCACTTCTGAGGTTCCACCCTTAGTCGTTGCCGAGAGGGCGGCCGACACGAGTAGGGAGGGGCAAGAGGGGCGCGAGAGATCTCAGTCCGCTCAGGTGTCACAGCCTAGCACCCAAGTTCCAGACCAGCGGAGGAAGGGTCGGAAGGAGAAAGTCAAGGCTGATGGTCGGGTTGAGAGTTTGGACTCAGCGACACTCCTTGGTGACTCGGTACTTGACCCAAAGGTGAGCTCCGGAGTGGCCCCAGAACCTGTCCCCCCTAGTGACATGGTAGGGCATGATGGCACTCCGCGACAGAGTAGTTCCCAGGTGGAGGAGAGTTGTGGGAACGGGGCTATTGAACTCGAGGACAGGGAAGCATGTCAGGTGAACCTGTTAGAGGAGTTTGTGAGGCAACCACCTGAGCAGCCTACTGTCCCTGCATTGGTCTGCAGCGGCCAAGGTGGAGAAGGAGAGGGGGGCAGTGGGGCACAGGTGGAGGAGAGTTGAGATTGTCATGTCTCGGTGGAGCAGTGGGCGGGGGACACGAGTCAGGTGGCTGAGGAAGCACTAGAACACCTGCCTGAGCAGCAGTGTGCAGCGCTCCAGCACCTGCTCGGTTCATACCTCGCTGTTTGTGCCGAGCACCCAGGCCTCACAACTCATGCGGTGTACGAGGTTCCGCTGGCAGGTCACTTGAGTGTTAGTAAACCGTTGGCCTCGTTGTTTCAGTGGTTCAAGGTGGGCGACGAGGCTTTGGCATGGTTGTCAGGTCAGGGTCGATCCATGGCTGCTAAGGGTGGTGGTCAAAATCAGGACATTGAGCAGATTGGCGAGGTTGGCTGTGGAGTGGATGCGCCCGGCCGTCGCATAGCCTCCCAATGCTGCCCTAGTAAAATGCAACAGCCCAACCATAGACCGACTGTATCTGGCCATGTCGCTGAAGGCGGTGATGCTGCGCAGGCAGATGTAGTTGCAAGGAATGCGGGGGTGCGCATGTACGGTATCGGCGGGGAAGCCTTAGCAATTATGAACTATGGGAGTGACTGCACAGGTGGTACAGATTGTCCCTCTCATGACCTGGCTGTTCTAGGGACGAATGTGGAGAAGGAGGGAGACTATAGTTTAGAAGCTGCAGTCTCGGCTGGGTTGTGGGAGGGCACTAGGCATGTTGTTCTTCGAGATAAGTTGCAACCTCTTGTTCCTGAGCGCCAAGAGAAGTTGTTTACTAGGCTGTGGCAGTACATCCGCATGTTTGTTGCTTCTCCAGGCCTGATGTACGGGGTAGAATCCGACATGGAGGCTGGAGACAGTGCAAGGCTCAAGTTAATTCCCTACCGTATAAATCCTGCTCGACAGCCTGTCGTAAAAGTAGAGCTCGACTACATGTGGAAAAAGGGTCTGAGGGATAAGGGATATCGTGAGTGGTCGTTGCCAGTAACTTTGCAACCTGAGTTAGATGGCAAGATCCGTGTGTATGTTGATTGCAAGAGTGTGGAAGCATTATCCCTGACAGACGCCTATCCATTACCTAGAGTTGATGACCCCATAGACCGCATCGGGGCTGCCTCGTTTGTCACTAAGGTGGAGATAGTGAAGGGTTATTGGCAGGCCCCGTTGCCGGAGAGAGTGAAGAGAAGTGCCAGTCTTGTGATGAACTGGGCAGTTTATCAGTGTCAGGTGTTGTTTTGCTGCCGGAATACAAGTTGGATGTGTGGCATGTTAAGGGCACTGATAATGTTCTGGCTGATTGTTTGTCACGGGAGGGTATGTTTGAAGGAGAACCCTCGCCGTTCAGTTAGTGTGTGTTTGAGTGGAGAAAAATTAGGCTTGCCCCTGTAGTGCAACGCCGCCAAAAACACTATTAAAAAATATAAAAACCTCACATAAAAACTTTCTTTTGATAGTATATAAGTGCAGTATATCACAGCAAGAATCTAAGACACTCTGAGCTGTTGTCTTAGTAGGCTAGGCTTGGTGAAGCTTGCTCGTTGAGCGTGATATAATTATTGTGATGCTATTATTTTGGGGGAGTGTTGTGCAGATTTTTTTTTTATAATGCAGTGTTTTATGTTTGTGATCGTGCCTTTTTTTCACAACTGGGGAGAGTAGCTGGGTGATGCGGGGTTGGTTGGCATTCTGTCTGGTCAGATGTGAAGTTCACCTGAGGCTGAAACGTCCCACATCTTGGGCGGGGTGTTACGCTGGCCAGCTTGCCAGAATGCGCTCGTAACTCGAAAGCGCTCGCCAGGGCAGTGAAATGGGCTACAATAATCGTAGAACGATGTTCTTTCTTTCATAGAGTTCATGTTGTCGCAGACAGATCAGTGGTGATCTTTATTCTTGTCTGTGACACTTGGTAGTATTTTATATCATTGATAGAATATAAGATGCATTGTGTGAAGTTCTAAGGAGAGAGAGAGGCGAGAGCGGGGTGGTAATATGTGCGTGTGTATGTATGTGCTGCCTCCCTTGCTCGGAGGAGTTTCCCACGCTCCTGATTGGCCTGGCGAGTCACGTGACTTCTGCTCCTCATGACGTAGTCGTCTGTGATTGGAGGCCGCTCTCTCAGCTCGGTGCTGGGGGGCTCCTTCCCTCGTGTCTCCTGCAGAGCTTGGCGTAGCGTGCTTGGTCCTACATGTCCTTTGCAATCTGTCCCCCATATAACCCCCTATACTACTATCTCTCTCTCTGAACTTCTTCTTTTTCATACTTCCATCTTTATTCAATTGTTTATCCCTTCTGGTTCTGCATACGACTTCCATAGTCGGCCAGTCGTATTACCAGCACCAGCTCTCACATTTATGTTTGCACTAGCATTAGGGATTAGTAGAGTCATAGTCATATGGTAGCCTAGTGTTGGGGTGCTTCTAAGTATTGGGCTGTTCTCTCTTATTTAATGCTAGACAGTGGAAGGTATCTTTGGTCGGTGTCTGAGTTATGTATGTGGCAAGTCAGAGCCTGTACAACATCGAAGAAGCTAGCTAGCCTGTAACCCTTGTGCATATTTTCCTTTGCGAGTGTAGCAGTATACAAGTGAAGGGTTTTTGCCTACTCTCACCTGCATACTTGCTACCTCATTTTGTTGACCTTTGTGGAGCGCCAGGGTAAGACCAGATACTTGAGATCTGGACTTACCAAGAGAGCCTCCAAGTCACTTAACGTAACATAAGGGAAATCTGTTCAAAGGGAGACAGTAGGCTACGGGCATGCTTGCGCTCTTCCTAGTTTCCTAGTACCTTTTATACCACTGCTAGACTTTATTAGTGAGAAAGACAGCATTGTGTTTATTAACTTTCATTGTGTATGCTTTAGGAATTATTCACGCTTTATTTTAGCCAAGGTGGATGCATAGTGCACAACCCAGTTTGGCTGTTACGTTGGCTTAGGAAGTACTGTTTCTGAGTGGTTATTATTAGTGCTGTCACAGAGTTGTTGCACTCCCTTGTTATATATATGTATCCTACTTATTGGTGTATTTAAGATACACGCTTTGGTGTCCTGCCCCTGCATTTATTTCTGTTCTGTATTAACGAGCATCTTAGAGCATCAGACGTTTTCAGAAGATTCTATACCTGATTGCTGTAGGACTAGACTTCCAGTGCTTTCATAGAGCATTGTAGAGGTTAGTGTTGAGTACAGACTCACACTAAAAAGTTAACGTAAGCATATACTCCTTTATTAAATCTTATTATAGTTTATTCAAGCATTGTTATTACTTAAGAGCATTTTATTAACGTAAAGTACTCCTTTTGTGAGTAGGCTTTGCCGTCATCGGCAAGCCTTTGTAGAAGTGCACTAAAACCCAGTTAATTGATACCCCGTTATCCAGGAGATTAACTCTGGAGGGTTTAAGTGTTTTTGTTCACCGGCATAATAGTTCGAGGGTTTGGAATTAGCGTACCGTTGTTGCAGATATAGCCTATCATCTAGTCCATTCTTAAGTGCCCTTGTTTATTTCGTAGTGCCGGTCGTAACACTAGTGCAATAGAAAAAGTCTCACCGAAGTCCCTAAAGGAGGATGACCAAGAGTTAGTAAGATATGAAAGAAGATCACCAGTAGAGTGACCCTTAACCTAAGAAGTGCGCATGGGGGTAATTAGACACCTCTCCCTGTGCTGACGTATTTGAGCTGTTTCCATCACTAAAATATTCATTTTACCATATATAGCATTAATACTTATCCATATGCGCCTATTATGGGTTGATTATAAAGGTATTAACCTGAAACAACAATAAAACGAGTGAAAACAGCGTTTGGATGGTCAAAATCGGAGATACAGGCCGCGAGTTATATAATGTATGGGTGAGGCAACCTGCTTTCCCGCCAATTTCCCCCAAGGCCACTGAGACACAGTCGATCGATACTCTCTCTCTCTCTCTTGCACTCGCTTGCTAACAGTGATGACAACACCCTGCTACCAACTCGCTAATGTTAGCACGAAAATATACCTCAGAATAAGGGAATAACAGGGAAAATAGGTGATAACTGAAGGACGGGAGGAAAGTGGGGACGGAGGGGAGGTAGAGGAGTGATATTTTTCATGGCCCAGGGGCAAAAAATAAATAAAAAAATAAAAAAAAAAATTGTTTTTTTCGATGTTTAAAGTTTTTTTTTTTTCTCTGACTCTTAAGAGTCTTCCCGCAGTCCGCCGGGGGAACTCTTAAGAGTCTTCCCGCAGTTCCCGGGTTAAGGAAGCCATACTAGCGACCTGAGAGCAGATTATGAGAAGAGAAATGTTTAAGAAATTTGGAAGCAAGAATAGTTTCAAAAACTTTAGAAATACAAGAGATGAGAGCGATTGGACAATAGTTGGAGGGTTAAGAGCGGTCACCCTTCTTTGGGACAGGTTGAATGAGAGCAAACTTCCAGCATGAAGGGAAGACGTTAGAGGAGAGACAGAGACGAAAGAGTTTGCCTAGGCAGTGAGTCAGCACGGAAGCACAGGTTTTTATTACAACAGGAGGAACACCGTCCGGACTGTACGCCTTCTTAGTATTAAGCCCAGAGAGGGTAGAAAGTACATTTTTAGAAGAGATTATAAGGATATTAGGCATAAGTAATAGAGAGGAGGGTGGAGAGGGAGGAATAGCACCGGAATAGTCCATGGCCGAGGTAGGGTACGGATTCACGGGCGAGAGTACATTTTGAAGGTTTCAACTTCAACCCTGCTTGTTGGATGCGCAGACGTTCAATGTGTTGGGAAAACTATGACGTCATCGAGATATGCTAAACATGTATCCCAGGTGAGTATAAAAATGGCGGCCACTGCTGGTGGAGAACGCTGTTTTCTGTGTGTGTTCGGTTTTGAAGGGCACTGGCCAGTAACCGGCTTGTAAATCTAAAGTTGAGAAAATACAGGCCCCGTGCAACGAGTCTAGTGAGTCGTGTTACAAATGACTTTTGACAGTCACTGTAAGTAAGGTGATAAAGATTAGGAAGACGTACTAAGCAATGTACGATCCTATATATCTTATAAGGGTTAACTATGAACTCTTAGTAAGGATGACTAAAGGTGTCGATGTCCTTATGAGTTATATAAAGGTAATGTAATTAATCATATCAGGGAAGACGTTTTGAGGTACGTTCCTGATAGGTTATAGGTTGATTGAAGGTAGATCTCAGCTCTCGTTCCTCTGCTCGATGATTGATAGATATGATAGATAATTGTACTATCTTTATGTTAGTTATAGTAATGCTGCCACCGTTAACGTCTTTTAACCATATAAATATAATGTTGATACTTATAGGTAAAAGGTAAATTAAAGAATGTGGTATCCAAAACCAACTTTGATATTTATTCAAGTAACAACTGAATAGTATGCAGATGTACTAATATATAAGTAAGAGAGAATTCCCTATATTGAGAGGGAAACTCTAAGGGCTTGTTGTCTTGCCCGTGGCTAATGTCTATCTAACCTCTCAATACCTCTCCACACCTCTCACCTCCCTTGGTCACTTCGAAACACCTCTACAACACGCGATCGTCACTGGTCATATGATCATGAGTGCATGGGCGACAACAAGGTGCCAGAGTAAGCTTTCTTTGTGTGGGAAAGGAACCTGAGTAATGTATTTGAATGAGGTGAATGATCTCCATGTACAGTCCCCCACATAAATATATGGACACTGTAACTAAAACACCTTAAAATTATATGAGTTGGTTATAGTGAATCCTTAATAAATGATTGAATAGTTAGATGTAATACGCCCTCACTAAAAATAAATGCTTGCGTATCCACCACAAGGCAGATACTTAAAAGTATGTGAGAGTAAAATAAATTAGTTAAAGATTAAACAAAAATTCAGTTGAAGAAAAAATCGAAAGTGGAATGGAAATGTTCGAAGTATTTTTTTAATAAAAAATAAAGGTATAGTAAAATTATAAAGAACGGATTAAAAATTGAACAAAGCAAACACAATTGCTAAGACAATGAACAAAAACAAAATTGCAAAAGAAAATACTAAAGGTAGTATCTCTAAACAAAATCCCATTGAAACAAAAAACAAAGACACATTATAATAATGATGTCTGTTGTAAATAGATTAACAAAGCAAAGAAATACAGACTTATAAAACATGGTAAAAACTAAAATAGACAGCTGCAAGCAAACACTAAATACATTGTAAACATTAATACTGCAGAAGAAAAGAAAAATAAGTCCTAAACATAGGATAAAATAAAAAGAATACAATAAATAAACACAGTCCACTTAGGTTAGACCCGTGGTGCGTAAATAAATAATATCCAAGTTTGTATATAAAAACAAAACATTAAAACCTTCCAAGTTTGATAAAGCCAAATTAAAACCTGATGTAAAATATAAGGAGTAAACATCCTATCTATATAGGAATGTGATATATATCAATATAAGGAGTAAACATCCTATCTATATAGGAATGTGATATATATCAATATTAAACACAGCAAGCCACATCCCGTGGTGTGTAACATAATACCTTCCTATTCTGAAGAAAAAAAATCATTGCGCAAATAAAATCACATAGAAAATTCGAATACAATTCAGAAATATATTATTTTCAGCCGGGAGCTACCCGTTTCCCAAATAATGTATTTCCTGTGGCCAATCCTAAAATATGGGATATATATCACACACACGTTACAACCTAGTGCACAATTGATCCCAAAATAAGTACATTAAACCCACACACAAAAAAAACACAAGGATTTACAATAGCCTGCACACCATAATGAAAGGGCAGGCAAAAACCATCCAAGAAAAATAATATACCACACATGGGCAACTAATTTCACCAATAAAGCAAAAAATAAAAACGCCGAGAAAAGAAAAAAACACATAAAAGTTAAATACATACCCTGCATATAAATATTAATAAATACACTCCTACATTTTATTTTATCATAAAATCATAAAATTCCACACAACACATATAAATGTTGAGAAAAAAAAAATCAAAGGTAAAGTCTCAATAGGATATACTTAATATTTCCTTTCTCCTCTATGGCCGTTCTTCCAACGAAGACCACGAAAAAAGAAATTATCGATATACCCAGGAAATTTATTTCAGTTTCCCAACATACTCCAAAATTATTTTCCAAAAATATATCTTCTTCAATGAAATAAGCCAAACAGTGAATCAAACATCTATATTAGATAAACTATAGCCAATGTTTCATGCAAATATACTAAATAATAGATTGTTTAGACTCTCTGGGCAATGAAATAAGGATGACCAATCAAATGAATGAAAATCTTATATTACGTTTTCTATAAATGAAGCAAGAACCTCATTGAGAATTCTACGGTAATTAAACGTATGAATTCAACTCTAGAAAAATTCGGCTAATCGGTTAATGAACACTTAACTGGACCCAATTGTACAGTAAGCTAACTCTCTATAAAACAATGGAAAGCACAAGACTAAAATATCCGTGATCCAACCAAAATTAACTCGAAATAAACGTGAGGGGAAAAACTTGAGAAAACTCACTTGTATTAAAAATTAAACCACAATATTAGTGAACGAAAGTTACCGATGTACATACAGTATAGCCCGTAGCAATATCAAAAGTTACCGATGTATATACAGTATAGCCCGTAGCAATATCAAAAGGCAAAAACGAAAACACAAAAATGGGTAAAAAAAAAAATGGAAGAAAGTTTAACTCAAGCTCCCAAAACTCGTCAGAAAACACAGAACGAAAAAAAAAAAATAATTGAACAATTCCCAAAAAGAATTCTCCATGAAAATGTCAATCAATCAAACTACCAAAATTAATTTAAAAATTAAACACAAAAAAACAAATCTTAGACGAGTGTATTTCGGTAGAGTCCACAAATTTTGGACAAAAAGATGTTAATAAACCCGAAAATAATCTTTACAAAACTCGCACTCAAAATGAAAAGTAAATAGTATCGACCATGTGTTAATAGAAGAATACAATACACCAGCGAGTGAAAGAAAAACAAATTAAGATGGAATCTCAAACTCGTTAGAAATCCAAAATTGATGTTAAGAAAAACAAAATGACAATGTACGTACAATAAAGATGTTGAAATGACGCACTTATAAGAAAAACAAGAAAAATTACAAATACCTTCGCTGCCGTGAGCGAGAAGAAATACAGAGGTCGATACAGCCAAAACATTGGAGGCCGCCCGAACGCACTCGTAGATGTACTGTAATTAAAATAATTAATAAGAAATGAACAGTAAATTCACTTTAAAACCTCAGATGTATCAAAAATGGAAATTAAACCCAAATCACATAGTTCAACTTGGTGGGTGAAAGAAATGTTTAGACAACAAATTATTACTACCCTATCTATCTATCTATTGCCTGACGCCGCGATCCCCGAAGAAGTGGCCACGAACGAACCGCCCCATGCACCTCTGTCCCCAGCCAGTCGATGCCCCTCCCCCCAACCAGCACCGCCTTCGTTCATATACTTCCTCACTCCATCCTTCCACCTCTCTTTCGGTCTACCTCTCCCTCTCTGTCCCTCCACCTCGCTCTCGTACACCCTCTTAGTCATTCTCTCGCTTTCCATACGTTCCATATGGCCGAACCATCTCAAGTTATTCCTTTTCACACTTTCCAGCACATCTACCTCCACACCACACCAGCTCCTTCTTACTTCCTCATTAGTCTGTCTATCCCTCCATGTAACTCCTCACGCACTTCTTAAGTAATTAATTTCCACTGCTCTCACTTTTGGTCTGAGTCTCTCAACCAACATCCATGCTTCGCTTCCGTAAGTCAGTGTCGGGATTACCACACTGTCATGCAAGGACTTCTTCACTTCCATACTGACCACCCTATTTCTTGTTACTGCTTTCAACGTTCCTACAACTCTCTTCCCCTGTTGTACCCTCTCCCGCACTTCTTCATCCATAGTCCCATCTTTACTCAACACACTGCCCAGATACTTAAAAGAGTTGACTATCTCCATAGCCTGACCGTTCAGCTTCACCTCACACTCTGTGACTTCACCCCTTTCGAAGACCATAACCTTGCTCTTCCCCGCATTTACATTAAAATTCCGTTTTTCGCACACTGTTCCAAACTCATTTACCAGACCCTGCAACTCCCATTCATTATCACTCATCAGAACTGTATCATCGCAAACAACAGTATAGGTAGCTTCCACTCAATTCCCTCCCTTTTCAGCGATATACACCAACATCCACTGCTCTTGATTATTACTGACTTGGAAAATTAATTCCCTAAAGTCCTAAAACAATGTTATCACTTAGGAATAAAAATTTATGAATTACATCTGGGAATTATCGCATATCGCACACACTTATACACATTGCAAGGGTGATAGAGAGACTGAGTGTGAGAGCCTATCGACCCGATCATGTGACGGGTCAGAAGGTCGCGGTATGACATGATCCATATGAGAATACAGATATGAAATGACATGATGAGAAATTGGAGTTTTGACAGAACGATATGATAAAGTGACCGCCATGTCACTGACAATTTGGCATGTGTTAGAAAACACGCAATATCCAGGAAAGCTCATCTTACGAGTCATAATTAGCAAATTGAATTTCTCTCGCTATACATGCGGAAAAAAATTACCGTGAAACAAATTATAGATGATTGATATTCACTGTACACACCTTTAAAATACACTTTAAGTGAGGAGTGATGGTAGCCGATTTTCTATAGCACAGTGAGTTGGTGTAAGCCATGGTGAAGGTTCAGAGGTCAGCCTCTGTTTATCAACACACGCGCTGAGTCTGCTCTGCTGACACAGGTTCCCCTCTCACGAACATCGTCTCCCGGCAGCCAACTCGTTCCACTCGTGGGATGCCCACACCGGAATCGCCGTAGAGATGAACTGGTAGAAACTCGTTGAAGAGATTTTATTGAACAGGAACGGAACTGGTAGAAATTTGAACAGGAACTTTAGGAAACAGTAGACTGGATAACTGGATCAATGGTAGAATGGTTGAATGTAGACTGGAATTCTTCGAAGGAACGTGGTGTAGCCATCTCAATTAACAATTCATGTTAAAAAGGATCCCTGCTGTCCACCATATGTTACAAATGACTTTTGACAGTCACTGTACGAAGTAAGGTGATAAAGATTAGGAAGACGTACTAAGCAATGTACGATCCTATATATCTTATAAGGGTTCACTATGAACTCTTAGTAAGGATGACTAAAGGTGTCGATGTCCTTATGAGTTATATAAAGGTAATGTAATTAATCATATCAGGGAAGACGTTTTGAGGTACGTTCCTGATAGGTTAGGATTGAAGGTAGATCTCAGCTCTCGTTCCTCTGCTCGATGATTGATAGATATGATAGATAATTGTACTATCTTTATGTTAGTTATAGTAATGCTGCCACCGTTAACGTCTTTTAACCATATAAATATAATGTTGATACTTATAGGTAAAAGGTAAATTAAAGAATGTGGTATTGTGACGCTCCTGCATAGTAGCCACGTGCGGGCATGCGCGAGTGTCGGCTGCCCAGCCGTTTAGAAACCGGCTGGCGGCAGCCGGCTGGCCGGATTTTCCTTAGTATATATCCTACGACAATGTAACTAATGTCTGGGATATTCTTATGTTGTTTCACAGCTTGAAGCTGCCCTTATTCTTAACCAACACATCTTAGTATATTTTATTCTCGATAGTTGATTGTTTCATTATTATATATAAGATGTAAGTCTAGTGAGAGTGGGAGGAGACGAGCGGGAGAGAGAGAGCGAGCGAGCAGGGTGGGGGAGGTGAGTGTTGCTTTTCCTCCTCCTCCCTCCTCCCTCCCGGAGGAGTTGCTCGCCCGCGTGGCCTTTTCTCTTGGTTTTGATTGGCTGGTGGTTCCTGGCGCCTTCTGCAGGCCTGCTGCCGGGTGACGTAGCGGCCTGTGATTGGCTGACCACCGTGCCTTTGTGTGGGATCCTGGAGGGGTCCAGAGGAGCTATTCTCCTCAGAGCTCACCTCACTGTCGTACCCTTCGGACCCCCTTGATATCTATCCCTCTCAACCCCACTTAGAAACTTTCTCTCTTACTTTGTATACCTTCTTTCCACTACTTCACCAATCTATTTAATTATCCCATCCCCTTGATAGACCTTATATCTATCATTGTATTAACGACGAGCTCTCAGATAACTAGATAGGATTTTGGGCCTTATGCAGAGATGTAATTGTTAATGAGACCTAGGAAGCTTTTTTGTTGTCTCATATTTGGTGGTTTCATGCTTGCTAGTGTGTTCTTGTGGCAGGTAAGCAGGGGCTAGACCGGAGGGGAGGCTTTTTGCGATCCTTTAAGTAAAGTCTGCTGGTGCGAGTCCTGTGGACCTGCACGACTTTACTAGGATACCCGTGGGAGTCTGGGGGCATTTTCTTGTCTGTGTGCCTGTGTGTCTAGTGTTGTGTTGTGTGAGGGCCCTTGCCTAGTCCACTCAGCACTGCGCTAGCACGTCTTGCGTTTGTTTTAGGGTCGCCAGGAGAGAGTCAGATACTTGGGATCTGAGTCTCTCAAGAGAGCACCCTTTCAATTAGAGTAATTTGGCGCACAGACTTGGGAACGTCCCTAGGCTAGAGCAGGTGGCTCAGCCCGGGTATCCGAAGCCTATATCCTTCCGGCTAGACCTCTGCCGCCTGGCAGATTAACAGCTAGCGGTTTATTATTTCTGTATGCTTGTTATTGTGCCACAGTTTACCGTCTTTGTGAGCATTGTGAGTCAGGGTGTGGCTTAGAGACTGTCCGAGCAGGCTTGCCTGACTAAGAGTGAGAAGCACACCTGTATGTGGTTATGTTGCGAGTTGCTGCCTTTATTTAATTATACCTATGCCATTATACACTGTATGGCCTATCACTAGTATTTATTCCTGCTTATGAGATAAGAGTTCTCTAAATCCGTAACTTACTTTCTTTGCTAAGCATCAGATCCTACAGTAGCCGCATGCAGTTTAGAAACCTGCATCTTGTCTACCTGTACGATGTTTTGAGGACTGTTTGCTTTCACCTTCTTTCACGCAGGGGTGATTAGTTGTATTAATTAACGTAACGTTAAATGTACTTTCTTCTAGTTTGTTATTAAATTGTTTCTGCAATTTAATTCTGTTATCTATCTTTTCCTTGAAGCTTTAAGTCAACTTAATTGTGTGATCTTTTATATAGCCTGCTTGACTATCAGCAGTCTATAGTGCGTGCACCCTGTAACCGAGTGATAGGATACCTTGTTGTCCAGGCAGGACTCTTGACGGTTTAGGGTGGTTTGTTGCCTGGGTTTATAGATAAGGGTGGGATCTAGCGTTTTCCGTTGTTGCTTGTTGCCGCATACCTAGTCCAATAGAAAGAGCCCAGTGTTTATATATCCCAGGACGTAACAAATGGCGACCTTGCATAGGATTTACTGAACAGAGGAATATAGTGGTCATTTGTTTTGAGATTCCTTATGATTAGAGGAATACAGTGGACATAGAGTTTTTTTTTTTTGGAGCAACCAATATAACACATTAAAGACTTTAAATAACATTAGTATATACATACTTGCATAGGAGATAAGGCACATTCTATAACCGTGATAATTACTGCAGGGCACAAACATGTCTAATACATCAGAAGACAGTGATGGGTCAGGTCACGATACAGGCTCGGAGGGAGAAAGACCTGTGGAGTGGCTAGTCGATAGCGAGGAGGGTGCTAGAAGACTTTTAGAGGTGCCCCTTACCGCTGCCAGGGTGTTGAAGCTGAATAAGTATGGCTTAAAGTGTGTGGCTGGTCTTCAGGGTCACCAGGGTTTAAGTGGCATGAGGAAAGATCAGCTGAGGACTTTGATATTGGGTTTAGAAGGGAGAGACCTGGGTGGAGAGGTGACTGGGGGCCCCGGTCCCCAGCCCCCCCTCCACTCTACCCCCGTATCAAACGTCAGGGTGCCTGAATTTAGTACATACCCCCAAGTTGATGGTCAATGGCAGCGTGGAATTCAATCACAGGGACCCTCTCCATTAAATGCACCTTCCCCTCCTCAAGGGTTGACTCCAGATTTTTTGTTTCGGCTTGAGATGGCCAAGGTTGAGGCCGCCGAAATACAGGTTAGAGTTCAGGTTGAGGCTGCCGAGAGACAGGCTAGTGTGCAGGCTGAGGTTGCTAGAGCTCAGGTTGAGGCTACCGAAAGACAGGCTAGTGTGCAAGCTGAGGCCGCAGAGAGAACAGCTATACGAGAGGCTGAACTGCAGGCAGAGTCTATTAGGTATCGGGCTGACAGGGAGCTGGAGAGATCTCGAGTGGAGGTAACAGGGCGAAATATTGGGGGAGGTAACAGACATCGGGACCAATCATTGTCGCACCTGCTTAAACTAGTTTCTGTGTTCGATGAATCATGTGTGACTGAGTTTTTTATGCGATTTGAGAAGAAGTGTCAGGAACACCAGTGGCCTCAGGAAAAGTGGGCAGCATTAGTTTCATCAAGACTCCTAGGAAAGGGGCTAAAAGCGTATGATGCACTACCTTTAGAGTCCTGTTTAGTTTATGATGAGCTAAAGAAGGCTGTGCTACGGGCCTATGAGTTACAACCAGAAACTTACCGCTTGAAGTTTCGGGGTGTTACTAAGGGCAAGGATAGTACCTTCCTAGAACACGCCCGGGACTTGTCTGATGCACTACGACATTGGCTGCGTTCTGAGAGGGCAGCTACTTTTGAGGAGTTGAGGGAGTTGGTTCTCTTGGAGCAGTTCTTTAAGTGCACAGGCGGGGACTTAACATTAAATATAAAGGAAAAAAATCCTAGAACTCTCCAGGAGGCAGCAGAAATGGCTGACCTCCGACTGTCATTAATTCGAGGGTGCGAAGAGCAGCTAGGAGTGAGTCGGGCGCAAAGGATCGTACCCCTCCCCCTCCCAAGAATTTTGATACACATGAATACACAAAACCAGGTAGCACTGACAATAAAACTGAACATAAACCAAATACCGTCCCGTATAAGAAGTCTAATGGTACCTCCCACTCCCAAGGGAATCCAAAGAGTAAAGAGTGCTTTGCATGTCACAAGGAGGGTCACTTTGCAAATGCTTGTCCGAACAAGCCACCAAACAAGGTTGTGTCACTGGCCCGCAGCATAGGGGTGTCGCCTATATCTTCTGAGTTTGCCAAGGGTAGTTCGTCAGAGGTTGGGACACAGCCTGTGTTCAAGAGTCCGGAAGGCTCGAACCCAGTCCGCGACATCTTTGGGGGTCATAGAGGGCATGGTTTTGTGAGGTGGGCTGGCGAAAGGCGAGGAGTTAAGCTATTGCGTGATACTGGGGCTTCTCAGACCTTGTTAAAGAACTTTACTGGTAGGCCGATTAACGCTGCTCGGGTGGTGGTAGTTCAGGGGATCAATGCTACGAAGTCCTACCCGCTGGTGCGGATGGAGCTGGAGGTGGGTGGTGTGGCGAAGGAGCTGGATGTCGGAATCATAGAGAACTTGCCTGTTGGGGGCGTCGACCTCCTCCTCGGCAACGACTTTGCGGTGCCTGCTTCTAAGGTTTCACCCTTGGTCGTTGCCGAGAAGGCGGCCGACGTTAGTAGGGAGGAACAGGAGCGGCTTGAGAAGTGTAGCGTACAAACTATGGCGTGTGTTGTGACGCGTTCTCAGACATCCGGAGCCTTGCAGCCACCACCTCAGTCTATCAAACCGCGGAGGATAGGTCACAAGAAAACGGAAAGTGTTGGTCAATTGGAGAGTTTTGAGCCGGCAGTGTTTCTTGTTGACTCATTATTGGCACCTATGTTAGAGTCTGGAGAGGCCCCAGGACCTGTCACAGCTAGTGAGGAGGTAGGGCAGGAAGAGACTCCGAGGCAGCAACGTTACACACGGAGGGAAAAAAGGGTTGCTCAGTTTGATATTGGGGGAGGACTTGGGTTGCTTCGGAAGCATTTAGACAGGTTGGTTCCCTCAGATATTTGTAAACTGCAGTTGGAGGATCCGGAAGTTCAGAAGTGTGGTAATGGTGCTGTCAAGATCAAACACGAGGACGGGGAAACATGTCATGTGAACCTGTTGGAGGAGTTTGTGAGGCAACCACCTGAGCAGCCTACTGTCCCTGCGTTGGTCTGCCGCGGCCAAGGTGGAGAAGGAGAGGGGGGCAGTAGGGCACAGGTGGAGGAGAGTAGGGATTGTCATGTCTCGGCGGAGCAGTGGGCGGGGGACACGAGTCTGGTGGCTGTGGAAGCGCTAGAGCACCTGCCTGAGCAGCAGTGTGCAGCGCTCCAGCACCAGCTCGGTTCATACCCCACTGGTCGTGCCGAGCCCCTGAGTCTCACAACTCGGGCGGTGCAAGATGTTCCGCGGGCAGGTCACGTGAATGTTGCAAGACCGTTAGCCTCGTTGTTTCGGTGGTTCAAGGTGGGCGACGAGGCTTTGGCATGGTTGCCAGGTCAGGGTCGACCCATGGCTGCCAAGGGTGGTGGTCAAAAGGAGGACATTGAGCAGATTGGTGAGGTTGGCTGTGGAGTGGCTGTGCCCGGTCGTCGCATAGCCTCCCAATGCTGCTCTAGTCTAATGCAACAGCCCTACCATAGACCGACTGTATCTGGCCATGTCGCTAAAAGCGGTGATGCTGCGCAGGCAGATGTCGTCACAAGGAATGCGGGGGTGCGCATGTACGGTATTGGCGGGGAAGCCTTAGCAATAATGAACTATGGGAGTGACTGCACAGGTGGTACTGATTGTCCCTCTCATGACCTGGCTGTTCTAGGGACGAAGGTGGAGAAGGAGGGAGACTACAGGTTAGAAGCTGCGGTCTCGGCTGGGTTGTGGGAGGGCACTAGGCATGTTGTTCGTGGAGACAGTGCAAGGCAGTTGTTTACTAGGCTATGGCAGTACTTTCGCATGTTTGTTGCTTCTCCAGGCCTGATGTACGGGTAGAATCCGACATGCAGGCTGGAGATAGTGCAAGGCTCAGTTTAATTCCCTACCGTATAAATCCTGCTCGACAGCCTGTGGTGCAAGCAGAGCTGGATTACGTGTTGACGAAGGGTCTGAGGGATAAGGAATGTCGTGAGTGGTCGTTGCCTGTAACTTTGCAACCGGTGTTAAGTGGCAAGATCAGTGAGTGTGTTGATTGCGAGAGTGTGTGTGCATTATCCCTGACAGACGCCTATACCTTATCGAGAGTTGACGACACCATAGACCGCCTCGGGGCTGCATCGCCTATCACGAAGGTAGAACTAGTGAAAGGTTATTGGCAGGCCCCGTTGCCGGAAAGAGCGAAGAGAAATGCCAGTCTTGTGACGAACTGGGCAGTTTATCAGTGCCAGGTGTTGTTTTGCTGCCGGGACACAAGTTGGATGTGTGGCATGCTAAGGGCACTGATAATGTTTTGGCTGATTGTTTGTCACGGGAGGGTTTGTTTGCAGGAGAACCCTCGCCGTTCAGTCAGTGTGTGTTGAGGGTGGAGGAAAATAGGCTGTCACTGTAGTTCAGCCGAAAAAAACAAATTAAAAAAGCAAAAACCTTATAAAAACTCTTTATTTTTATAACGTGTAGAATTTTGTATAAGATGTTGTAGCAGTATCTAAGTTGAATGTTTTCGCTTATTGTCGCTAAGTTAGTTGAACTTGCTCGGTGGAGTGCAACAGTCTTTATTTTTTTATATATAGTGCCTTGTGTCGCAACAGTGTGTGGTACTATGAGAAGCTTTCTGTTAGATATGAAGAACTTAGTCAAGTGTCTTATATCTTGGGGGAGGTGTGACGCTCCTGCATAGTAGCCACGTGCGGGCATGCGCGAGTGTCGGCTGCCCAGCCGTTTAGAAACCGGCTGGCGGCAGCTGGCTGGCCGGCTTTTCCTTAGTATATATCCTACGACAATATAACTAATGTCTGGGATATTCTTATGTTGTTTCACAGCTTGAAGCTGCCCTTATTCTTAACCAACACATCTTAGTATATTATTTTATTCTCGATAGTTGATTGTTTCATTATTATATATAAGATGTAAGTCTAGTGAGCGTGGGAGGAGACGAGCGGGAGAGAGAGAGTGAGCGAGCAGGGTGGGGGAGGTGAGTGTTGCTTTTCCTCCTCCTCCCTCCTCCCTCCCGGAGGAGTTGCTCGCCCGCGTGGCCTTTTCTCTCGGTTTTGATTGGCTGGTGGTTCCTGGCGCTTTCTGCAGGCCTGCTGCCGGGTGACGTAGCGGCCTGTGATTGGCTGACCACCGTGCCTTTGTGTGGGATCCTGGAGGGGTCCAGCGATTCTCCTCAGAGCTCACCTCACTGTCGTACCCTTCGGACCCCCTTGATATCTATCCCTCTCAACCCCACTTAGAAACTTTCTCTCTTACTTTGTATACCTTCTTTCCACTACTTCACCAATCTATTTAATTATCCCATCCCCTTGATAGACCTTATATCTATCATTGTATTAACGACGAGCTCTCAGATAACTAGATAGGATTTTGGG
Source organism: Paralithodes platypus (assembly GCA_032716605.1). NCBI lineage: Eukaryota > Metazoa > Arthropoda > Malacostraca > Decapoda > Lithodidae > Paralithodes > Paralithodes platypus. Next base: position 12,406,069 of record CM064499.1, on the reverse strand, counting down.
CCTTATGCAGAGATGTAATTGTTAATGAGACCTAGGAAGCTTTTTTGTTGTCTCATATTTGGTGGTTTCATGCTTGCTAGTGTGTTCTTGTGGCAGGTGAGCAGGGGCTAGACCGGAGGGGAGGCTTTTTGCGATCCTTTAAGTAAAGTCTGCTGGTGCGAGTCCTGTGGACCTGCACGACTTTACTAGGATACCCGTGGGAGTCCGGGGGCATTTTCTTGTCTGTGTGCCTGTGTGTCTAGTGTTGTGTTGTGTGAGGGCCCTTGCCTAGTCCACTCAGCACTGCGCTAGCACGTCTTGCGTTTGTTTTAGGGTCGCCAGGAGAGAGTCAGATACTTGGGATCTGAGTCTCTCAAGAGAGCACCCTTTCAATTAGAGTAATTTGGCGCACAGACTTGGGAACGTCCCTAGGCTAGAGCAGGTGGCTCAGCCCGGGTATCCGAAGCCTATATCCTTCCGGCTAGACCTCTGCCGCCTGGCAGATTAACAGCTAGCGGTTTATTATTTCTGTATGCTTGTTATTGTGCCACAGTTTACCGTCTTTGTGAGCATTGTGAGTCAGGGTGTGGCTTAGAGACTCTGTCCGAGCAGGCTTGCCTGACTAAGAGTGAGAAGCACACCTGTATGTGGTTATGTTGCGAGTTGCTGCCTTTATTTAATTATACCTATGCCATTATACACTGTATGGCCTATCACTAGTATTTATTCCTGCTTATGAGATAAGAGTTCTCTAAATCCGTTACTTACTTTCTTTGCTAAGCATCAGATCCTACAGTAGCCGCATGCAGTTTAGAAACCTGCATCTTGTCTACCTGTACGATGTTTTGAGGACTGTTTGCTTTCACCTTCTTTCACGCAGGGGTGATTAGTTGTATTAATTAACGTAACGTTAAATGTACTTTCTTCTAGTTTGTTATTAAATTGTTTCTGCAATTTAATTCCGTTTCTATCTTTTCCTTGAAGCTTTAAGTCAACTTAATTGTGTGATCTTTTATATAGCCTGCTTGACTATCAGCAGTCTATAGTGCGTGCACCCTGTAACCGAGTCATAGGATACCTTGTTGTCCAGGCAGGACTCTTGACGGTTTAGGGTGGTTTGTTGCCTGGGTTTATAGATAAGGGTGGGATCTAGCGTTTTCCGTTGTTGCTTGTTGCCGCATACCTAGTCCAATAGAAAGAGCCCAGTGTTTATATATCCCAGGACGTAACATAATCCAAAACCAACTTTGATATTTATTCAAGTAACAACTGAATAGTATGCAGATGTACTAATATATAAGTAAGAGAGAATTCCCTATATTGAGAGGGGAACTCTAAGCCTTAGAGTCTAAGGGCTTGTTGTCTTGCCCGTGGCTAATGTCTATCTAACCTCTCAATACCTCTCCACACCTCTCACCTCCCTAGGTCACCTCGAAACACCTCTACAACACGTGATCGTCACTGGTCATACGATCAGTGCATGGGCGACAACAAGGTGCCAGAGTAAGCTTTCTTTGTGTGGGAAAGGAACCCGAGTCATGTATTTGAATGAGGTGAATGATCTCCATGTACAGTCCCCCACATAAATATATGGACACTGTAACTAAAACACCTTAAAATTATATGAGAGTTGGATATAGTGAATCCTTGATAAATGATTGAATAGTTAGATGTAATAGTCGTCTATGCGCGGGAGGGGGGTGGCGTCATTGATAGTAATGTCATTTACCTGTCGATAATCGATGCAAAACCTCAGTGAGCCATCTTTTTTCTTCACGAGTACTACCGGGGATAACCATGGGCTGGTGGAAGGGTTAATCAATCCCGCATCCATCCAGCATTTCTTGCACTTGCTTTTCTTCTTCTCGACGTTGGATAGGTTTTTTCCTTCGCAATGGTTGCCTGACGGGCGGCCCTTGGGTGTGAATGGCATGGTCTAGTACTGTGGTATGCCCGATATTCTCTGGGGAGTGGGGACTGAGAAAAAATGTCCTGGAACAACAATAAAAGCTCTCATAGGGTATGTTTCTGGTTGCTCGATCTGGGGCAGTGTGGGGGTTTTGCATACATTAGAAAGTTTTTTTTTTGGGGGGGGTTTTCGAAGGTCTCTAGATCCCTGATCAGTTGACCGTTCAGCAGGCTGATGGTGTGGTCCGCCATGTTGGCAACTTTGATACAATTTAGTGAAGGAGGAAGCAGCGTGGGGGAGGTCAAGCAGTGGGGGGTGATGTGAGAAGCGGGGGAAAACATAAAGGAGGTGGAGGAAGGGCGGTTAATGGGAACCCAGGTCTGATGTCGCGGAGGAATAGAGATGGCGGCTGAGGTTGTGCCATGAGGTGAGGGGTGGGGGTTGAAACCGAGGTGCTTGTGCTTACAATAGATTTGGGCATCGAGGATTTGTAGCAAATCCAACCTGAGGTATCCGTCGTAAGCAGCATCAAAAGACTCGATGATTATGAACACATGGTCTACAGCAGGCCCATGCGGGGACGTGATGGTCACGGGACAAGTTTCACCTCTAATTCTCAAAGGGTGATTTCTGACATTGACTAAATGGACTGTGGACACCTTCAGTGGCCCGAATTTGTGTTCATTTTACCATAAAAATGGGCGTGGAAGCAAGACCGGCCGGCTCCCGAGTCGACGAGCAAACTTACGGCGTATCGGTTAAACTGGAGTTTATGATAGATGGGTGGTTCGTGCAACATGTGTCGGACCCACTGCAACCTGATAAGAAGTCGGGGGTGTTTCTAAAAATTCAGCTCGTAGGCTGTTTCGGGAAAGGTAAAGGTTGGGTCGGCAAACCATGCGGCGGGGGCGGTGGCGGAAGCATGGATGGTGTACTGAGGTTGGTAAGGAGTGAGTTCTTGGCCATGCTCGGTTGTGGCCACGCGCTGGGGGTATCTGTGAGGTTGACGACCACGAGTATGGTTGCCTCTCGGGGGTTGTGTATTGCAGGGTTGGAAGTTTTGATTCTGTTGGCGGGAACGATCACGAGCTCGCCAGGTACGCAGAGGGCAATTTCCCGGACACGGTTGGAACTCGTATAAATTAACAGGGGGTCATGTGAGGGTGGTGGGAGGAGCTACGCGGAGGGTGTGGGTAAAGTTGCTAAGGGTAGGAATTGGGAACGTAGGGGTGTTGATGTGAGAGGTAAACAGGGGTAACATAAGGCTGAAGGCCAGGTTGTGATAGAAGGTGTCTCGGGGCAAAGTTTGCAGGTGATTGAGCGACATATAGAGGTTGGGGGTTGTTGGTGGTTTGAGATGAACTAGGCGGGAGTGGTGTTGGTTCAGGTGCTGAAGGCTGAGGGTTAGTCTGGGTGTGGCTGATGGCACAGAGAGGGGTAGTAGAGATTGGTGCCACTGATAGCAATTTGCAGATGAATTGAAAATCTTGTGTGGGGGAGGTGACTTCGTTAATAGCGAAGTATTGTTTCACTGGATCAGGCAAAATTCTAATCAGGTTGTCAAAACCTACTTTGTGAATTGCTTCGGTGTCGGTCTCTGTCTAAGTGACCTGGGCATGGCGACGGAGTTGCATTATCGTCTCGTCGAAATTCCTGTTATAGGTGACGGCGTTATAATATAGTCAAGGCTGGTATTTGACTCAGAGGGGGTTGGATTGTGGAGGTGATGAGGGCTCGGACATCGTCCCAAGGGGTTTCGGTAATGACTATCCCGGATAGTCGCGCATATGTTTTGAACCCTATGTTGGCGAGGAGTGTATCCGTGCATTTGTTTTCAGGATAATTCATGGCGATGGTGGGCATGACCATCTCCAGATATGTGTTTATATCCATCGTTTCTGGGCAGAAGACCGCAATAGGTTGGTTGGAACCTTTTTCTGACATTTTGACTGGTTTGAGTACTGAACAATAGTACAAGGGATAATAGGAAAACTTGTAGCAGACCCCTCATGCAGAGCTTCTAGCCTCGCAGACCACCGCTAGCCACCAGTAAGATGCCAGTTACCACCACGAGCAACTGCACATGCAAACTATCTGTGCGAGGTCCGTTTGACCGAGGGGGAAGTGTAAAGAGATGACACAAGTATTAGGTGCACAAGTTTATTATTTATAAGCATGAGTAATGGGTGCAAGGCCAGCCTGTAATCACTGGCACAAAGGTACATTGGTTATAAGTATACATACAGATAATCAAGATAGTGATATTGAATAAGAGTTACAACAGATGGATATAAACAATATACATAAAAGGAGACTATAGATGACTATGTCTCGTGAATGATATCAGTGTGTGTAGGAGTTCCCTAACTCACAGCTAATGTTAGTGTTTAGGGGGTCAGAGCTTCCCTGTTATAGATACACAGCAGCCTGGCAATTTAGTGATTACCCGACATGTAACAATATAACTATAATAGGGAAAGAATTACGGATAGTGTGTATGTGTTTCCGGCAAGGCTACTGGAGATTTCAATACTACGTTAGGAAGGGAGCTAGACAGGCGGTTACGGATATCATCCTATACTAAGTTACCTAAGATTCTCGAGCCAGACAGCTAACGAGATTCTCGAACCAGACAGCTAACGAGATCCTCGAGCCAGACAGCTACGGGGTCCTAGAGCCAGAGAGCAATCTAGGTCTCCTAAACTCAGGATTAGCCGTTATAGTGCTAGGAGTCGGGCCAGTCAGCATCTAAAAGAAGCTAAGTCTTCAGATCTCAGGAAGGGGATGAGATACTTTTCCCCTTCCTGGCCTGAATACCTATGCCAGGTTTAGTTGCTGCCTGCTGCATCATTTGTTGCCGATGTTACGACCGGCACTATGAAATAAACAAGGGCACTTAACCCGTGGAGCCCCGGCTAGTTTTGTAATGTTTGTTCACCAGAACCCGGCCGGTTTTCAAAAAAAAAATTTATTCCAGAAACAATAGCGAATGGGTTAGGAATGAAGGAAAAACCACGAAAAACCGCTCAAAAAGCTTAAAGGATGGTCCTACAGAGCCCCCGAAAACGTATTTTACAGGAGTAAAAAATTGAAGGCAATTACCCCAAAAAACCAGGTTATTGCGCGCTCACGTGCACGCACGTGGACTTTGAGAGTTTTCAACCATCGGCACGGTTGCGTGGGTTATGTACACAGTTCCCATACAAATCTGAGCCCTCTCGAGTGGCTACACCTGAGGTTAGGGTCGGAGCAATTAGGGTGACTCGTCAGACGCGTCGCTGGGGCTGTGCGTTACATACATCGCCGATCGCTGGGGCTGTACGGGTTAAGAATGGACTGGAAGATAGGCTATATCTGCAACAACGGTACGCTAATTCCAAACCCTCGAACTATTACGCCGGTGAACAAAACACTTAAACCCTCCAGAGTTAATCTACTGGATAACGGGGTATCAATTAACTGGGTTTTAGTGCACTTCTACAAAGGCTTTCCGGTGACGGCAAAGCCTACTCACAACAGGAGTGCTTTACGTTAATAAAATGCTCTTAAGTAATAACAATGCTTGAATAAACTATAACAAGATTTAATAAAGGAGTATATGCTTACGTTAACTTTAGTGTGAGTCTGTACTCAACACTAAACTCTTCAATGCTCTATGAAAACACTGGAAGTCTAGTCCTACAGCAATCAGATAAAGAATCTTCTGAAAACGTCTGATGCTCTAAGATGCTCGTTAATATAGAACAGAAATAATGCAGGGGCAGGACACCAAAGCGTGTATCTTAAATACACCAAAAAGTAGGATACATATAATTATATGAAACAAGGGAGTGCAACAACTCTGTGACAGCACTAATAATAGCCACTCAAAACAGTACTTCCTTAGCCAACGTAACAGCCAAACTGGGTTGTGCACTATGCATCAACCTAGGCTAAAATAAGGCGTGAATAATTCCTAAAGCATACACAATTAAAGTTAATAAACACAATGCTGTCATTCTCACTAATAAAGTCTAGCAGTGGCATAAAAGGTACAAGGAAACTAGGCAGAGCGCAAGCATGCTCGTAGCCTACTGTCTCCCCTTGAACAGATTTCCCTTATGTTACGTTAAGTGACTTGGAGGCTCTCTTGGTAAGTCCAGATCTCAAGTATCTGGTCTTACCCTGGCGCTCCACGAAGGTCAACAAAAAGAGGTAGCAAGCATATAAGTGAGAATAGGCAAAAGCCCTTCACTTGTATACTGCTACACTCGCAAAGGAAAAATATGCACAAGGGTTACAGGCTACCTAGCTTCGTCGAAGTCGTACAGGCTCTGACTTGCCACATACATAACTCAGACAACGACCAAAGATACCCTCCACTGTCTAGCGTTAAATAGTAGGAAAGAACAGCTCAATAATTAGAAGCACCCCAACACTAGGCTACCATGTGACTATCACTCTAATAATCCCTAAAGCTAGTGCAAAACATATATGTGAGAACTGGTGCTGGTAATACGACTGGCCGACTATGGAAGTCGTATGCAGAACCAGAAGGGATAAGTAATTGAATAAAGAGAAGAAGTATTGGAAAAGAAGAAGTTCAGAGAGAGAAACAGTAGTACAGGGGGTTAAATTGGGGACAGATTGCAAGGGACATGTAGGACCAAGCACGCTATGCCAAGCTCTGCAGGAGACACGCGAGTAGGAACCCCCCAGCACTAACAAAGACAGCGGCACCCAATCACAGACGACTACGTCATGAGGAGCAGGCGTCATATGACGCACCAGGCCCGCCGGCCAATCACAAGCGTGGGAAACTCCGCCCGAGCGAGGAAGGCACACGTACATACAGACGCACATAATACCACCACGCTGCTCGCTATCTTTCTCCTTAGAACTTCACACTACATATCTTATACTCTATCAATGATATAAAATACTTCCAAGTGTCACAGACAAGAATAAAGACCACCACTGATCTGTCTATGACAACATGAACACTATGAAAGAAAGAACATCGTTCTATGATTATTATAGCCCATTTCACTCTGCCCTGTCGAGCGCTAGCGAGTTACGAGTGCATTCTGGCAAGCTGGCCAGCGTAACACCGACAAAAAGGGCGCACTGGTATCCTGGTCGGTGTGGTTCCGGAGATGGAAGAAGGGGGGAGAGTAAAGGAAGTGACCTTCGGATACGCTGAAGAATCATCCCCAGGGTCCAATCAAAACTAACGCTGGCCAGTGGTGATGGGGAGTTTTGATTTGTCGGTGTAGTGGGCAGGCCTTCCAATCCCTGGCCGGCCCGGGTAGGTGACGTGACTTCCGCTGGTTGTACGCGCCACCTTTTGGGAGTGTGGGGAGGAGCAGGGGTTTGTTTTGGTTTGGTTCAGGGGGGGCTGTATCTACGTTTTCTTTGGAGCGGAGGGCTTACGGGGATACTAAGCAAAGAGAGTATAGGTGTGTAGGGGCACTCGATGTTGTCGTGGTGTGTTGTCTCTGGGGTTGTTGAGGTTGAGGAGGTCTGCTGGGGGTGCCATGGGGTTGTGGTGCTGGGGCTGGTCTCCGAGGTTGCTGAGGTACGGAGGGGGTGTACAGTGAGGGTGGTACACGTGGTGGCCCCTGAGGTTGAGGAGGAATGGAGGTGACATAGGGGTGCGGGGGTACCATCAGCGGAGTTGGTTGGGGTTGAGGAGGCCTGGCTGATTTTGGTACAACAGTTATACATTCACAAAGTCAATATAGTGCATTCATTATGGGTAGGTCAAACATTTTGGCCACTAACTTCTACAACTAAAAAATTATTAGAGTAATCGAGCTAATAGTTCTACCATTTGGGAAAGGCCAGCCAGGGAACACAGCAGGTGTGGACGTTTACAGCCTATTTGCTCTAGCTCTTTTCGAGTTGCAGAGATCAGGAGTCACAAATTCTGATCTACTTATAATGCATGAACTATACAAAATTTACTCTGATTAGACTGATTATCATAATATTATCTGGTCTACCTATAATGAATGGACTATATAAGATTGACTCTGATTTTTTTTTCTATGTGAATGAGGGAGACAAAAGTCAGAACTGCTTGTAGCGAGTGCCTCCCCCAGAGTTACAGGGCCAAAATCAAGGGACGTTTGAGCTAAACTGCCTGGACACACGGAGTTTGGAGCAATTTAAGTCATAGGAAGAGGGAAAGACTGATTCTGGGAGAGAGTTCCAGAGCTCAGCAGTTGAATAGAAGAAAGTCTGAGAATAGCATTTCACTCTTGGGTTGGAGAGTTGCACAGAGTAGGGGTGGGATTGTGTTGCAAGACGGGTACTACGTACCCTACGTAGAGGAGGTGGTATACACTGGGAAAGCTCTGAGGAACACTGATTATTGTAGTAGCGATAGAATAGCGAGAGATGCAACATTGCGGCGAAGAGAGAAAGATTGCAGAGAGACTAACTATCCTAATATTATCTGGCCTACTTTTAATGAATGAACTATACACAATTGACTCTGATTAGACTGACTATTATAATATTATCCCAGGAACCAACCAGCTAATCTTCCGTAAGGCGTCCCCCCACGGTGGGAAGGATCAGCTACTATCAGTGGGTGAGGTGAAGGTGACCAAAGACAGACGGATCTCCATTGATGGCGCCCGGCTCACCATATCACACGCCCGGCCCCGCGACGCAGGTATCTTCCTCTGTCAGTTTGAGGAGCTGGAGCCGCCCGTGGAGTTGAGACACGTGCTGGTGGTGTTGTTCCCTCCTACAGTACAAGCTCAGGGGCCGCCCGAACAATATGTACCTAAGGTAAATATTTATGAACACTATATATTATCTGCTCTGGTTGTTATGATAGTTTGTTTAATTATTACTGAGGAGTTTGCTTGTTTTTTCCAATGTTGAGCAATGTATTTTAGATTGTCCCTTAGGCTAACAAAAATGCCTTCCCAGGCTTTCTTCAAACTAAAAGAATACCCACCCACACCCCAATTCAAGCTAAATGTTGACATCTTTTGTTAGGGAAACATCCTGGCATAAGGCCGATTTCTTATAAGTTATAGGCTGCTCAATATTGCTTGCCTAGATAAAGAAATCGACACCTACTTGGGACGAAGCATTTTATTATCACCAAAATAATGAGGTCAGTCAGTAGCCAAACCCGCACTCCCTTAACCCTTTCATTGCTGGACCCGTTCAGGATCGCCATGGGTATTTACTGCAATTTAAAGCCCATTAAAACCTGTGGAGACGAGTGAGAGTGAGCGGGAGCGCGTCAGGTTCCCGTCCGCTCTCCAATACGTCCGCTGGGGCACTGAGAGTCTCACCCCATCTCTCGCGAGATATATGCATTGCTGCCAAAGACAAATCTAGCGCAACATTACTAATAATTAACAAATATTGCTGATGTCTGTGGTAGCGCTGCGGGTGAACCCCGCACGCTACGAAGCTTGTTCTGGTGTCATTTGGAAGCTATTTTCTTCTAGTTTTTTTGCTGTGAACATTTAACTTCATTCAGGCACTTGCTCAAGCAATCAGATCAGGAGTGCCTGAATGAGCCATATTATAGCGGAAATATGCCCGCGGATCAGCAAGAATCATAGGAGAGGGAACAGAGATAACAATGGTGAAACCTTTTAACACTTTCATGCATGTAAGGACACAGTGGTTGCCGTTTAGCATTCAGAAATAGAATTATCTCAATCTCATAATTACCTCTCCAAAATTAGTTTTCTGCCCACAGCTCATTCCAAGACAACTGCATAGGTTGAAGTAACTAAACTAACGGTTTCTAAATACCCATGATGGTCACAAAGGCTTTTAAGTAGCCCAGAAAGGAAGCAATTTCCCCTTGAAGACATACTGGTGGCATATAAAGTAGCTTATGAGGGCCAGCTTCGGCTATATGGGCGTGTGGCTAGAGGCGGTGTCACATGAGCACTTTTTCTGGCAATTTTCGACGAGCAAATTTGTTCTCATTTTATGAGGCTCTTTCACATTGGAATCGTAAACTAGACCGAAGGTAGTTTATGTTAAGTGCTAATTTATGATACAACTTTAATTTTGGAGATGCCACTCTACAATTGCCCGAAAATAATTGACGGAAAAAGAGCTCGTGTGACACCAGTTGAAATCCTGGAGTGATCCTGAGAGACGATCTAGGAAAATACCAGGGAACTCATTGCTAAGATAACCCGAGTGGTGATACCAAATACTAATTAGTAATTAGGCTGGAATGTGATGTGGTCTGGTGTACGTCACTCAGTGGAATAAGAGGATGAGTGCTGCTACATACTGCCATGGCTTAAGTTTTTTTTTTTTCATTACACCTCTGTCAAGCTTAACTCATTCAGTACAGGTGACATCCTTTTAATCTCATTCTGGCTACTGTTAGATAATTTTATTCAGTTTAAAAAGGGTTTCCAGTAATTAACAAACTTCGAACTATCTTACTCAGCCCTTTTTACTACCACAGATAATAATCTGCACATAATCTGCACACAATCGTCCAAATAGACCTAGAATACAATTAATAAGACGTCGCTGGTACAGAAGGGGTTAAAAGTCCACCCACAAGATCCCCTTCCAAGACGAACTTGTACATTTTTCGGTAGAAAAATTATCCGGCCGAATACCAATTCCTACCTAAATTAGAAGCTCGCTTTCGCTTACCATGAAAAATAAAGACACCTAATTGGGACGAAAGGTCTTAATATTTTATATATATAAAAAAAAATGGCTACAAGGTCTTACAATTGCCAAAGGAATGTGATGAACGTCTTAAAATGTCAAATGAAATGGGGCTCAACACGAGGGAAAAGGTCTAGAAAAAGTAAACACCTCTCTTTAAGGGGGGTGACCTGCTTTTTGTTATTTCTGTCCTTTTCTCTCTTTCTATGGCTTGTATCCATTCGGCCCCATTCAGCCAACTATTTTAAGACGTTTATCCCCATCTAGGTGTCGATTTCTTCTTGGGGAGCGATAGCGAGCCAGCATTATATGAAGAAATCTGGCTTCGTCGGAGACATTTTTCTATCGAAAAATGTACAAATTTAGCCTGCTGTCAAACAAAACTGAAAAATATGCTGGCTCGTTACCGCTCATCAGTAAAAAATTGACACCTCGATGGGGATAAACATCTTAAAACAGTAGACTGAATGGGGCCAAATGGATACAAGCCAGAGAAAGATAGAAAAGGACAGAACAAAATCAGGTCACCCCCCTTAAAAGCGATTTTTTATTTTCTAGAACGTCCTGAACTTCCAAAATTGACTAATTTCTTGAACATGACGAGAACGTGTTGTTATATGTGCGATATATTTGTTTGAGAAACAGATTAACACCCTAGCCACGGGGCCCCCCATATGTCGGGCGAGAGAACCATGGCCACCCCTGCGGGGCCCGACAATATCCGGGCGGGATGTTGAGCACATTATCGGCTCTGAGAGAGAGTCCACGCGTTGGGAGGACGATAGGCGGGCTCTGACCGCTCGGCATGGACCAAGCGAGGTGACTGAGCTCCCCACCATAACATCCCCCACCCCTGGCCTCGCGAGACAAGGGAAAAACTCAGGAATTTACCATATTTTAGGGTATTTGCCTTTGTGTTGCGCAATTGTTGCAAGAGAACCCGTGGTCGTACAAGGATGATTCAGGTGTCATTGGAAAGCTCTATTATCGCCCTTTCACGGATACTCAAGTGTATCACGCTCTGGCTCTTGTTTATGCATGAAAAAGAGCATGGAATGAAGCTCGTTTAGGGTAAATATGCCCGCCAGGCAGGTAGTAGAAGTTACAAACATCCCCGTCCGTAAGGGGTTAACTTGCTCATGTAGTGATGTACACCCTATGTGGTGGTTTTGTGTTCTTATATTTCAAAATTATATTTTACTAAAGCATTATGATAAGTTCTTTTTTCTTTATATTGTGTCGTCCCTGTTTTGGTTTGTTTATTTTGCAAGTTTTACATTATTTATTTTAATATGACTTATTTTGATGATAGTTTTTCTGTTCCCCAGGGCAGTATAGTGAGGTTGGGTTGTAAGGCTGATGGTAACCCAGAGCCTGTCATCCACTGGTCAAGGCAGGAAGGCCCTCTACCATCAGGACAACACTCTCAACAGGTAATAATAACACCATACCTACAGTTTACCAAGTTATCTTGATACCGGATATATGCAAATATTTGTTTTCTTTGTTAACCTCTTCTGTACCTGCGATGCACTTTTCATTATATTATGGCAACTATTAGGCGATTTTGTTAAGTTTAGGAAGGACGTTTACCCATTAAAAGACTACAGACTATCTCAATTAATCCTTTTAGCTGCCATATATCTTTCCTAAGCTTCACAAAATCGCCTAAATTTAGCTGAAATCAAATAAAAAATACGTCGCCAGTACAGAAGGGGTTATCATTATCCCTCTAAGGTCATCATGATCCCAGGGTTCATGTGTTGCTTGGTTGTTTATGTGCTTAGGTTAAGGACTGTATAATTATCCCTCTAAGGTCATCATGATCCCAGGGTTCATGTGTTGCTTGGTTGTTTGTGTGCTTAGGTTAAGGACTGTATAATTATGTATATCATGTTATCCTGTCAAGGTGATTATGTAAAATTAAAATGGCTTTTTATAATTACAGCTAGTGAAAAAAAAAAGGCAGTTGCAGTACGATCTAAAAGACAATCATGAACCTATTGTAAATACTACAGCGAGTAGACCATGAGCAATAAGAAAGAATAATAGTCTTTGGTCAACAAGTAATGAGAGCGTTTGACCATTATTCAAACTTTGCACATTATGTAGTCCTTTGTTAGCCGAAGAAAAGCCAATAATCTATATCCAGACTAACGGAGAAAGTCAACCCATGTAATTTGCTTGTATACAGTATATATCAAAAGTTGCCATTTCTTAGCTATGAATGTATTACAAAAGTGATTATATTAAATAATTTATGTTCATTATAAATGTAAGCCTTATCGTTACTCTCACTTCCACCACCAACTATAATATTCCTACATCTATTTGTATAATCATACATCATCATATCTATTGAACTATTATCTTATATATTCCATTACACAGTTATTATCACACTTATAACTTTCACTATCTTTATCCCTTTGAGTACCAGCGACGTATGTTATATTTGATTATAGCTATATTTAGACGATATTGTGCAGCTTAAGAAGGATCTGTAGTATTTGAAAGGGTTGTTGGAAATAGTTTGAAGCCTTATTATTGCTAGAGGTCCTTCCTAAGCTGAATAAAATTGTCTAATAGTTGCCAAAATATGGTGAAACGGACGTCCCTGGTACTGAGTGGGTTATACACATACTGTACTTTATACTATATAACGGACGTCCCTGGTACTGAGTGGGTTATACACATACTGTACTTTATACTATATAACGGACGTCCCTGGTACTGAGTGGGTTATACACATACTGTACTTTATACTATATAACGGACGTCCCTGGTACTGAGTGGGTTATACACATACTGTACTTTATACTATATAACGGACGTCCCTGGTACTGAGTGGGTTATACACATACTGTACTTTATACTATATAATGGTAATCTTATCACATACGATTATACCAAATGTTCTGTCTACGATAGGTCCTGTCATAATCAATACAATCACTCACTCCTCTTCAGCACCTCACTTCAGCCACACCTAGCTCACAGCTCTCACTTAACTCCCTCAGACATATTATGTTCCAGTAAGTCCGAGGAGGCGGGAGCCCCAGGATTATTGCCACTGCCTCGCACTACACTCACAACAACACTGCGGCCGTTAGAATTATCGCAGGAGGCTGAGGTTGCCACCAACGGTTTTATCGTATGGTAACTTATCGGACTTACTGAGCTCATATGACGCAAAATCGCGTCATAAACTTATTGGAGAGGTATAGAGATAAGTCCATATGACACGATCGTGTCATATGAGTTTTTTGGTGGACTTATTCATATGACGCGATTGCGTCATATATGTCGCAAGGAGTTAAGGGAGCCCACCTCGCTTTTTTTTCTCTTTCTCTCCCTCTCTCTTTGGTTTGCATCCATTTAGCCCCATTCAGCCTACTGTTTTTAGACTGTTAGGTGTCAATATTTTCCTGGTGAGCGGTTGTGAGCCAGCATATATATATTTTTGTTTTGACAGCAAGCTAAATTTGTAAATTTTTCGATAGAAAAATTTCTCCGGCGAAGCCGGATTTCTTCATACAATGCTGGCTCGCTATCGCTCGCCAGGAAGAAATCGACACCTGGATGGGGATAAACGTCTTAAAACAATTGGCTGAATGGGACCGAATGGATACAAGCTAGGGAAAGAGAAAAAGGGAGAGAACGATAAAAAAAAAGCTGGTGACCCCCCTTAAGCTCAATGTTCTTATAACTCACACTCTCACTTGCGTAATTCTTATAAGCCCATATTAAAGAAATCCTCATACACAAGACAGATTCCATTCATTCATTTATCAACTCATTAAAGCCACTATCATATAACCTATATTTGGAGAAGTATATTTCACCTTTTTTGCTGGTATCAATTGTATCAACTTTGTATACTGTTAATATGAACTACTCAAAAGATGTTAGCCATTATATGTAATGTACAATTATCCTACTCAACGAGACAGACAAAGGGGCGAGGGAACGCGAAAGTGGTCCTGGACCCTGAGAATAGGAATTTTCAATATTGTTTATATTTGAGCTCTGTCTCTTGTCGGCCACCCCCAGAAATGGGGTGTGTGCATAAGAATATACATACTGTACGTACATTATATAATGAAGAACCTTATTATTTTACCCTACAAGTTTACCACTTATTTATGTAGTATCACAGAACTACATAAAGGCAACGAAGTTACATAATCGCATTTATGTATTATAATATTTTGATGATACAGAATACTTAAAGTTGATTAAAACGATTAACATTATTTTTCTTGATGCAATTTCGGACAATCTTGTTTTAATTTATCAGTGTGAAGTATGTATAAATCTATGATACTACTGTATGCAGGCATATATCTGAAGTATTTTAAAGATGTCAAATCGTTACAATATCACTCTTATACAATGTTGTTTTAATAATCTAATGATAATCCAGTATAGTCAGTCAGATCCACGTAACATGACCCCAATTAATCTATAATCTTTCTTTAAGACGGGAATATTTCCTATTTGAAATGAACAAACATGGAATGGAAATTATTCCATTAAAACTTTGTTAAACAGAGTGTATAGCCTAGTGTTTGTTCTGATTATTCCAAGTTACATGATGAAATCTTGTAGACTGAGAGATTACTTTTCTCAAAATAATTATAAGTTATACATCTTTAATATAGCTTTTAATAATTTAATAAAATAATACACAACGTGATGCTAAATGACAACTGTTCCAAAGCTGACTATACAGTACAAGTGAAGATGCCGTTCTATGTGAAGATTAGTTACCGGTATAGAAAACGTATGTTAAATTTACTACGAAACAGTTTCCATTCAGTTAATTTCAGAATTATTGTCACGAATGATTTTAGAATAGGAAGTCTAGAGTCTACATTCAACCAATCAACTACATCTACTACAATATCTACTGTATATATATAACCCACACATTCCTCCCAGCACGGTTATTATTAAGACGGTTATTAAGAAGGGTTATTAATATATATATACTGTATATATATATATATATAATAATTATATAATATTATATATATATATATATATATATAATAGATATATATATATACAGTATATATATACAGTATATACTGTATATATATATATATATATATATATATATATATATATATATATATATATATATATATATTATATATATATATATAATACAGTATATATATATATATATATATACTATACATAATTATATATACTGTATATATATATTCCTGGTATTTGTCCCTTAGGGTGGTAGTATAACCCTAGAAGGAGTGGACAGACACATGGAGGGCACATATCTGTGTACTGCAGACAACGGTATTGGTGAACCTTCATCAACCGCTATTACCATCACTGTACAGTATCCACCACAGATCAACACAGACAAGGTGGGTCAATCCTCACTTAGATTTGTATCTTATCTTTATGTTTGTCTCTTTATTTCTTTGTCTTCCTGTCTGTCTGTGTGTCTATCAATATTGGTCATGGAGAATGTTTGTATGTATTAGTGTATCTGTTTATGTATTAGTGTATCTGTTTATGTATTAGTGTATCTGTTTATGTATTAGTGTATCTGTTTATGTATTAGTGTATCTGTTTATTGTCAGTTCTGCCTTAGCGTGTGCCTGTTAGTGTGTATTATTGTCAGTTCTGCCTTAGCGTGTGCCTGTTAGTGTGTATTGTTGTCAGTTCTGCCTTAGCGTGTACCTGTTAGTGTGTATTATTGTCAGTTCTGCCTTAGCGTGTGCCTCTTAGTGTGTATTATTGTCAGTTCTGCCTTAGCGTGTGCCTGTTAGTGTGTATTATTGTCAGTTCTGCCTTAGCGTGTGCCTGTTAGTGTGTATTATTGTCAGTTCTGCCTTAGCGTGTGCCTGTTAGTGTGTATTATTGTCAGTTCTGCCTTAGCGTGTGCCTGTTAGTGTGTATTATTGTCAGTTCTGCCTTAGCGTGTGCCTGTTAGTGTGTATTATTGTCAGTTCTGCCTTAGCGTGTGCCTGTTAGTGTGTATTATTGTCAGTTCTGCCTTAGCGTGTGCCTGTTAGTGTGTATTATTGTCAGTTCTGCCTTAGCGTGTGCCTGTTAGTGTGTATTATTGTCAGTTCTGCCTTAGCGTGTGCCTGTTAGTGTGTATTATTGACAGTTCTGCCTTAGCGTGTGCCTGTTAGTGTGTATTATTGTCAGTTCTGCCTTAGCGTGTGCCTGTTAGTGTGTATTATTGTCAGTTCTGCCTTAGCGTGTGCCTGTTAGTGTGTATTATTGTCAGTTCTGCCTTAGCGTGTGCCTGTTAGTGTGTATTATTGTCAGTTCTGCCTTAGCGTGTGCCTGTTAGTGTGTGTATTATTGTCAGTTCTGCCTTAGCGTGTGCCTGTTAGTGTGTATTATTGTCAGTTCTGCCTTAGCGTGTGCCTGTTAGTGTGTATTATTGTTAGTTCTGCCTTAGCGTGTGCCTGTTAGTGTGTATTATTGTCAGTTCTGCCTTAGCGTGTGCCTGTTAGTGTGTATTATTGCCAGTTCTGCCTTAGCGTGTGCCTGTTAGTGTGTATTATTGTCAGTTCTGCCTTAGCGTGTGCCTGTTAGTGTGTATTATTGTCAGTTCTGCCTTAGCGTGTGCCTGTTAGTGTGTATTATTGTCAGTTCTGCCTTAGCGTGTGCCTGTTAGTGTGTATTATTGTCAGTTCTGCCTTAGCGTGTGCCTGTTAGTGTGTATTATTGTCAGTTCTGCCTTAGCGTGTGCCTGTTAGTGTGTATTATTGTTAGTTCTGCCTTAGCGTGTGCCTGTTAGTGTGTATTATTGTCAGTTCTGCCTTAGCGTGTGCCTGTTAGTGTGTATTATTGCCAGTTCTGCCTTAGCGTGTGCCTGTTAGTGTGTATTATTGTCAGTTCTGCCTTAGCGTGTGCCTGTTAGTGTGTATTATTGTCAGTTCTGCCTTAGCGTGTGCCTGTTAGTGTGTATTATTGTCAGTTCTGCCTTAGCGTGTGCCTGTTAGTGTGTATTATTGTCAGTTCTGCCTTAGCGTGTGCCTGTTAGTGTGTATTATTGTCAGTTCTGCCTTAGCGTGTGCCTGTTAGTGTGTATTATTGTTAGTTCTGCCTTAGCGTGTGCCTGTTAGTGTGTATTATTGTTAGTTCTGCCTTAGCGTGTGCCTGTTAGTGTGTATTATTGTTAGTTCTGCCTTAGCGTGTGCCTGTTAGTGTGTATTATTGTTAGTTCTGCCTTAGCGTGTGCCTGTTAGTGTGTATTATTGTTATTATCTTCGTATTTGTCTGTCTGTGTAGCTGTCAGGCTTAAGGGGATTTTATCTTATTTATGTATTTATTTGTTTTGTCTTTAGTTATCTCCCTAGTTCTCCAGCAACCTTAAACAAATATCCCCACGACCTCCCATAGAGATAAATTTGAGCATTATTTGGTAGAAAATGCACTGGTAAATGGCCGGTTCCTCCTGAATTGAAGGCTCAATATCACTCGCCATGAAAAATTGATACCAATTGGCTCAAAAGGTCTAAAAATTGATGAAGAAATGGGTAAAAGTTCTTAAAATGAAGCATTGTATCCCACAGAGATGGTTTATGTAGCCCATACGGTATATGTCTCTTATTGTTAAGGCCAGATTTATTTAAATAGTAATAATAGTTATTAGTATTGTTTTTATTATTATTTTTGTAGTAACCAATTGTTACGACCGGGACTACGAATAAAACAAGGGCACTTAATGATTGGACTAGTAATAGGGCACTATGCAACAACTGTTTTTTTTTGTTTTTTTTTTTTTTCTATATTCCAACTACTCCATCTCGGGCATAGGCTGAGAGCCTGTACATTCCACCGCTCAACACGGTGAAGCCCGTGAGGTCTTGTTCCAGTCTGGGGAGTGAGACATGTGAAGCATCCATCATGGCTCGAAGCAGCTCCATCTCTGAAGCGGCAGGTTGCTTCGTTCAAGTGCTTCACCGTCTCATCCTCCAGACTCAGACCCTCACTCTCAGAACGCCACCTATTGAGCAGTGAACTCACTAATGGATGCTAGATCCAAACCCTCGAACTTATATGCCGGCGAACAAAAACACCTATACCCTCCAGGGTTAATCTGCGATAGCGGGGTATCCTTAACTGGGCATAAATGTACTCTACTTCAGGCTAACCTGTACTGGGATAGCCTGATAACAAACAAGATGCAAGTTACGTTAAAATGCATAAAAAGGAATCTATGGAAAGATCAATTAAATCACTGCAAGATTTAATACAATAAAAAGATGCTTCAATACAGTTACTCTAAACAACAATAAACTCTTCACTCCTATCTTAAGAAAGTGAAGTATAGTCCTACAGCATAGACCTGGAAACTTCTGAAGAAAGTCTGATGCTCATAAGATGCTCGTATCTTAAACTATATAAAGGCAGGAGGCAGGACACCACACGTGTAAATCGAATACACTAAAAGATAGGACATATAATGTTAACTGACACGAGAACACTATAAATGCGCAACGGTAGCAATGCTCGACACTAAAATAAGTACTTCCTCATCAACGAAACAGTCTGCTATGGTTGTGCGGCTCAGCAACAACCTAGACTAATAAATGCTGTGAATAATAATGCACACATATCAAAGAGGTTATATTAAATACTAACAAGTGTCTACTCGATTAATAATGTCTAGCTGGGACACTCTAGGTAAGGAACTGGGGTTGAGCAAGACAGGCTCGTAGCCTAGCGATGTCCTTAAGACTGCATCCTTTAAGTTACGTTAATTGACTAGGGTGCTCTCTTGATAGATCCAGATCACAAGTATCTGGTTCTATCCTGGCGACCCTCTAAAGACAAGCAAAGAGGCAGCAAAGTGTGGAACTGGTACAGGCCAAAACCCTCAGTCAACACAATGCTGCACTCGCAAAGGACGCAACCGAAAAGACAACCCAGGCTACCACAGGACCGGTCGAAGTCGTGTAGGTATAAGCAAACCGTACACACATCGGAGACAACGACTACAGTTACCTTATCCCAGTCTAGCATTAAATAAAAGAGCAGAAACACTAAATCAATAATGGAGACACACAAAGTTCTTAACCTATACTAACTAAGAACCCTCAAACCTATTCTAAGTACATGTAAATATCTCTGAGGACGGCGCATGCAATACAATGGGCCGGCTATGAAAACCGTATGCAGAACCCAAGGGGAGTGTTGTGCAGTTAATAAAGGTTAGAGTATGGAAAGAGAAAATCGAGTGAGAGAAACAGTGATAAAGGTGGTGATCGGGAGAGAGTATGCAAAGGGATGTTAGAAGCACGCACGCCAAGCCTGTCCTGACGAGGACAGCTCCTGGGGACCCTCATGGAGGAGGTTAGTTACACAGGAGCCCGCAAAGGCGCGATGGTCGGCCAATCACGGGCCGAGACGTCACAAGACAGCAGGCGCCACAGGACACAGCCAGACACTACCTCCTCGCTCTGAAAGTCTTTCTCATTCCCACGCTGGTACTATTATCACTACTGTTGATATAAAATATAACCCGTTGTTACAGACGAAAACAAAGACCACCACTGGACTGTCTGTGACAATGCGATTACTAGGAAAGAAAGAACAACATTCTCTGTTGACTGTAGCCCATTTCGATGTCCCTGGCGAGTGCTAGTGGCTAGCGAGAGGCGATTCTGCCAACGCTGGTAGACGTCACACAATGTATGGACCAATCAGCGGCAAAGATCTCAAGCAAGTGGAGAGAGGAAATTTGCTGGAGTTAGAGGTGATGTTGCAAGGCGAGGGGATATAGACCCACCAGCCAATCAGTGTACTGCAATTGCCATGAGGGGAACCGAGAGATAAGCCGACTTAAGCTGATCTACATATGCCACTTATGTGTGCTTTGATTGGTAGTTTGTGAATCCTTTATCCTACCCGGCTCCTAACTGCATATATCCCGATGAAAATGATAGTATTGTCTACCCACAAGATCCTTGTCATCCAAAACATCAAGAAAATAACGAGAGACAACTGCCGGTATGTTATTTTGGTAAGGGGAAAGCCGAGATAAGTAAGGGAAAAGATCAAAGAAGCCGCGAGGAAGGAGAAAGTACCTACCGCCCGGCTCAGCCAATCTGCACGCTCCCTGACGTGACACCCAGGTATATAAAGGGCGGGAGGGGAAGGAGAGCTTCAGCACCACTTGCAACAAAACAAAACACATAATTTATACAAAAACACAGCAAGGCAGTATGCCCGCCAACTTTTACTCTCCTCCTTTCCTTCATATTTCTGACTTTACCTCTCCCCGCCCACACCTCTTCCTTCCTCCCCTTCCCCCGCTAGGGAAAAAAATAAAAAAATAAAAAAAAAAGAGCTTCAGCAACAGATCCAAAGAACTATCGTCCCATTTCACTATTAGAAGTCCCAGGTAAACTGTTTGAATGAATTATCAATAAGCGATTGCTGTATTATGTTGAAACAAACAACAAACTTAAGCCAAACCAACACGGATTTAGAGCCTTTAAGAGCATGACAACAGCAATCGCAATGACTTATGAATATATAGCGCAAAATATTGAACAACGAAACCAATGTACAATTGTCCTCAGAGACGTGAGCAAGGCTTTCGACAAGGTATGGCATAATGGACTAAGATACAAATTGCTACACCTATGGTCTACCTATCAGATTTGAAAAAAACTACTGAGCAACTTCCTCTCCAACAGAACAGCAAGGATCAAACTGAACAACATGCTAATCGAGGATATAATCCTTCTCAGCGGAGTACCACTAGGAAGTAATATTTCTCCGACTCTGTACATAATATACACAAGTGATATGCCGACTCCGACTTTATGGGTGGATGGGACTCGTTAGCCTTGGTTGGCAACCCATCCAGGGGAGATAACCTTATACAAATCCGGGTGGATGGGACTCGTCAGCCTTGGTCGGCAACCTGTCTAGGGGAGTAAACCTTATACAAATCAGTACTGCTATCTTAGGGTGAAGCAGGTTAGTGGATGAATTAGCCGCACACCACTGTAGAACAATAGTGCTATAAAATACATAAAGGCCTCAGAGTCAGACGGACCCTAAATTGAGTGGTCAATCCTGTAAGTCCTTCAGTAAACTGGCATGGGTTGTCCCTCTTACAGGGGATAGGTTCGCTTGGGGGCATTTTGTGTATGGCCACCCCCATTAAGGGGAGTAAGGCGTCTGGCAATAGATAGATAGATAGATATGCCGACTCCCGGCTAGGAAACCTGGACATAATGTACGCAGATGATATAACCCAGGTAACAAAATATGAAGGAAAATCAAGGAGAATAATGGCATCAAAAATAGTCAGAAATAAAAAGGATAAACGACTATGAAAGATAATGGAAAATAAAGACAAATACTAATAAATTTAAAATAATTCCAATAGCCAAATTCAAAACCGAGGACATAATAGTTGATGGCGTACTTTTAGAACAACAAAAGGAGGGCATAATCCTCGGCCAAACTATCAATTGCAGAGGCATTGTACCCCATGTTAAAGACAGAATAAGAAGAGGAAAACAGGCACTCGGAGAAATATATAAATTCAAGGAACTATCATCTTCTGTAAAATTACGCCTCACAAAAACCCTGGTCCTACCGATAATTGAATACCCACCAGTACCATTACATACCATAAGTCAAACGCAAATGTACGACCGACCTACAGAAGAGTCAAAACAAATGCCTAAGATTTGCCCACAATGAACAATATCCATATAATCGTAATACAGAATAACTCCACATTTCTCATATGACCCCCTTAAATATCACATTGCACAACCGAGCAAAGAAAACATGGAGAAAACTTCAACAACAAAATGATCCTCTAGCCAACTACTTGTATGAAGACCAAAGGAGGCATAGTCATGCCTGGTTCCCTAGCTCGTTATGGAAAATACGTCAGGGCCAACCACCGCCGTTATAGCCTACACATAATAATAAATAACGACTCGCAGGGAGAGTGGGGAAGCGGGGGGTCGGAGGTGGCTTTCGATACCCCTACGACCCGGCCCCGCCCCTTCATCCTTCTCCTATGCACCTAACCTAACTATGACAATAACTACAGAATTTGACATATATACCAAATATGACACCAATTATGAACTTACCAGGGCACTGTGGGTGGACTGTTGTGGTCGAGCATCCCGCAACCGTTCCTCCTGCATCCCATAACCTTACCTATCGGAGTGCCAGAATTGATCCCCCTGGGGTAGCACCGACCCCGGGGAGGACTATCAGTGCCTCAGCATAACAACCCCACAGCACCACATTTAGGTACAGACAAGTGGTGATGTTTCCAAGCTGGTGCACTGCTGGGACCCTTGTCTGACCATTATCTGACCACTCACTGATACCAACAAACGATACATACAGCAGTTTTGAACTTGGTTCCCCTTGGGGACTCGTGGACTGCGGGCCTGGGGCTCACGTTGTGAACTTTAGGTCCACGGCCCATCGGTCTTGAGGGGACACTCTGACAACTTCATAGAGAACAATTACATTTAAATGGCAGTAACAGACTTCAACTTCTTAGAAAACTTGTGGACCACAGGCCTGGGGCTCACGGTGTGAGCCTCAGGTCCGCGGCCCACGGGTCTCGCAGGATCTTCTAACAACTTTGTATCCTGTTCATGGCCACGGGCCGGGGAGCTTCGACGGAGTGAAAATGATGGCAGCGCCTACCCCCTTCGCTCTTGCCAAAGAACACCAAGGATAAGAACATACACTATCTCAGTAGGTGTGAATGCAACAAAGTAACTAAAAAATATACTTAATAACAGCATTGCAGATCGCCTGCAAACCTCTCACTTCTACTCCTAAAATTCTAATTTCCATGCTTTTCTATCCCCCATTCGATTCGATTCGATTCGAGAGCTTCAGTTGGACAGACGGCACTAGACTGGTCAGAGCCTAGATAAAGGCATCTGCAATGAGGCTCCCCTGGCTGCATCCCCTATCAAAGAATAGATGGCAGCCCAAAAAGTAAATGGATTGGCGTATAGAGAGCCGAAGTATCAATCATCCCAGAAAATAATAGTTGTATCACCATTTGCCCAGATGCACCTACAGTACCCAGGAGCCAGTGCACACATCGCCCGCCTGCACCAAGTATCCCAGAAGCTGCAGGAGTTGACCGGAAGTATGATAGAGGAAGGAGAAATGAGAAAATAATGGCAGCCAAACATGACCAGCTAAGGAAAACAATAAAAGAAGCTGCAGTTATCTATTGTGGCAGACTTCTAGACTGGAGCAACATTATATTTATGAGACCTCGTGGCCCCTCAGATGTATTGAAGAAAACAACTATGATCTTTGCAAACTAAAAATAGATGTTACCTGTATTAGGTAAACCAGAAACAATAAAAGACCATTGATATGAGATATCAGTTATTACTTGTTGGTTGTTGTTGTTGTTGTTGTTGTTCCCCAAGCTGCCTGGCCGAACAGCCCCAAGGCCCCGAGCAATTCCAAGGCCATAACCGAGTGCCCCCACAGAACCCTCCCTGCCTACCACAATAAAGCCTGGGTGACCGAAGCCACTCCATCGCGGGGAGCTGAGGAGGGTGCGGAAACGCCCGGGAAACCAAAGCCCCACCCAGGGCCCTGTGCCCCTCAGCAATTATGAAGAGAAAGTTGAGGGGCAAGGGAAAAATGTGACGCTTTGGCTTCCAATCTTGGTAGATTGGGAGGTCAATCCACGGAAGAGACGCCGTCACTTGAGATCTAGAAAATATATAAGTTAAAGGACCAGTCAGAGTAAGCTATGGGTATGGCAGAGATTGCTCAGCTCTCACTCTGATAGACCAGCCCATCACCACATGACTAGAACCGAATCCTCTCAGCATCAGCTAGGAAAGGCCCTAGAAAGCCGCCTTTGGCGGGGGGATAGCTCCCCTATTTTAACCCCTTTCGGGGTTGGGCACCCGCCCATTGTTAGTAAAACATTACTTGTTGGTAAAGCGATAAGCTATTAGCTGATAAAAGATAGGAGTCTTATAGCTTATGTAATTTGTAATGAGTTAATGAAATCTGTTGAGTAGTTACCCTAGACTCAAGACGGTAAGAACTTAGGTATTATACCTACCGATTGAGGGCATAAATAGATTATTTTGATGTCATGGCAGTCTAGTCACAAGGCCAATAACTTGTATTAAAGAAGTGAATAGCTTTATTTGAAGTCACGAAAGTGTAGCCACAAGAGTCCTAAGCTCTGTGGAAGACAGGAAACCTAAGACTTGCTATTAGACTAATTTAGTTGATGAGATAAATAGGTAAGGCAATCATTGCAGATAAATGTAATTATACTTTTTGTTAAAAGTAAAGTTACTTATTGCGGAAAAAAATATTACGAAGCAATTAGCATGCTAGCGTAACGCAAATATATTTTCCAACCAGGGTCATGAAGAATAAAGTGCTCTAATATTAGTTTCCTCTAAGTTCGTTGTTCGTGTGACCCTAAGATTGATGCTGAAGTAAGTGAAATAGTGAATTACGTTCATAGTGGGAGATTATCACAGGAATTTATCATTCCAAGGGACAAAGTTACGCACTGTGGCCGTAATATTCAAAGTTACGCACTGTGGCCGTAATATTCAAAGTTACGCACTGTGGCCGTAATATTCAAAGTTACGCACTGTGGCCGTAATATTCAAAGTTACGCACTGTGGCCGTAATATTCAAAGTTACGCACTGTGGCCGTAATATTCAAAGTTACGCACTGTGGCCGTAATATTCAAAGTTATGCACTGTGGCCGTAATATTCAAAGTTACGCACTGTGGCCGTAATATTCAAATTTACGCACTGTGGCCGTAATATTCAAAGTTACGCACTGTGGCCTTAATATTCAAAGTTACGCACTGTGGCCGTAATATTCAAAGTTACGCACTGTGGCCGTAATATTCAAAGTTACGCACTGTGGCCGTAATATTCAAATTTACGCACTGTGGCCGTAATATTCAAAGTTACGCACTGTGGCCGTAATATTCAAAGTTACGCACTGTGGCCGTAATATTCAAAGTTACGCACTGTGACCGTAATATTCAAAGTTACGCACTGTGGCCGTAATATTCAAAGTTACGCACTGTGGCCGTAATATTCAAAGTTACGCACTGTGGCCGTAATATTCAAAGTTACGCACTGTGGCCGTAATATTCAAAGTTACACACTGTGGCCGTAATATTCAAAGTTACGCACCGTGGCCGTAATATTCAAAGTTACGCACCGTGGCCGTAATATTCAAAGTTACGCACCGTGGCCGTAATATTCAAAGTTACGCACTGTGGCCGTAATATTCAAAGTTTATCCATTTATTTGAATTTGGCTCAGTTAAAAGTGTTGGAACATCAATAATAAGGAGAGAAAGTACCTGGATAAGAAGGGTTTATGTAATATAGTCCAATTGCATGATTATCTTTCGAATTATTCCAAACCCCTTTGGTATAAGATTATTTTACTTTATACAGCAATTATTATTATTGGTTCGCTGTCGCTCGTCAGGAAAAAATCAACGCCTAAAGGGCACGAAAGATTGTGACACTGACAATGATATGGGGTTAAAAGTCTTATAATAGCCAAACTAATGGGGTGAAAATCTTAACATTTCAATTATAATGGTGTTAAACATGAGGGAGAAGGGCCGGGGGTCCAGAAAAAACCCCTTATTGAAACCCAGTAGCCTATTATTATTATCTATTTCCATTGAGAGAGAGAAAGAGTGTGTGTGTGAGAGAAAGAGTGTGTGTGAGAGAGAGAGAGAGAGAGAAGGCGGGGGGGGGGGAGGTGTGCGAGAGAGGGTTTGTCTCATTAAATGTTTGACTAATTATGGGTCTTAATGGGGAAGAGTTTATGCAAACATAAAGAACAAACATCCATTAGATACCCCTTGTAGATTGATTTGTAAATTTTTCGGTATAAAAATTTCCCGGCTGAAGGCCGGCTCTTCCATAATTACAAACTCACTATCGTTCGCCAGGAAAAAAATAGACACCTAAATAGCACAAAAGGTCATAATATTGACAAAGAAATGGGGCGAAAGGTCTTAAAATCGACAAGCTAATGGGGCAAACATCTTAAAATCTGAAAACCAATGGGACTAAACACGAGGGAGAAGGGGGCCAGAAGCACCATCCCATTTCCCCTTAGGTAAAAGCCCCACTTGCCTATACAGAAGGTTTGTTTGTATGGATCTTGTGTATCTGGGAGTAGGACTATGTATTTACCTGTACCCCTTCTGTACTGGCCACGTCTTTCTCATTTTATTCCAGCTATATTTAGACGATCTTGTGCAGTTTAAGAAGGATCAGGGGTAATAAAAAGGGTTAAGTGAGATGATTCGAAGCCTGTTTGCTGTAGGCCCTTTTTAAGCTGAATAATATCGTCTAATAGTAGCCATAATATGTTAGAAGGATGGCACCGGCACTGAAAGGGTTAATGAAGGGGGGGGGGGGGGGCATTTCTTGACTTACTTCTCCCTCATGTTTATCCCCAACAATAGTTTTGACATTTTTAGACTTTTGCACCATTAGTTTGGCGATTTAAGACCTTTCATGCCATTCAGGTGTTGATTAATTTTCCTGCCGAGCGATAGCGAGCCTGCAATATAGGAGGAACCGGATTTTAGCCAGGGAATTTTGCTACCTCAAAACGCACAAATTCATCTCGAAGTGTGGTCTTAAGGATATTCATCTCGAAGTGTGGTCTTAAGGATATTCATCTCGAAGTGTGGTCTTAAGGATATTCATCTCGAAGTGTGGTCTTAAGGATATTCATCTCGAAGTGTGGTCTTAAGGATATTCATCTCAAAGTGTGGTCTTAAGGATATTCATCTCGAAGTGTGGTCTTAAGGATATTCATCTCGAAGTGTGGTCTTAAGGATATTCATCTCGAAGTGTGGTCTTAAGGATATTCATCTCGAAGTGTGGTCTTAAGGATATTCATCTCGAAGTGTGGTCTTAAGGATATTCATCTCGAAGTGTGGTCTTAAGGATATTCATCTCGAAGTGTGGTCTTAAGGATATTCATCTCGAAGTGTGGTCTTAAGGATATTCATCTCGAAGTGTGGTCTTAAGGATATTCATCTCGAAGTGTGGTCTTAAGGATATTCATCTCGAAGTGTGGTCTTAAGGATATTTTGTATAAGCTTGATAGAGGTCTAGGGACGAAACTAAAGAAACAACAATAATAAGCAATAAATAAATAAATAAACAAATTAATAAATATCTCCCCTTAACCTATTCAGAACCGGTGACATCTTTTTTCATTATATTCTGGCAACTATTAGACGATTGTATTCAGTTTAGGAAGGACGTCTACCAATTAAAAGGTTACAAACTATCTCAATGAATCCTTTTAGCTACCACATTTCCTTTCTAACATTCATAAAGTCGTCTAAATGTAGCTGAAATCCAAAATCAAAAGACGTCACCGGGACTGTATGGGTTAAACTGCCTGTCTCTGCTTCTATCTATATATCCCCGTCCAAAAGGTTATTTTTTTGTGTCAATATTTGCCTTTGCGTGTGTCTATACCCTGTTCATTAGAGGTAGGCCAGAAATGGTGACCCCTAACCTCTGTACCTTAAAAAGGGCTAAAGGAAATGGGCTGTAACTTTCCGCACCTATTCCCTGGCTGAATCTTCCCAAATAATTGAAACTTAGTTTGTTTATTTTTTTCTTTCCTATGTGTATGAAGGAGACAAAGGCAAGTTGCCTGTAACAAGTGTCTCCCCCAGAGTCAAAAGAGTGACAGAGAGCCAAATTCAAGGGACATTGTAGTCAAAATTCCTGGACACACGAAGTTTAAAGTAGCTTAAGTCATAGGATGAAGGAAAGATTGATTTAGGTAGAGAGTTCCAGAGTTTACTAGTTGAGTCGAAGAAAGACTGAGAAAATTTGCCAATTCTTGAATTGGAGAGTTGGACAGAATACGAGTGGTACTGTGTTCAAAGGCGGGTGCAAGCAAGGGAGGGGGTATGCACTGAGGGAGCTCTGAAAGACACTGATTGTTGTAATCCCAATAGAAGAAAGAATGAGTAGTACAAAGGAGTACAAAGGAAATCACGCATCAAGGTCTAGTGACCCCTCTAGGCTGCTTGTCCTCCAAAACACTGCGGATCAAGTGTCCGAACAGTGGTTTAGAGTGGGTAAGGGAAAATTGGAAAGGAAACCACTGCCCTGGAACTAATGTCCGTGGCAGGACTAGGAAGTTAGTAGGGGACAGATGGGTTAGTAACATAACGCAGCTATAAGGATCTTTCGTATATCTGGGAAAAAGAGAGTAACGTTTTAATAATATATAAACGCAACAATCCTTTGATGAATCTGAGGGGGGAATAAAATAAAGTTATTAATTTACAAACGCAGTCAGTCGCGGGTTTGATGCAATATATTTGTCTAGACTCTAGGCGAAGTTTAAAGGAATCAACGGTGCTGCAGTCTATAACGTCTTGGGGAAGCCCATTCCACAAGTTGACAACTCGATTGAACAAGGAATTCTTAGATTCGTGTGAGTTAAAAGATTTACCAATAATTTTGCAACCGTTTCCCCACGTGTAATTAGACTGGTCAATAGTGAAGTACTTACTACAGTTCATATTGTCGATGCATTTGATGATTTTGAACACTTGAATTAAGTCGCCTCTTAATCTGCGCTGGGTTAAAGGAAATAGATTTAATTCTCTAAGATGCTCCTCGTATGGTCTGTTCTTTAGGCTAGGTATCATATTGGTAACTCTACGTTGAACTCGTTCTAGCTTGTCTATATCTTTTTTGGTAATAAGGGCACCAGGACTGAACGCAGTATTCCAGAAGAGGGCGGACTAAGGAATTGTGAAGAGTTAGGATAACTTCTTTGGATTTATGCTCAAATGACCTGCATATAAAGCCAATTATTTTGTTTGCCTTCTTTACAACTTCTGAACATTGTTGCCTCGGTTTTAGGTTACTCGTTATTGTTACTCCCAGATCGGTTTCTCTGTCTACACTCTAAAGCTGAGTGTCATTCATCAAATAGTTTGCTTTCTCATTTCGGTATCTGATATGTAGTACTTTACATTTATCCGCATTGAAACTCATTTGCCAAATTTGGGCCCAACATGACAACTTATCTAGATTGTGTTGCATATTGTCAACTTGTTCTTTTGAGAGTACTCTATTTGCATTTACATTTGCTATTTACAACATTGCAGCGTGTAGAAAGAGATTGTAGGGAAATAGTAAGAGGAAGTGAGTTGGCGAGGCGAAATGCTTTTGAATATACTTGTTCGAGAAGTGAGGTATGGGTCGAACCTCCGCACACATACAACACTCGATACAAGGGTGTACTGTGCCCCTATACAGAGCAAGAAATTTTGCGGGGGTGAGGAACCCACGGAGACGGATGAGCATACTCAACTTCTGGGAAGCTGTTTTAGAAAGTGGTAATATGATATTTCTAAGAAAGGTTCGATGAATTGATAGTCTTGTGGAGGATTGGGACGGGTAGATAGAGGGAGAAATTGGGTATTGGAGGCATTGAAAGTAACAAGATTTTCTCTGCCTCAATCAGAAATAATTGATAGATCAGAAGATAGGCATTCTTTGGCCTCGTCACGTGACTTTTGGATTGATTGCATAGCCTACTGAGTTGTAGTGAAGAAGTAGTTGAGTAGTGTAAGGTAGAGTCATCAGCATATGAGTGGATAGGACGAGAGGTACAGTTGAGGAGATCATTAATGAATATGAGAAAGAGAACCAGTGAGAGGACAGAACCCTGAGGAACACTGTAGTTGATAGGTTGAGGAAGAGAGCGATGGCTATCTACAACTGCAGCTATGGCATGGTCAGATAGGAAATTAGAGACAAAGGCACAGATAGAGGGATAGAAGCTTGCTTACTCTAGTCGTTTGTTTAGATATAGAGGTTAGTATCAAAGTTATTGGCCTACTATAATGATTATGGTATAGATATGTATAAACTTGAAGTCATTTAAGGGGCACACACACCACAGCAGTGATGATGGTGGTGGCCGTGTAGTGAGGATCTGTGTGTGCACACATCACAGTAGTGAACTTGACAGTGCTTATGGAAGTGATAATTGTGATGATTACGTAGCCCCCATAGGAGTGGGTCATTTATTATTGCAATCATTGTTTCCGTCTGCCTGTCTGTGCACGTTTGGGTGTTTGTGCCCTGTAGGGGCACACACATCACAGCATGGATGATGGTGGGGTCCGTGTAGTGAGGATCTATGTGTACGTTTGCCCTGCAGTGGCACACACATCACAATAGTGAACTTGATAGTGATTGTGGTAGTAGGGATAGTGGTAGTGATTGTTGTACTAGTTGTAATGATGGTATGTCTGTGTAGTGAGGATCTAGGTGTTATTTTTATTATTATTCTGATTGGCTGTGTCTCTTTATACGTCATATGTTTATTATTCTGTCAGTTATCAACTTATCATCGATTATTCAACAGCATACTTTATTTGTTTAGCTAATTATTATATATCATAGGGAAATACCAATACAAGAATCTACAAAAGACTTACTCACACATAGCCTATACTAGACAAATCCCTCATTCCCTGTAACAAGGGCACACCCTAGCCCTGTTAATCAAGGGAGTGAATGTCGTTACAAACTGCATCAATCAACATTAGATTCTTTCCACCTCATTCTATAGACATAATCATCAACATGTGCTGTTATATTTTGCTCTATAATATATTTTATTTTCAGGGGAGGATTTTAGTTTGGTCCCTTGGCCTCCGTCAAGCTTAACAAAAATACCCCCTCCCCTTCCACCCCCCCCCCCCCCCCCACCCAGTTTCCTCCTAAATTGCAGAATCGCTATCACTCACCAGAAAAAATGGACGCATAAATGACACAAAAAGTCTTTAAATTGACGAAGAAATGGGGGCGAAATGTGCTAAAATCGCCAAACTATTGGGGTGAACGTCATAAAACCTCAAACTAATGGAGCTAAACATGAGGGAGAAGGGGTTCCATGAAAAAAACGCCCCTTAACCCGGCAAGTGCTGGAAGACTCTTAAGAGTTTCCCCGGGTGACTGCGGGAAGACTCTTAAGATCCTGGGCCTAAAAAAATCCATTTAACCCTTAAAAAGCGGCTCACCACATAAGTCGAGTTGAAAAAACTGGCAAAAAACGGGTGAAGAAAGGGTGGAAATCGAGTGAAAATGGGTGGGATAGTAATGATCCATACGTCCGACATCTGTGGCCTCCCGGCCCACACTAACTCCAGTTCCCCCACCGCGCGGGAGGATGACAGTGTAACCAATAGTTCGCTAAAAGTGAGCAAGGTAGCAAAATCAGCTAAACTTCCATCTTCGAGGTAACACTGTCAGTGCTCCACGAGTGCTACGTAGCTGTATGTGGTGTCATTGTGTAGCGATTTCCACCTAGTTTTTGGCGCAATACAGTTCCTTTCATACTGATGGTTGATATAGCAGTCAGAATGGCCTAAAAAAATCCATTTAAAACACCCCAAAAAAACTTGAACCCTTTTTTTTTGGTTTTCTTTCTTTTTTTGTTTTTTGCCCCTGGGCCATGCCAAATATCACTCCTCCACATCCCCTCCTTCCCCACTTTCCTCCCCTCCTTCAGTTATCACCTATTTCCCTGTTATTCCCTTATTCTGTGGTCTATTTTCGTGCTAACATTAGCGAGTGGGTAGCAGGGCGTTGTCATCACTGTTACCAAGCGTGGGAAAGAGCGAGAGAGAGACTATTGCGTAACAGTGTCTCTCCAGACAAGAGGAGGGGAGGGAGGTTGCCTCAGCCATACATTATGTAACTCCCTGCCTGTATCGCCGATTTTGACCATCCAAACGCTGTTTCCACTTGTTTTATTGCTGTAACAGGTTAATACCTTTATAATCAACCTAAAATAGGCGCATATGGATAAGTATTAATGCTATTTATGGTAAAATAACGATGTTAGTGATGGGAACAGCTCAAATACGTGCACACAGGCGTGTGGTGTCTCATACCCCCATGCGCACGTCTTAGGTTAAGTGACAATATAGCCTTAAGTGATATAATATCCCCAGTCACTGTATACAGGAGGTGGTATGGACTGGTGAAGGTGACCAGGTGGAGCTGGTGTGTCTGGTCCGTGGACGACCTGCCCCGGATGTTATGTGGACCCATGACGGACACCCACTCCCGGACACCCAGGTCCACCTTCCAGACTCCCAGAAGCACGCCACCCACGGACGCCATCATGTGAACCTGCTCCATATTGCCCACCGCCACACACTCACCATCAACAACGTTACTGAGAAGGATTTTGGGGCCTACGTCTGTATTGCTCAAAACTCACACGGACAGAAGGACGCCGTCATACAAATGACAGGTGAGAAGGGAGTTTATCATATCCATCCTTAGTATTTATATATTAGATCATTAGCCAACTCAGCAGCATCAAAACATTAAGGGGAGATGAGTCGTTTTTCTATGCCCCCTTCTCCCTCATATTTAGCCCCATTACTTTTCAGATTTTAAGATATTTGCCCCATTAGTTTGTCGATTTAAATACCTTTCGCCCCATTTATTTGTCCACATCAACTCTTTTCGTCCTATTTAGGTGTCGATTTTTGTCCTGGCGAACGATACTGAGCCTGTACTTTTGGAAGAACCAGCCTTCGGCTGGGACATTTTTCTACCAAAAAATGTACAAATTAATCTAGAAGAGGGATCTAATGGATTTATTTTTAAGTTTGATGGAAGTCTATGGAGGAAACTAGAAAAATAATATATACATTTATAAATCGACCTTAAAATGAAATAAGGTGCAGTTTGGATGGGTTAGATAAAGTTGGCTCAATCTGCTTTAGCTAAGTTATGAGGTGTGTTTGAATAGGCCAGGTGTTGAGCTGACAAAGAAGTTATTTTTGTATTTCATTAGTTTTACTTTGTTTTATGTGTTATGTGGGCAAGACCCTGTGAACCGTGT
The DNA here is from genome assembly GCA_032716605.1 of Paralithodes platypus. Taxonomy (NCBI): domain Eukaryota; kingdom Metazoa; phylum Arthropoda; class Malacostraca; order Decapoda; family Lithodidae; genus Paralithodes; species Paralithodes platypus. The sequence continues at coordinate 12,372,554 of CM064499.1, read as the reverse complement.
CATGGATCTATTTACTGCTAGACGAACAGAGCCATCCTTCTATCTCGACCCTGTGAACCGTGTCATGGATCTATTTACTGCTAGACGAACAGAGCCATCCTTCTATCTCGACCCTGTGAACCGTGTCATGGATCTATTTACTGCTAGACGAACAGAGCCATCCTTCTATCTCGACCCTGTGAACCGTGTCATGGATCTATTTACTGCTAGACGAACAGAGCCATCCTTCTATCTCGACCCTGTGAACCGTGTCATGGATCTATTTACTGCTAGACGAACAGAGCCATCCTTCTATCTCGACCCTGTGAACCGTGTCATGGATCTATTTACTGCTAGACGAACAGAGCCATCCTTCTATCTCGACCCTGTGAACCGTGTCATGGATCTATTTACTGCTAGACGAACAGAGCCATCCTTCTATCTCGACCCTGTGAACCGTGTCATGGATCTACTTACTGCTAGACGAACAGAGCCATCCTTCTATCTCGACCCTGTGAACCGTGTCATGGATCTATTTACTGCTAGACGAACAGAGCCATCCTTCTATCTCTGTGTTCGGGAATCAAACTCGAGCCCCTTCTGTTTGAGCTGACCGTGCTAACCACTGCACCACAGGTCACTAACATAAAACTTTTAAAACTCTAAGAAATTAAATGTAGTCCCATGAAAACAAGAAAATCAGAAAAATAAAGTCTAACTTAAACCAGGGAAGCATATTAACCCCTTGAAGCTCTGACGCGTTTTAACAGTTTATTTTAGCTATCATTAGACGATTGTATGCAGCTTAGGAAGGATCTGTGGGTATTAAAAGGGCAAAAGCTATCTCAATAAACCCTCTGACTTCCATATACCCTTCCTAATCTGAATGAAATCGTCTGATAATAGCCAGAAAACCGAAAAAAATGCGTCTTGGATCTTGAAAGGGTTAAGGGGGGATGGTTCATTTTTTGGTCGATTTTTTGTTTTCATTTATGTATTAGTTTATTAGTTTCCTCCCTAGACCTCCATCAAACTTAAAATTACAACCCCATGATACCCCTTCAAGATATACTTGTACATTTTTCGGTAGAAAAATGTCCCTGGCCGAAGGCCAGTTCCTCCTAAATGACAGGCTCGCTATCGCTCGCCATGAAAAAATTGATACCTAAATGACACAAAAAGTCTTAAAATTGACACAGAAAAGGGGTGAACAGTTTTAAATTGCCAATCTAATGGACTGAACGTCTTAAAATCTGAAAACTAATGGGGCTAAGCATGAGGGAGAAGAGGGACCAGAAAAGCTGACCATCTCCCCTTAAAATAGGAGTTGACATACTAAAGAAATCCATCTCTCTTCTATATTACCCCCGAATAAGCCCATACACTTTAAGGGGACTTTACACCCCCCCAGTCCAAAATTTCATGATATTTTTGTTTGGTCTAAAATGCTTCTTTCAACATAGGAGAACAACATAGGAGGGCATAAACAACCATATGACATTCCCCCCCCCCCCCCCCCAGACATACACAACCAAAATGTCATGATTTTTTTTGTTTGGGGGGGGGGTCTAAAATGCTTCTTTCAACAATGGAGAATAACATAAGAGGGCATAAACACCTATATGACATCACTATGACATCAATACCTCCCCCCCCCCCCTCCCCCCAAAAAACACTGATATACATCTATGATACGTATTATAAGAGGTTACATATAGAAAAATCCTAGTTTACCCTAAATTACTGGCTAGTTTACGTTTTCTTCTAATACTTATATCATAAAACTTAGTTTTTATGAGTAACTTAGCCATTTTTTCATGACACACCACCAAATAATTGAGATGTTATATATATTTTACTTTCGTCTGCGATTTCCCACAATCATATATTGGCAACTTCCATGTGTAACTACTCTATTGTATTGTATTGGAGCTGCTTGTAAACGTTCATGTTAACACATTGGTTGTGCCTTCATCGTGTAATTTTGTTTATTTCGATAAAGTGAAAAACTTGAGTATCAGGAATTTTATTAAACAAAATCGCAATTTTCGCGACGTCGAGCACGACGTACATTTTATGACCTCGATATCTCATGATGTTTTGGAAATTTTAAGAAATACTAAATTACACGCTCTTCGTATGGTATTCGAGTATTTACATGTAACAGCAGGTGTCTCTAGGACAAATAATAAGACTGTAAGAAGTTGTGACATCATCATGACATCATGACGTCTTGACGTCATGATGTCACGACGTACCACATTCTCAGGCTCCCACACAGTCGGCATTGATGATTTGATTATACCCTAAAAGTATCGAGATGAAAGATATAATATTTGTTTTTTATTATTTTTTTTGTGTCGGAGGGTGTGTAGTCCCCTTAACCCCCCCGGACAGAAATAGTTAACTTACTGACGAGGAGGCGGACGACACGGTATTATCCCCACAACTGTCAAAATTTCACTGAGGGACCGTTAGAAGTCGGAGGAACATGGGGTTGCCACCATTCGACAGATTTTTATCTAACTTACCTAACTTACTGACCTCAATATGACGCTAGAGCGTCATATAACTTATTAGACAGATATTAAGATAAGTTCAGAATATTTTGGCCAAACCTCCATATGACGCTCTAGCGTCATATGAGATGGAGAGTGTTAAGGTTATTATTTCTGGACCCTTTTGCACTCATGTTTAGCCCCATTAGTTGTGAGATTTTTAGATGTTCACCCCATTAGTTTGGCGATTTTAAGACCTTTTGTGCCTTGTAGGTGTCCATTTTTATCCTGGCGAGGATGTAAGTTAACCTTTCTCGCACTGCAGGACGCGATTGCATCCTTACAGGGATACTTTAAACATTTGTGACCAGCAGGGTTGTTTAGAAACCTTTAGTTTATTTACTTTAACCTCTGCAGTTGTCTTTGAGCAAGTTGTGGGCAGAAAACTAATTTTGGAGAGGTAATTATGAGATTAAAAGAATTCTATTTATGAATACTAAACGGCAATCCCCGTACCTGAAAGGGTTAAGAGGAACCCACCTTGGCTGCGGCATTATGCTACCAAATTTTTTTGTTTTTTTTATCTCAAACCCGTAAACCCGTAAACGGCGGAAAAGCTCTTAAGAGGTTTTACTGGGCGACGGCGGCAAAGCTCTTAAGAGGGAGGCCTAAAAAAAACATTTAAACAGCCCCAGTATCACTAAACAATTTTTTTTTTTTTCCCTATACAGTGAACCCTCAAATTATGCGCAATTTATCTACGCGAAATAAAACTACGCTCTAACCACAATTGAGGACACAAATACGTAAGTACGCTCAATTATTCGAATGTACGCGCCGAGCGTACGAGCGGGAGTCGATTCGTATCTGTTGGAGAGTTTCGGGCGGCCATATTGACGTGACGCCAAGCCCTCCAACGTCGTCACTGTTGACTGTGGAGAGAGACACATCTCCTGTACCAAACTATTATGTATCTATAAAGCACAACAGGATATTATGAATCTATTAAAAGACTGTTCTTCGTTTTACATTGCATGTATCATTTATTGAGCTAACAAAATCGGAAATGGAAAATCTGTTTCTGTTCGGTAGTTGGAGGCGAGATTGTTTACACTTCTTTCGAAAGTCGCTTCAGAGCCCACTGCTCTCCCCTGGCTAAATGATGTGAAGCCAATTCTTTAATATGTATATGAGCTATTGAACTATCTCACTTGACACTATGTAGGCTATATGAAACTATAGGCTATACAGGGTGTATTACTTTTCGACTCAAAACTTTACCAGTAAGCCTAGGCGGCTAGGCCTATTATTTCGGTCGATCCGTTTCGGGCGCAGTGCTATCGATCGATGGCGCAGATCCGGCATTGCTCAACCACTACCAATGTGAGTTAATTTACGTTTGTGTCTTATTTGTATACATTAAATGTATTTTGTGTGGTAGATTAGGTTATGAAAACATATTTGTACAGTAATATGTTATATATTTGTGGATTTTAGGTGATGAAAGGTAGAAATAGTACAACTTTCGGTCGGACCCAGACCAATACCTATTTTCCCCATTTATATTTAACTCCCATGTACGTGCAAACGAACGTACGCGCCGCCAGCACAGTACGCATCCCACGCGTAGTTTGAGGGTTCACTGTACCTCATATCACTCCTCCACATCCCCTCCTTCCTCCCTTTCCCCTCCCCCTTCAATTATCACCTATTTTCCCTGTTATTCCCTAATTCGTTGGTATATTTTTGTGCTAACATTAGCAAACTGTGTGGAGGATGTGCTTACGTGCCTAGAGGGTGTGTTACATAACCGAGTGTGTGTATGAGTAGGCTCAGTGTGGCTTGAGGCCTCGTGGAGGGAGGGGTTGCCTCAATTTTCTCCATAATTCATGAATGGGCTGGTCCATCTATATTCGCGATTTTGACCAGAAAAATTATATTTTCACTTGTTTTATTGTTGTTACAGGTTACTATCTTCATAGTGAAGGTAAAATAGGCTCATATGAATAAGTAATAACTATATTTATCGTAAAATGACGATTATAGGCCCATGGGGACCGGGTTCAATACCCCCCCCCCCTCGCCGTTACCGGGTTAAGAGTGATGGAGGTCTAGGGAGGAAAATAAAAAAAACAACAAAATTAATGATAAATCGGAATAATAATATAATAAAAGAAAAATTAACCCATAATTCGCGGCGACCGTCATATTACGGGAGAGAGAAATTGGCCAACCAGGTATCGTACAGGGATGATTCAGGTGTCATTGGAAAGCTCCATCATTGCACTTTCACGGATATATAACTGTATTACGCTCTGACTCTTGCTTATGCATGAAAAAGAGCATGGAATGATGGTCATTTTCAGCAAATATACCCACCTGGCGCTACGGTGATAGACACATGACACCCCACTTCACGAGAGTTAATGTATCCGTTACCAGTGGTGGGCGCGCTCCGGTGGGACCGGGAATGCGGCAGCGCTCCGCGCTCCTCAGACATAAGGTAATGCGGCAGCGCTCACACGCTCCTTTGGTCAGCCGACCCGATGCGCTTCCCGCTCTGCGCTCCTGCGCTCCGCGCTCCCAAAAATAGGTATATAATAAAAAAAGGTAAAAAACAGCGTCTAGAAGTTATTTAATTATTTACCTAAATTAATACAATCCTTTGTCTTTCACTTCATTAAATTCAAAAAATTCAAAAAATTCAAAAAACCTCAAGTCATGGTGTCTTTCTGAAGTTTAAGTTTCTCACTTTCTCAGTTTCTGTAATTCTTTATGTCATATCAATGATATGAATCATATGATTGATATCATTGTGACATTGTGACTGTCCATTGATATCTATGATATGACATAAAGAATTACAGAAACTGTCCAAACTGAGAAACTTAAACAGTTAAACTTATCAAGCTAACAAGCCTAACAATACAATAACAATGTCAACATGATTAGTTGATTACATGATTAAACGATTAATAATTTAATATCATAATATGATATGATTGATATGATGATATCATTAATAATTTAATATCATAATATGATATGATTGATATGATGATATCATTAATAATTTATTAAAATAGGCCCCTTCGTAAGCCGTAACTTGCCCGTAAGGTTTACTTAGCGTTAGCAAAAGCCAAAAAAAGTCAGTAACAAGTTAACAACTGTAACACTGTCAGTCTGTCACTATCATAGTATCACTGTATCACAGTTCACTAACACCGTGAGTAACACCGTACGATGACTGTACACGATAATGACGTTCTTGAACCTGTTATTGACAGGAAAAATCGCTTCCGGAGCGCCAGAAAGGAGGGCGAAATTCAAGCTGCGCTCCCCGCCTGCACTCCGAGTTAAGATTTTAGCCGCTCCTCGCTCCGCGCTCCTCTATATTGGTAGTGCGCACCGGATCGCAGAGCGCAGAGCACCAAATCGGCACGCCCACGCCCACCACTGTCCGTTACTATAATACCCACCACAATAACTGTACTTGTGTCATGAATACTCTCCGCCTCCCACGATGTAGTATCGTGTCATAATGTAATAATGTAATTTTATAATTGTTTTTGCTTTACATTTATACACTGTATTACAATATCCTGTCCATCTTTTGTCCCCCACTCATCCATCCTTCACAGAAATTTTTTTTTTTTTTCAAATGTACCATAATGTTAAAAGAGAGTTATGTCTGTGTTGGGTCATTCTATAACATCAAAATTATACCTAGTCAAGCCTCAACCTAAAAACTATGCGATTATGATTTGGATAGCCTACCGAGGTGCGATAACTCAACCGGAAATCCAATCGCATAATAGAACGTAAAGACAATGTGAAAGACCTTGGGGTGATAATGTCTGAAAATATGGGATTCAAAGAACATAACCAGGTCAAAGTTGCAGCTGCGAAATGGCTAACAGGTTGGATTCTACGAACATTTAGAACTCGCGGTGAATTGCCTATGATAACAGTCTTCAAATCCCTGGTGCTACTGCGGCTAGAATACTGTAATGTATTAACATCTCCATACAAATTAGGTGAAATTAATTACTTAGAAAGTGTACAAAGGAACTTCAACTCACATATAAACTCAGTAAAACAGTTACACTATTGGGGTCGCTTAAAATCACTCAAACTATATTCGTTGGAACGTAGAAGGGAATGATACTTAATAATATATATGTGGAAAATCGCAGAGGGTTTTGTACCAAATCTACATACACCAATAGCAAAGAAATTCAATGATAGGAGAGGCTGGGAATGCGAGATCCCCAAGATGATAAATCGGGGGCTATGGGCTCTCTGTGAGAGGGCTGGTTATCACATAGAGGAGCACGTCTCTTCAACAAACTCCCGCGGTGAGTGAGAGACATGACAGGTGTCTCGTTAGACAGCTTCAAGAGATCTCTCGATGTCGAACTACAAAAAGTGCCAGACGAGCCCATCTTCACAAGGGTGCGCTCCACCTCTTCGAATAGTCTGCTGCACCAATTCTCAAACAACAACGAAGGGCGGTGCCACTAGCAAGAGTGGCGAACTCCACATAGGTGAACATAGGTAGGGTCTGTTGTGTTGCATGGTTGGCGCGAATGTCACCCTCGTCATCTGGCTTGCCATTGAGAGGAAGGAGGGGAGGAATTACGTAATACCCCTTATATCTCTCATTTAAAGCAATATCATTGCACCAAAAGGCTCATGAAGGCATATGTGAAAAATTAGGACCCAGAAATTAGGTGTAGAGAAATTATAAAGCACATAAAACCCTAAGGTAATGTATGAGCAAGTGGCGAGTGAGTAGTGGTGGAAGGGAGGGAGGGAGGCTATTATACTCCCTTCTTCCCCTTGCATATTGATCATGCTTGCAAGCTGTCATGCTCACTTCAGGTCCTTGGATTCACTCCCTAGTTTACATACTGTATATAGTATTAGGGATATATCTGGGGTTGAGGGATAATCCCAGAGCCCTGCCACCGCCTCCACAATAAAAAAAAAAGTGGGTTAGTGTATTATGATGTTTGATATCAAAAGTCACGTAGGCCTATTCCTGATCCAATGTTTATCCACCTCGGCCAGTTAGTGCGGTTTTTGTACATGATTCAAATTCCTGCTTCCTGAAGGCAGGTAGTAGCACCTTAAAGGTGGGGGCGCATGGGTTGAGATAAACATGGAATGATAATCGTCAAGCTGTACATACTTATCTTGCAAAATGCAATGGCACTGACATAATTATTAACAATGGTATAAAGGATTTTATGGATCGCCTATACCGGGCCTGTGACATCACAAGAGTGTAATTCCACCATCCAGTCCAGGATGAGTATACTGGAGTGACGTCACTATGACGTCACAGGCCCGGTATAGACGATCCGCAAAATCCTTTATACCATTGTTAATAATTATTTCAGTGACATTGTATTTTACAGGATAATTATATGCAGGTTGGTGCTTATTTTTCCATGTTTACCTCAACCCATGCGCCCCCACCTTTAACAAAATCTTCCTGAAGGCACATCATAGCTGCTGGGAAAATTATAAAAAAATTTTTGGTTCCTCCTTAATCCTTTCCCTGCGGGTGATGTTTGGAACGCATAGGCAATTTACAGCAATTTCCAGGCTTTAAAAGCCTGTAAAAGCCCTAGAAATCGAGTGTCTGTGGGCAAGAGCATGAGGGACCTCCGTCCGACCCTCAGAGCAGCCAGCCGCTCACTGAGGGAGACTGTGGTCTCGTGCGGGTGTCTCGACAGTGTTGCCAAGTGAGCGAGCGCTAATAATTAGCGAGTTTTCCCGAATGTCTATGGCAACCCTGCAGGTGAACCCCGCCACCTATGAAGCTCGTTGTGGTGTAATTTTGAAGCTATCTTCACCTAATTTTCGGCAGAATACAGTTCATTTAATGCAGATACTTGATTAATCATTCAGGAGTGCCTGAATATGCCCTAAATAGCGCAAATAAGCCTGCAGAGAAAGGGTTAATTGGTGGCTTCTATTGTTTGCCAGGAAAAAATCGACACCTAAATGGTACGAAAGTTCTTCAAATTGAAAAAGAAATGGGGTGAATAGTCTTAAAATAGCTAAACTAATGGGGCGGATGTCTTATAATCACAAAACTAATGGGACAAATCTTGAGGTAGAAGCGGGTCCAGGAACCCTCCCCCCAGTAACTGGTACGGATATTGAAATTTATATGACATCCCCAACGCTGGGATATTTCGTATTTTTCATTTTTGCATAGAAAAGGCACTTAGAGAGTATAATAAAGAAGAAACACAAACTAAGTGATTACCGACTCTGGAAGATGGTGACATGTTGTCTGGACTTCTCATACTCATAAAACACTTCCATAGTCCCAAGCTGGTCAGTGATAGGGAACATTAGGTTACCTCACGTTCCCCATTTAATACTGATGATTAAATTCTGCTTTTTTTCCAGCTGACGGTAAGTTTGATCCCTTGGTAGCAAATTTCTCGATATATAATGGAAAACGTGATAAACTACTAAAGCTCTCCTCTATATTAACCCATTGGTCCCCAGCGACGCAACGGTTGCATCCGGTTTAATTACTCTTGTCCTATGGCACCTAGAGAGTTCAGATTTGAATGGGAACTGCTTTAGTATCCCACGCAACATTACCGATGGTTGGAAACCCTCCAAATCCAGCCGCGTGCGGGAGTGATTTTCCAGTATTTTGCCTACCCATTTCCCCATGTTAATTGTGACTTTCCGCCGCCCCACATGACCCTTAAATGACCTAGGTGAGCGGGGTTTTTTTGTGGTTTTTCCTTCATTACTAACCCATCCTATGTGTTTTCAGGAGGAGAACAAAATTACAACCTGCCGGTCCCTCGTTGTATATTTATTATAAATCAGTTGGTGCTCAATGGGTTAATGCCAAGGTTTCTAAATTGACATAACATTTTGCTTAACCTTCACAATAGTTGAGTAAACAAGATGGGGACATGTCAATTTACCGTCAGCTTGGAAAAACAGACTATAGTATAATGTGTCTTGTGTGCACCATGATGCACTAACTTAGGATGAGTGATGGGCTCGGCAGCATGGCCGGTGGTTTGTCAACGCCAGGGGAGCCCAATAGTTATTATTATTTGTTTACAGCTTAGTGAGCACACCGAGGGCGGTCAAAGGGTTAAGCATATTGCCCAACTTTACACAAATTATGGTAACATTGATTAACTTTAATGTTGGAAAGCCTTAGGTTTGACTAGTTTAATCACCGTTACTCTAAACATAGTCTGGATGGTATGTTAATTATCAACATTAACATTAGCATTATGGAATAAAGAACTGCAGTACTTATGGTTGGGGTAAGCCAATACAGTAACCAACTATAGCAATAAGTTATGACCAATGACATGCTAACATAAGAATCAATACCTTTGTAACCCAGAGAAGGATTTGTTATCTTGCAGAAGCGTTAATAGGTGCACAGTAATATTCTTGTTAACCCCTTCAGCACGATAACATATTTTTCATCATGTTCTGGTTTACCATATATGAGCTGTGCCCCATGAATATTCTTTCCTCTCACTTAAACATTAGGCTACCATAGCGCAGTTGGAATATGAACATGATTAGATTGATATCCAGTATTCGAGAATGGATAATAAGTCGCAGGCGTGTGCATAAACCTTTGACCGTCCTGGTGGTGTAATGGTTAGAGTGTTTACAAATCTGTGTGTGATAACCCAGGTTCGAATCCCGGTGGATCACATATATGCTTTCATTAATTTCATTTGGAGGTGTTTGGTGTTGTGGTGAAATTAATAAAAATATAGATAACATGATTATTTTAGCTTGCAATTTACCTTCAGAACTCAGAGGGGTTAATACGATCTCAATAAACCCTCTGAATAACGTAAATCCTTCGTAAACTGCATAAAGTCGCCTAATTTAGACAGAATAAATTTTAAAAATGTGTCATCGTGGTTAAGGGGTTAATGCGCTTAAGTTTTTGTATTATATTTTATTTGTGTACGAGTTTGCTACCTAGACCTCTATCAAGCTTAAGATAAAAAGCAAGACTTCAAGGTAAATTTGTACATTATATGGTAGAAAGATGTTCCGGCCAATGGCTGGTACGTCCTAAATGGCAGGCTCGCTATCGTTCGTCATGAAAAAAAATCAACATCTAAATGGCACGAAGGGTCTTAATATTGACAAATAAATGGGTGAAAGGTCTTAAATTCTCCAAATTAATGGGACAATCACCTTCAAATCTCAAAACTAATGAGGCTAAGCATGAGAGAGAAGGGAGCCCAGAAAAATCCTAAGCCTGCCCTTAATTGTAAGAACCACAGAGAGCCATTGTTAGGCAGCGGGTGTGTTGTTGTAATGGACTGTTGTAATTCATTATTTTACCCTCATTTCCTACTACTGTATGGTATTGTCTACGACTTTCTCGTTGTGATCAGGACTGCCGTCTCCACCCCTGATAACCAGCAGCCCTCATGGTGGTGAGAGCAGCTCCTACACCATAGCCTGGGACACAGAGAGCTTCTACCCCATCACTCAGTTTATCAGCAAATACAGAAAGGCCCACACGAGTGCTTGGCCGGTAAGTTATTGACAACATACACATCCAATATATATATATATATATATATATATATATATATATATATATATATATATATATATATATATATATATATTATATATATATATATATATATATATATATATATATATATATATATATATATATATATATATATATATATATATATATATATACTGTATATATATATATATATATAAATGTATTCTATTATTATGTAATTATATATAATATCTCAAGTTAAAGAGTCTTGGTGTTATAATTCCTTATAAACCGTACCAGGAGAATAGGTTAACAGGGGTTTATTTAACATGTGGTTGTGTTATCAGGGGATATAGTTGAGGGGAGTTTATTGTCGATGGAGTTATCCGTGCAAGATTGGGGTACAAAGTACTGCATTAAGGAATGTTAGCATTATGAAGGCCAGGTTAACCCTCTCAAGATACGGGAACGCATTACTTTCTCTTATTCTGGCTATTAATAGACGATTGTATTCAGTTTAACCAAGAGTTGTGGGATTCAAAGGGATAATTGAGAGACATTTTACCCTTGAGATTCCTAGAGAGCTTTCCAAACGGAGTAAAATATGTTAGCCAAAATTAAGAGACAAATCGTCCTCAAAGAGTTACAAGGTTAACTATTTCAGAAGGTTGTAATAATCTGACTCTGAACTTGGCCTTTTGAGGATCATGACGCCTTATGTTCTCGCTATCATTAGCCTCTGAAGTGTGCATGGGGGGTATGAGACACCACACTCCTGTGCTGACGTATTTGAGCTGTTCCCATCACTAAGTTATTTTACCATAAATAGCATTAATACTTATCCATATGCGCCTATTATAGGTTGATTATAAAGGTATTAACCTGTTACAACAATAAAACAAGTGGAAACAGCGTTTGGATGGTCAAAATCGGCGATATAGGCCGGGAGATACATAATGTATGGCTGAGGCAACCTTCCTTCCCACCACTTTTCCCCACGTCTGGAGAGAGACTGTCGATCGATACTCTCTCTCTCTCTCTCTTGCACTCGCTTGCTAACAGTGATGACAATGCCCTGCTTGCAACTCGCTAATGTTAGCACGAAAATATACCACAGAATAAGGGAATAACAGGGAAAATAGGTGATAACTGAAGGAGGGGAGGAAAGTGGGGAAGGAGGGGAGGTGGAGGAGTGATATTTGGCATGGCCCAGGGGCAATAAAAAATAAAATAAAATAAAAACATAAAATATTTTTTTTTTTTTTTTTTTTTTGGGGGGTGTTTTAAATGGATTTTTTTTTTCCCTTACTCTTAAGAGTCTTCCCGCAGTCCGCCGGGGGAACTCTTAAGAGTCTTGCCGCAGTTCCCGGGTTAGACGACTTTATATATGTTGAGGAGGATCTGTGGGAATTGAAAGGGTAAAAACTATCTCAATTAACCCTTTGACTTCCATATGCTTTTCCTAATCTGAATAAAATCGTCTACTAATAGCCAGAATAAACTGCCATAACCCGTGATAATCCTCTAGGGATTAATTTTTGTTCCCTCTTCATCCTCAGCCAAATAACCAGACAGCAGTTGTGATGGGTGGGTCGTGGGAGAGTGTATCACAAGGGGTACCAGTAGTTGTTGATAGACGTGGTGGTGGTACCCTACGCTCCATGGTCCATACCCTATATAACCTTCATGCAGCCACAAACTACCTGGCTGTTATTACGGTCAGAAACAAGTATGGATGGTCCTCACAATCTAAACACTTTGCCTTCTCCACAAGCAAAGGTATGTGATATTTACCAATATACTGTATATATATATATTGTTATGCCCTGATTTTATTCAGGTTTAACTATTAGTTAGGGTGAGTTCTTTCGAGACTGGAATATCTAAATTCATACAAGTACATATAAGAAAGCCAACAGGGATACAGATAATATCGACATATGGTTTGTAATACAGTTTTATTCACTTAAGTCCTAAATACATAAACTGAGGGCTAAAGATACTATCATAAGTATTTCATAGGGTACAACTTAATTTACTTTTCTCCCAGCACGATCGCGGATCTAGATAGAAATCAGGTATATTCACTTCAACTGTATACATAAAATTCTTTCTTGAGAATTAGGCGCACTCTTCTCTTTATGAAAACTTAATAAGGAAAGTTACTAGTAATTCAGTTTTATTTCAGTTTCACTAATATAATACGTGAACTTAATCTCGTGAATAATAGTGGAAGATTGGATACGTGTTCCAGTATTTATTTGCACTAAATACGGAAGCTCAAGCATAGATGTATTTTCAGTTGTAGCTCAGGGTTTGTGGACTCTAAAATATTATAGCCCCCACTGAGATATTTTCAAAGTTCATGAAAGTATAGGTAAATCTTCTTATTTAGTTTAAATTCACAATTAAGGTATTACAAGGATTATAGACGTAATTTATCGATGAACACTTTACTAATAGGATGGTAAGGTTCACTGGCTAAGTTAACACTGCATTTCTATAACTCGAAATTCAGGGAGAACGGACTCTGTTTATTTTCCACTTGACGGAAATATGACTGAGTTGCTGAACAGGTAAAAATCCGTCTAAATTCGGTATATAGCTTATCTGAGGAGTGAAAACGTCGTCTTAAAGATCATTAGTTATAGGATGTATTGATCTTCCTGATTATTGATATCTGAATCTCGTAGAACACTTATTATACACTTTCACGTATTTTGAGATGTTAAAACTAGGGTTATTTCGATCACTTTGAGTTCTAACTTTCTAGTATCTCGTCACTGATACTGAATTAATGTATTTTCTATATTATTTCTTTTCTGTTTGTAGAGATGCACTTCGTTGAGTTTTTCTTCTGAGTTCCGTGGGCCGTCCAGGTTGTCCGGTCGTGTGGAGAAGTTACAGTTGGATTAATGGGCTTAGGGTCTTAAATATGGTTCCGTAACTTATTAGATAACAGTTGGTCACCATATTGGATTAACGCAAGTATTCTCTGCATATAGCTTCCAGCGAATCTTGACTATCCTGCCCTTTATATTAATCGTAGATGAAGTTCTGTTCAGGTACTCTTGAACTGAGACTTTGAATGCATAAGTCTCAAGTCTTGCCGGATTAACTTAGCATCGAACTAACGCAAGATGAGCTGAGATAATTGCTCCTCTTGACTGTCCTAACCCTTATAAGAGGTTCAAAGAACTCGGGGCGGTGTTAACCTTTTAGTCACAAATTCTGGTGGATTGCCACAGACAATTTGTGCCTTGGATTTATATATGCAGAGTGCCCGTGGGGGTGTCTCGCTAAACCCTTATAACACAAAAGATCTTTCTACCTTAGATCTCTGTGATAAGTGTTAGTATGATTTATAAATAGAAAAATACTGAAAGAGAGGTTTTGCCTTACTCTTCCAATGTTTTATCTATACAGAAATATAACTAATAACTGTAACTATATTAATTCCTGGAAAATGCCAGAAATAAGAAAGTTACACTTATGTAGATTACCTGTTACACTATGATACAAAACTATGATAGGGCTCTATGTTAAGAGATGGTATTGCCACAAATAACAAAGATCCTAAAATGAAGTTATTATATCTACAGATAGTATAAGGACGTCTGGGTGCCGTGATCAATAACTATTCCATAAAAATCAATGTTTCTTCAGAGCGAGTTTCCGATCCAAAGGGAAATTATTTCTACTTACTTCCTTTCTCATCTCCCGGGGTTTATATAGTTTTTCAGAGAGGGGGAAAAGGGGGGGAACTAGATGTTGTCGGGCCCCGGAAAAGTATGATTTATTCTTATAAGAGCTGGGTACTGATCTGGTTAGTAAGAACTATATAAGCAAGTCATCCTTGATCTTATTAACATTTGTTGGTGATTATTTATAAGTAGCACATGGAGAACATATATTGTTCATAATATGCTTAGCTTTCTGGCAAGCTTTCAAACAGGGAAAGGGGTTTAAAATTGAGTGTTGTCTGATGCTGCGAAAGTGTTATTTATTCCTATAGGAACTGTGCACGGGTATGGATGATAAAATATATAGAAGGAAGTCGTTTTCTATTCCTGCAACACTTGTTAACTATTATTTGCAAAGGAAAACA
Source organism: Paralithodes platypus (assembly GCA_032716605.1). Taxonomy (NCBI): domain Eukaryota; kingdom Metazoa; phylum Arthropoda; class Malacostraca; order Decapoda; family Lithodidae; genus Paralithodes; species Paralithodes platypus. Next base: position 12,357,412 of record CM064499.1, on the reverse strand, counting down.
TAGGGAACATAGATTTCTAGATAAATTGCTAACTTGCTGGCAAGAAAGTTAAGTTGGTAGTACCGGGTCACTGGAGGTCGGTGATGCCGCTACTGTTTACACAGGAAGGTATCAAGGGGGTTTTTACTAATGAGTGTTGCCTGAACTCAGGAAGGTATGATTTATCTATACCCAAGTGGGTAGGGGTATGATTACTAAAATTATATACCTCAGTCCTCCTCCACTTCTGGAACATTTGTTAGTGATTGTTTATGAGCATAGTACATAGGAAACATATATTGTTTATAAGCATAGTACATAGGAAACATATATTGTTTATAAGCATAGTACATAGGAAACATATATTGTTTATAAGCATAGTACATAGGAAACATATATTGTTTATAAGCATAGTACATAGGAAACATATATTGTTTATAAGCATAGTACATAGGAAACATATATTGTTTATAAGCATAGTACATAGGAAACATATATTGTTTATAAGCATAGTACATAGGAAACATATATTGTTTATAAGCATAGTACATAGGAAACATATATTGTTTATAAGCATAGTACATAGGAAACATATATTGTTTATAAGCATAGTACATAGGAAACATATATTGTTTATAAGCATAGTACATAGGAAACATATATTGTTTATAAGCATAGTACATAGGAAACATATATTGTTTATAAGCATAGTACATAGGAAACATATATTGTTTATAAGCATAGTACATAGGAAACATATATTGTTTATAAGCATAGTACATAGGAAACATATATTGTTTATAAGCATAGTACATAGGAAACATATATTGTTTATAAGCATAGTACATAGGAAACATATATTTTGAATAATATCCTTAACCTGTTGTTGAGGGGTTAAGAGGTAATTTCAGGGGGTCACGAGGGGGGAGTCGGTTGGCCTGTCGTGCCTATAGGTTTCTCTTTCGTATTTCTTACGGCGATTAAGTCCTTAAATTAGACTTGAAGGAATATGTTTTTAAGGTTATTTGTTCTGGGTAGAGTGACATACTAGTTTCTAACTTAAGATTATTCATTATACAGGTTTTACGTTAGCTTAGAGAATGACCCTCTTGGATGCGGACTTGGCTATAGTGTGGTGTCCTGAGGTCACATGACTTTCTTCCCGGGGTAAAGGCGGAAATGTTTTGGCGGAAAATTCTTTACAGGTTGAAGATAAAACATCTCACAATCTCTACTTAGGTAAGAGTTACTTAATATAGTTAAGATTGAGATTCTGGATATGTCAATCTTCATGCATAATCAGTTATAACTGATACTTAATACTTCGATACTCTCGACTATATCGGTTGGTACTGCTGGGGGTCATTTCCTTATCTAGGGATTTAGAAAGGGTCAAAAAGTTTGTTGGTTGTCTCACCAACTCTGAAGAAAGTATGTGTGATTTGTTTGATTTTAATATAGAAAATTGTTAGTTGCTAAAGAAGGCATGTACATAGTTGATTATTATAAAGTAGACGAAAAGTGAATGTGTGGGGGTGACATGGTTCTGACATAATTAAGTACTTACATAAATAACACATCAAAATGGTAGGTATCATAACCTTCGTAATATTAATATTGTGGGACATGGTCCTTACCTAATTATATACATACATATCTACAAAAACATAAAGAACTGATAGGTGTAGCAATCCTTGCTTCACCAATACCCTGTAACGTATTAGAGCTAGCTGTTACTAGTAGACATCAAAGACTTATAAAAAGACACGAAGGAAGATAATGTGTTTTGTTTACTATAAGGATCGTTTCTTGCTAAGAAGACGTATACACATGTGTGTTGGAGGAAAATGAATAAAAGAGTTAATCTGTGGATAAAACAAAACATCAACACTTCCACATTATAATGACAACGTATGGGCCGTTTCAGTATGGTTCAGTCTACCCCCTTCGAACACTCTTCCATTGTCGGGTTGCGCGACCCTGACATTCCCGCCCTGGGCGTGGTCGCGCTTCTTGTTCATTTCGTTCCTGCGAATTTCGCTCCTGGGGTATATATATATATATATATATATATATATATATATATATATATATATATATATATATATATATATATATATATATATGTGTGTTTTTAATCTCTCAGTGGGTTTCGAACCGTCCACCGTCAGGATGATAGCCGACGCTTTAACCAACTCCACCACTGCCGTGGTGGAGTTGGTTAAAGCGTCGGCTATCGTCCTGACGGTCGACGGTTCGAACCCCACGGAGAGATTAAAAACATTTAGTGGCTCACGTGCATTTGTGATACATACTCAATATATATATATATATATATATATATGCTTCCAAGACCCAATTTATCCATCTTACTACCCATCAGGAACCTCCAGAGGACTATATCCCTTATTTTTCAACAATACAAAAATCAATCCTTCATCTTCTCTCAATATTCTCGGTGTCTCTTTTTTTTCTGCTCTCACTTGGAAGGACCATATTACAAGTATTGTTAAGGCAGCCTCCCAGAAGCTGGGCTTGCTCAACCGCCTCAAGGGGTTCTTTAACCCTACCCAGCTTCTTGCTCTGTACAGGGGAACAGTGCGTCCTTGTATTGAGTATTGTTCACATATATGGGGAGGATCCTTTCACACCGCATTCCTAGACAAAGTAGAAAGGAAAGCCTTTTGTATCATTAACTCCCGTCCACTCACCAACTCTCTGCAATCTCTCTCTCTTCGCCGCAATGTTGCATCTCTCGCTATTCTATCGCTACTACAATAATCAGTGTTCCTCGGAGCTTTCCCAGTGTATACCACCTCCCCTACGTAGGGTACGTAGTACCCGCCTTGCAACACAATCCTACCCCTACTCTGTGCAACTCTCAAACCCAAGAGTGAAACGTTACTCTCAGGCTTTCTTCTATTGAACTGCTGAGCTCTGGAACTCTCTCCCAGAATCAATCTTTCCCTCATCCTATGACTTAAATTGCTTCAAACTCCGTGTGTCCAGGCATTTTGGCTCGAACGTCCCTTGATTTTGGCCCTGTCACTCTTTCAACTATGGGGGAGGCACTCGCTATAGGCAGTTATGCCTTTTGCCTCCCTCAATCACATAGAAAAAAAAAAAAAAAAAAAAAAAAAACGAACAACCAGCCTCGGATGCGGACGGACCCTATGTTGACGAACCCCGACTGACTATGGACAAGCCTACGGACATTCTGAGAATAAGTACATGGAACATGAGTGGCATGAATGATGGCACATAAGAGAAGAGGTACTGGAAGTGTTAGTGAATGCCAGGCTGGATATATGTGGAATGACGGAGACCAAATGGAAGGATACAGATGTGAGAGAGTGGGAGTATGGAATGGGTGTGTGTGCTGGAGTGAGTGAGGGAGCAGCGAGAGAAGGTGCATGTTTGTTTGTAAGTAACAAATGGAAGGAGTGTGTAAGAGAATATGGGTCTGTGGGTTCAAGGATTGTGTGGGTGAGAATGAAAGTAGGAATACAAACATGGGTGATTGTGTGTGTGTGTATGCTCTGACAGAGGATAAACTTGTAAGAGAGAAAGAGGAGTTCTGGGTGAATGTGGAAGCGTGCCTGGATAAGTTTGACAAGAACGAAAGAATATTTCTGATTGGGGATATGAATGGTAAGGTGGGTGATAGGAAAGTTGATAAAGTGGTGGGAGGGTGGGGGGTACCATCAGAGGTGAATGGGAATGGTAGTGCACTTGTGGACGTATGTGTGGGGAGGAGGTAGTGGATAGCCAACACCTTCTTCCGACACAGAATGATACACAGGTACATATGGAAAGTGGTGTGGACGATGAAGGATAAGACAGTGGTGGAACGAAAGTCACTGATTGATTATATATGTGTGGATGAAAGAATGAAGAAACTGTGATGGATGCTAGAGTGTATAGGGGTATTGGAGGGGTTCTTTCTGATCATTATGTAGTAGTAGCTAAGGATAGGATACAAAAGAAGTGGGTAAGGAGAGCTGGAGGGAGGCGAGAGGAAGGGGGTATGGTGAGGAGGGTGGAGAGGCAACAGGAGGAGGAAATCAGGGAAGAGTACAGGAGAGCAGTAGAAAGACGACTAGGTGGGTTCGACCTGGAAGATATGGAGGAAGTGGAGGAGATAAGCAAGGTGTTTAAGGAAGAGATCTGTGCAGCATGTGAGGAGGTGTGTGGAGTGGGGAGAAGAGGGAGGGGAGTGAAAGGTACAGAATGGTGGACAGAAGATGTGAAAATAGCTGTGGAAGACAAAAAGAAAGCATATAGAGAGTGGTTGGGTAGTAGAAGGAATGAAGATTTGGAGAGGCAGAAACGAGCGAGATACGTGGAGAGAAAGAGAGTGGTGAAGGAAAGTAAGAGAAGAGTAGATGAGGAATTTGGAAGGAATCTGAGTGTAAAATGGAGGGAGTGTAAGAAACTGTTCTGGAAAGAAGTCAAGAAAGTTAGGGAAGGTAGCAAGGGAAACAGTAAGGGTGTAAAAGATAAGAATGGCAGAATGCTAGCCGAGAAGCAAGAGAGAGTCGAAAGATGGAGGGAGTACTTCAACGAGTTGCTAAATGTAAGGAATGAAGAGCCAGCAAACATAGTTGGATGGGGTATGGGAGGGAGAAGAGGAGAAGTAGTGGAGGAGGAGGTAGGGATCAGGAGGTCAGAAGTGTGGGAAGCCATGAAAAGAGTGAAGTTGGGGAAAGCACCAGGAACAGATGGAGTGTGTGGGGAAATGTTGAGGTATGGTGGTGAGATAGTGATCGAATGGGTATGGAAAATGTACAAACTAGCATGGGAGAAGGGGAATGCACCCGATGACTGGAAGACTGGCATAATAGTCCCCCTATATAAGGGCAAAGGGGAAAGAGGAGTGTGTGGTAACCACCGAGGAATATGTCTTTTAAGCGTAGTAGGGAAGGTGTACAGTAGGGTAGTGATTGAGAGAGTGAGAGTGAGAACGGAGAAATGGATAGGAGACGAGCAGGGAGGTTCTAGGAAGGGAAGAGGATGTGTAGATCAGATTTTAACCCTGAATTGTGTGTGAAGAAATATCTGGAGAAGCAACAAAAGGTGTATGTTGCCTTTATGGACTTAGAGAAGGCCTATGACAGAGTGGATAGAGAAGGCATGTGGAAAGTACTTAGAATATACGGAGTAGATGGCAAGTTGCTGAAAGCAGTGAAGAGCATGTATGAGGGTGCAAAGGCGGCAGTACGTGTGGAGAATGAGCAGAGTGAGTTCTTTGACCTGAGTGTTGGGTTGAAACAGGGGTGTGTGATGTCCCCGTGGTTGTTTACTGTATATATGGATGGAGTCATAAAAGAAATACTAGGAAGAGCAGTGGATGTTGGTGTATCGCTGAAAAGGGAAGGAAATGAGTGGAAGCTGCCTATACTGCTGTTTGCGGATGACACAGTTCTGATGAGCTATAATGAATGGGAGTTGCAGGGTCTGGTGAATGAGTTTGGAACAGTGTGTGCAAAACGGAATTTGAAGGTAAATGCGGGGAAAAGCAAGGTTATGGTCTTCGAAAGGGGTGAAGTCACAGAGTGTAAGGTGAAGTTGAACGGTCAGGCTATGGAGATCGTCAGCTCTTTTAAGTATCTGGGCAGTGTGTTGAGTAAAGATGGGACTGTGGATGAAGAAGTGTGGGAGAGGGTGCAACAGGGGAAGAGGGTTGTAGGAACATTGAAAGCAGTAACAAGAAATAGTATGGAAGTGAAGAAGTCCTTGCATGACAGTGTGGTAATCCCGACACTAACTTACGGAAGCGAAGCATGGACGTTCGTGGAGAGACTCAGACCAAGAGTGAGAGCGGTGGAAATGAGTTACTTGAGAAGTGCGTGCGGAGTTACATGGAGGGATAGACAGACGAATGAGGAAGTAAGAAGGAGGTGTGGTGTGGAGGTAGATGTGCTGGAAAGTGTGAAAAGGAACAACTTGAGATGGTTCGGCCATATGGAACGTATGGGAAGCGAGAGAATGGCTAAGAGGGTGTACGAGAGCGAGGTGGAAGGACAGAGAGGGAGAGGTAGACCGAAGGAGAGGTGTAAGGATGGAGTGAGGAAGTATATGAATGAAGGCGGAGCTGGTTGGGAGGAGGGGTGTCGACTGACTGGGGACAGAGGTGCATGGGGACGGTTCGTTCGTGGCCACCCCTTCGGGGATCATGGCGTCAGGCAATAGATAGATAGATAGATAGATACTGTAAAGATATAGAATTTTAATGGCAGAATAATACACAGGGTTAGACTTGCCAGTAGGTCGTTTAGTGATGCAGCCTTAAGGGCCCTTCACACATACACGATCTTGGCGATGACAGTGAAAGTTGGTGCTAATCGTGGGAAAGGGGGTAAAATGTTAGTGTGGGACAACATCGTAAGGATGGTAAAAGTACAATCTCTGACGGGGGTATGACGACGCAACGACGGCACCAGGACAGTCGCGACGGCGTGGCACGACCGGGTAAGACCAGGGAAGATGGAGCCATGGTGACAGACAATAGCAGCACAGCCATGCCACGTTGGTGGCACGACAGGAGCATGTCTGTTATTTACAACCGTAATTTTGGCGTCGTAGTATGGTTGTGTGTAGTTTTGGCAGCATCGGTGTCAGTCGACATCGCCGACAGTGCCCCCACAGTGCGACGGTATCAATGGTGCCAAGACGGTAACAAGAAGGTGGCCACGACAAAATGGCTAAGTTTTGAACCCGCTCAAAAATTAACCATGCCTAGCCGACACGTGGAGACGCATAGAGGATACCCCAGACAGCGGACCACATATACACGACCACGCCACGAATTGCACCATGTGTGCCAAGTTGGGAGTCATTGTGAACAAAGTCGCCTATGTGTGAAGGGCCCTTTAGCCTGGCTGACCCAAGGACTTGAACTAATCGTGGTGATAGTGCTAGTACACCACACTCTGATATTGTGAAAATAATAGGTCATTGTTTACATTTACAATTGCAAGAACTTATCATTGGTAATAATATTTTCTTACTACATTGTTTACTTTATCGATAAGATTTGCAGGTTTAAAATATACATTCTTATTTATGGCTTTTTCAAACCACTCCTATGTATTTGTTCATAATTTATAGCCAGCTGCTGCCTACTAATTAATTATTCTTCGAACAAGTTCCTCGTAGAAGTCCTTCCTATGCTGATATTACAAAAACAAAATTATGAAAATTCCTCATCTGATTTTTTTTTTTTTTTTTTTGTATTAGGGTGCATTTCTTGAGTTTATTTTTGATATTAGTAGACGATTTAGTCCGTTTGTTTAGGAAGTACTTTTATCAATCTAAAGGGTAAACTCAATCTCAATAATCCCTTCCACTCTCCTAGACCATTCCTAGATGTAACAAATCATCTATTAATAGCTAGAATAACATAAATGTATGCTTCATAATATGCTCAAAGGGTTAAGGGAAGAATAATTTTGAATTTATTAATGTTTGTTTTTCATTTTTATTAATTTAGTTTGCTCCTTAGACCTCCATCAAGCTTACAAACATACATATAAGAACCTCCTTAAAAATGTATATTTTCGGTAAAAAAATGTCCCGGCGGAAGGCGGGTTCCTCCTGAATTGATTGCTTGCTATCGCTTGCCAGGAAACGACATCTAAATGGCACGAAATGTCATAAAATTGCCAAATAAATGGAGCGAACCCCTTAAAATATCAAAACTAATGAGGCTAACCCTGAAGGAGAATGGGGTCCAGAAAACAAACACCTTGAAATGTTTAAAGTTACTGAAGTTTGATCTTTGTTTCCACAGGAAGGATGGCGGCGGTGGTACGGTCGACCAATGGCAGCACAGGAACCCGGTCACCTGTTGTTTACCTGTTGCTGTTTTGCTCGGTACTCCCGCTCTGCTGGACGTTGTAGGAATGATGGATGGAAAAACAAAAATACAGAATAAACAGAAGAAAATAATGTGTGTGTATATATATATATATATATATATATATATATATATATATATATATATATATATATATATATATATATATATATATATATATATATATATATACTGTATATATATATATATATATATATATATATATATTATATATATACAGTATACTGTATATGTATATATATATATATATATATATATATATATATATATATATATATACTGTATATATATATATATATATATATATATATATATATATATATATATATATATATAAAGTATATATATATATATATATATATATATGTCTCTAATCTCTCAGTGGGGTTCGAACCGCCGACCGTCAGGACGATAGCCGACGTTTTAATCAACTACACCACGGCAGTCTAGACTGCCGTGGTGTAGTTGATTAAAGCGAACCCCACTGAGAGATTAGAAACATATAGTGGCTCACGTGTATTTGTGATATATACTCAATATATATATATATATATATATATATATATATATATATATATATATATATATATATGTGTGTGTGTGTGTGTATGTGCATGCATGTATGTATGTATGTGTGTGTGTTTAAACAAAAAGATAGGTGAAAACAAACCTAACAGAATGGCTATTGAACTATACCCTGTTCCAAGTAAGTAGGCCAAAACTCTTGAACATTAACCTCTATAACTTGCAAGCAACTAGAGTAATCGGGCAAATATTTCAACCACTTGGGAATGGTCAGCTAGGGAATAGGTGGGGAAATGTACAGTCCAATCGTTCAAACCCTTTTTAAGTTACAGAGGTTAGGGTTCACGATTTATGGCCTACCAGAAATAGTAAGAACGTACTGGAGAAGAGGATTATTATTATCATTATTATTAAAAGCTGAAAGAAATATATTGGAACAAAATAGCTGAACAATAGCCAATATTTTAATAAGGACTGAGAGTGAAAGAGCACAATAATTTACTAGGCGACATATTGGGAAAGTAAGGCGGTGTCATACGAGCGATTTTTCCGTCAATTTTCACGATCACTTGTTGTCTGGCAGCTTCAAAAATATATTCCATATAATTTAAACTACCTAATATAATCTACTTTCGATCTGTTTTCCAGTTCTAAAGGGAAAGAGTCTACCAACAATACGAGAAGAAAAACTTGCTCATCGATAATTGCCACAAAATGCGCTCGTGTGACACCACCTTCAAGGAAAAATAGATAAAAAGTGAAACCAAAATAGGGAGAACTGATGATAACAACCCCGGACATAGAATACCTGGTGTTACACGAGGGACTTTTCTGGCAATACTTTACGGCAATTGTTGTGTGGTAACTCAATGGCATGTCACTCGAGCATTTTTTCCGGCAATTTTCTATGAGCACATTTTTTCTCGTAAATTTGTTAGGCTCTTTCACATTTGAAACGGAAACTAGATCGAGGGTAGATATGTTAGGTGGTAATTACAGTATAATAATACTAACATTTTGAAGATGTCAGCCAACAATTGCCCGTAGAAATTAAAGGAAAAAGAGCTCATGTGACACCGGCTTTATGCATGGTTTTAAGTCAAGACGGCCATAATCCAAAACGGCCACAACCAGAATGATCACAGTCCCCCAAACCAAGCCCTTTTCAATTTAACCTAAACAATAAAATCTAACCAGACCCAATTTATGAACTAACAACTTCTTCAGGTAGCTACTTGATCCCTTGCGAGTTTCAGACTATAAGGAAGTTGGAGACGTAAACATCGATATTTAGCTAAAATACACATTTATGTTGACTTATGATGGATGGATATAATGTTAATGTTTATATTAAATATTATGATGGATGGATATAATGTTAATGTTTATATTAAATATTATTGTATGTTTTAAAATCATATTATATTTTGTATATTTGCTTTTTATTGATTTGCAGCTTCTTGAACTTCCACATAGCCCATAACTTACAAATGGACAATTGAAGAAACAAGACGCGAAATGTTGTCAACGAAATTATCCTTTTCAAATCGTGTGTAGATCAATCTATAACGATCACCCTTTGAATGTCACAATCTCATATAACTTTTTTCGCGGGTATTCATAATTATTCGTGTCATAGCGCTGATGGTTAGAACTTCAAACCATCAGTGCTGCGACGGGAATTGTACTTCAATCTTTAAAGTACAGTTGCCTAAAGATAAACCCGGTACACATTCTGTGGAGGCCTGCCTGTACAAACACCAACAGATAAATGTTGTACAATTTGTCTTTAATAATTCTGACACGCTGATGAAATATTTTGAGACATTCCCTGTAATCACGTGTCCGAGTCAAGTGTTTTCCCTCAATCAATGTTCACTCTTTCAAATGTATTACACTGTATATAGGAGTGTACATGACCCCCGTAACGGGTTAATTTGTGATATGAGTGTGAATGGTGCTGTTCACTTTTAACACACCACTTATATACTCACCTCCATATTATAGACAACTGTGTTGCCCCTTTCCCACTGATGCGAGTTCATACAATTTTTATCGCTGACACCAATAAATTGGCACATTCGTGACATGTCGCAACAAAATCTTAAACCCTCGCATGAAATCATTTGACTGGCGAGGGCCCTCGCGGGTCATCGCAAATGTTTCGGATTGTTCAAAAATTTGGACGAGGACTGACGATGGGTCGTAGCCCTCGCAAGCATCGACGAACATCGCAGAGGGATCTGCGAGGCCCTCGGAAAACATCGGCGAGACATCGCGGAGGGTTTCCCCCGAACAAAAACCTTTGCAACGCTGCACGGCGGTTCGCCAATGATCTCAGATGTTCTGAGAACATCGACGATGCACAAGAGTCATCGGCGATTTCCTCGTCGATTAGTCGTCGACGTGCGCACGAGTACTCGCCGAGAGTATACCCGCCAGGGGTATACTCCGCACGAGGCATGCGAAGGGCCTTGCGACGTCGCGGAATGCTCAAGACACACCTCGCCGAGGCCAAAGAGCACCTTCGGCGAGTTGGGTAAAAATAAATGATTAGGCCTATAGTGAACCTGTCAACCCTTTTTTCTATGCACCTCTCGTGGAGGGTTCACCTGTTTTTTTTTTCTCTTTCTCTCCTTTTCTCTCTTTCTCTGGCTTGTATCCATTCAGCCCCATTCAGCCAACTGTTCTAAGACGTTTATCCCCATCCAAGTATCGATATCTTCCTGGCAAGCGATAGCGAACCAGCATTATATGGAGAAATCCGGCTTCGCCGGAGATATTTTTCTATCGACAAATGTACAAATTTAGCTTGCTCTCAAAACAAAAATATATATATATGTTGGCTCGCTACCGCTCACCAGGAAAATATTGAAACCTGGATGGGGGTAAACGTCTTAAAACAGTAGGCTGAACGGGGCCGAACGGATACAAGGCAAAGAGAGAGGGAGAGAAAGAGAAAACAAAAAAAGCGTGGTGGGCTCAATTAAGCCTTAACGTAAACATCGTCCACCTCGCTTTTTTTTTTTTCTCTCTCTTTCTCTCCCTCTCTCCTTGCTTTATTTTGTTTTCTCTTTCTCTCCCTCTCTCTTTGCCTTGTATCCGTTTGGCCCCATTCAGCCTACTGTTTTAAGACGTTTACCCCCATCCAGGTTTCAATATTTTCCTGGTGAGCGGTAGCGAGCCAACAAATATATGTTTTGTTTTGAGAGCAAGCTAAATTTGTACATTATTTGATAGAAAGATTTCTCCGGCGAAGCCGGACATTGCCAATCTCCGAATTAAGGGGAGATGGGTCGTTTTTCTGGTCCCCTTTCTTCCTCATGGTTAACCCCATTAGTTTTCATATTTTATGACGTTCGGCCCATTAGTTTGGCGATTTTAAGACATTTCACCCCATTTCGTTGTCAATATTAAGACTTTTTGTGTCATTTAGGCGTCGAGTTTATCCTGGCTAGAAATAGCGAGCCTGTACTTTTTGAGGAACCGGCCTTCGGCCAGGATATTTTTCTATCGAAAAATGTACAAATTGATCTTGAAGGAGGGTGTTGGGGGTGCTTTATATGCTTGATGGAGGTCTAGGGATGAAACTAAATAAATCATAAACAAATTATTTGTGCCATGAAATATATGCAAAAGGTTTTCGGATAATCTCGCCGAGGTATTCGCCGAACCATCCCTTAATTCGCCGAAGACGTTGCAGAACATACGCTGAGGATTCGTTCATTCTTCGCATTATTTCGCAATATTTTATTCAAATGTGACAGTTCTCGCCGAGGTCATCGGCGAACCATCGCTCAATTTGCCGATGACGTCGCATAATGTCGCCGAGTGTAAACTTGTCAACGGTTTTTAACGGTCAAAATCGTTGACGTCGCACAAATTCGTTGCTAATTGACACGACTACGTCCTCGGCGACGAAAATCGTATGAAATCGCATCAGTGGGAAAGGGGCATGCGAGTGTTACAGACGACTATGAAATCCTTTTATGTAATCGTGAAGCAGTAGTACTTTGGAATATTAAAGTGTTGAAGCACAGTTGAATCTGTTTTGGAACAGTTAATTACTACGAAGTGGTAGTAAGGGTATGAAGGTTATGAAGCATATTTAATTGTTACGAAGCAGTAGTAATCTGTATGAATGTGATGAAGCACATTTTATTTATTACGAAACAGTTGTGTGAATTATGTTCACAGAGAATATCTCCTACTTGGGTGAACCAATGGGTTCGTTTGTTGTTTGAATATTCATTTAGGGAGACACCTATGTTTACAGGAATGTACTAATTGTTTGTATTAGCACCATCTATGTTTTGTGAGTAATTATTTTATTCATATGTATAAATTTAATGGATCTCCGTGGTTCAGAAGGTTGAATCAGTAGGCTCATATGGTTTCATTGGTATTGTTAATGTGTATTATATTGTGTTATATAAAGTTCAGGTTTGCTGAACTCTGATTGGCTGAGAAGCCTATAGGAATGTGAGGTGAGGGTTAGAGTTGGTGAGACAGGGAGTTACTTTGGATTCCCGACATTGGAAGGATATACAGGGTGTTTTAAAACAACACTGCCAGAGTATGACGACCACATTGATAAAAATATATAATACACATATTTCTATTCTATTTTTACCAAAAATATATTGTAACGGAGATAAATGGTTATTTAGAAATGTAGCAAAACAGGGTTCTGAGCTCAGCACAAAACATATGATACATAATATGAATGATTACCAAGTAAAAAAGGTAAAGAGGAGATATCTAATGACCTAATCACATATTAATAATTACAAAATCAAACTAACATAAAATTGGTAATGATATTTTGCAATTAGAAGAAAACTGCTAAGTATTATAATCCAAGTAGCGTAAAAAGATATGCACCATTTGTAACTATGACCAAGAGGTAAAATAATGAATCTCAAGTCTGGGTCAGGTATCCGAACACTGCTATAGGTAATTTAATCGTTCGTGAAACTGTTTGAATGGGAAAAAATTGTTCCTGCGCAATTTACTGTTTCAATACAAATACCTCATTACGTTACTATTATCACAGAGTACTAACGAAATATGTCTATCAGTTTTATGGTTGAAGTTTGACGATTTTACGTAGCTGTAGACATACAAGTATACGGTGTTCACTAATGAATATTTAAAATCATCTAATGGTACCCAAAACAAACAATTTACGTCACTTGGACTTAACGAGTATAAAATAACAAAGGCAGAGACACCTAAATAATGACAATCCATATTTATGTGATATTATAAGGTAAATAAAATCACTATGACAGAAGAAGATAGCACCATGGCCGAGCAGATGATTAAACACATTACATGAGAAGATTTGTTATGACTCCAAAGCTTCGAAGAAAAATTCGAACTGGGATGGGAGGCAAGAGGTAGGCTATTTGGGGAGGCGGGGGGACACTAGCCCGTGTTCGGATTATAGCTCATACCTGGGTGTCACTAATTATTTTACTCTATGCAGTTTAAATCATTAATGGTATATTATTTTGCATTTTGTCCTTAGATAATCTTCTTCGTTATTGTATTTACTAATTAGAAGATGAGGTCTGGTAGTGTTGTTTTAAAACACCCTGTATAGTGCCTTCACTCCACCTTGGAACCAGTTATTGAGACTGCTCACCCTGGATTACTGTGATTATTTAGTGACATTTACAAGTGGGATAATATTTATTGCTCTACCTACTTTCTGGATAATATTACTGAAGATTTGTTCACCCTGTGTTAATGTGGTTAAGGTGATATATAGAGGAGACTTTGCTCACAAGGATTGTATCAGTGGATATTACTTTGAAGAAATTTGTATATATGTAAATAAGTTATATTGCACTATTAAAGAAAAAACAAAACTCGCATTTGCTTTCCTTCTCCCACATATAAACACTAGTGCCCGTGAATATAATGACAGTGAGAACATTTAAATTCCGTCCTTCCTTTGTAACAGATGTAGGCAACCCATTTTTTTTATTTTTATTTTTATTTTTTTAAATAGAAGGTCCCACCCCTTTCCCATTCTTAAGTAAGCCATTTTAGATTTACAGAAGAGTGACCATTACTTGCATTACTGCATGTCCACAAACATTTCAGTAATGTAAGCATGTTTCCTTTTTTTTTTTTTTTTTTTTTTTTTTTTTTTTTTATTAAGGTGACAGTTACAAAGTGGTGTACAATCTATCTTATTCTAGTTACATTGTAGTTTATCTTATTGTACCAGTACCTCCCTACAATCAACCTAGTTGTTCCCCAATTCGTCCCTCCGCCACGACCATTTCAAAGTCCAAGTCTCTCACTCTTGTCCTCTGTAGCGGGGAGGACCTTGTACCCCTGAGACATAGGAGTGCAGACCTGAGAAGAGAGAAAGAGAGCCGGCATCTCATCCAAGTTATGACTTGGCTTCTATGCTGGCGCTTTTTCTCCGATATTTGTTCAGCTAGTCTGGCATAGAAGACACTTGCAGAAGGTCCCATACCTCCCGACGATGAGAAGATCAGAGGAGTAAAGCTTCCTTGATCCCTGTTCAAAATTCTTTCTTCATAAGCGCGTTTTTTCTCACTTTCGTTTCTCAAGTATGCCGCCTTGTGTCCTCGCTCACGATATGTTTGTGGTCTTGGGTTGAAGATTCTGATGTCGAAAAAAGCCCGTTGTCCCCTCGTCCAAAAACCTCGAGCACTTACGTCCACTCTTGCTTCATTTGAAGTATTTGCAGTATTGTGGGCCAAGCGCTGTCCGTCCATAGGCAGAAGTTCCGGTTCGATTCTGACATCATGGCACACCTCGTCCAGCATTTGTGCAGTGATGTCTCGTACTTCATCATGCCGGATACAGATGAATCCTCCTTTCTTACAGGTCATACAGTGGTCTGGGTTGTTTATTTCACCGCATGCACATTTCAGCGGCAGGTTCGAAACTGGCCACCCATACCTCAAGGCTACGGCATCATTGAATTCTTGTTTATTTAAGCTGAAGCCTTTCTCCTTTATTGGTAATGATGTGAGCCAATTTGAAGCCCCCGTGTCTTGTGCCATCTCAACTCTCATTTTCAGTTCTTCCCTACATCTGGTCTTAATTTGTTCTAGGCTATGTTTCTGTCTCTCTTCTCTGCTCTTTGTAATTTCCTGTCTTGCATTTCGTTGTTCCTCTTCGTCCACCTCATCATTTTCATTTTGTTTTGCTCCCGTATTTTTTCTGTCAGAGACGTAGTAAGTTTAAGGGAATTTTGGTACTCATGTGGTGCCGCCTCCACTGGGTTTATGATCCCCATACCTCCGAACCTTGGCGGAAGAGCTAATAGATCTCTTAGCTCTTGCGTGACGCCTTCCATCTCTGTTAAGGCCGGTATGAATGTTCCTCTGATTGCTTCTTCCAGCGGTTGGAGCATCTGTCTAATGCCAGGCACTGTTCTCATAAGAAAGGTCCATCTGTGCTTAACACCATATGTGACGGCAGTATATGCAGCATGTGGTTCAGATTTCGCAATGTCTGCCAGGGTTTTCACTTCCTTTACCCACTCCGCTACCTTTTTTCGCACATAGTCTCTCTTGCATTCTTCTGTGCCTATTACTGCTCCCAAATGGCGTTGCCCTCCTTTGTAATCTTCACTCCTGTCCCATCAAAAGTCTGCACCGCTTCTTCATACTTGTTTTCTTTCACTATTAGTACAGATTTACTAGCATTCGGATGGTACCCAATGACTTCGCCTACCGATTGTACTCTCCGCCACCATTCTTTGAGATCCCCTATTTTTCCTGCACCTGTCAGGTCATCTGCATACGCCACTTGTTTCACTCGGGTTACCTCATGTTTTATTTTCTGCTGCAGAATTGATAGTGCCAGTGCGTACATTGCCATTGCCACTGGATCTCCTTCAGCTGGTCCAAGATGCGTCGATTCACTTCGTGCACCCCACTTGAGGCTTCCCCAGTGACCATTCTGACTGCCTGTGCCACTTTACCAATCCTCATGCTATTTCCCACTGATCGTGCCATATCATCTGGCTTCCTCTTTCTTCGTTGTTTTGTTTTCAGTCTTTGCTGGATTGCTCGTACTTGGCTAAGAATTTTGTCTAACTCCCCATTTTTCCACCACTCCATTCTCTGTTTCAGCGCTTTAATGTTCTCATTCAGTTTTCCCTTTGGTCTTTTTCTTTGAAGGAACAACTGAGGAATGAAAGAAGCTATCTTGATTGCCACGTGCGCCAAAGGGGCATCCTGAACATACTTTAGGATCATAAGTCTGAGTTCCCCCAGCATGTCTTTTGCGCCTTCACAAATTGGTAGTTCAAACTTATTATGTTGCCATTGTATCACTTCTGTATAGATTTCATTCACTAATGTTGTGAGTCCGTCACCAGAATGTCCCATCCATTCTCCACCATTCATGTTTACGTTACGAGGTCGTTCGTTCTGTTCACGATTTTCGATTATTTCTCTCATTATCTTCGTTTAGGCCTACACTATTTTCATTATTTTGTTCCACACCTCTGTTGTCTTGCGAATTATTGATTCCTGCGTTTTCTTCTGCGGGCTGCAGTTGTTGATTGTTATTTTCTGCATTTTCTCTAACAGGGTTTGCTTGTACATCTCCATTAACTACATTGTCTGTTTCACGGTTCATTTGTACTGCATCTCTCACTGCGTTTTGTCTGTCATCAGGATTATTCCTCGACTGGGACCGAGTTAATATCATCTTGTCTTATTATCATAATTTCCTACCTATTCCCTAATACTGAGTCTATCTATCATTTCTTCCTAAGGGACGAGCCTCTGCCCGATAAAGGTGAAAATGTATACATCCTATGAGTAGCGTTAGAGATAGAAAGAGTAAGATAAGTTATTTAACTCACTTAGTATGATGCAAGACTACAGAAGATCAGGCTATATTACAAGACAGTGAGTGCAAAAGAAAATAGAAAAATAAAGTAAAATAAAGGTAGTGTTTAAAAATACGCACAAAGAATAAACAGGGGGGGGGGAAACAAAAACAAATTATATATATAATACAAAACTATTATTGTAGTGAGAAAGGAAAATTATACACTAATTAAGAGAGTAAAATTATTAAAAAGACAAGTGTCAAAATAGTGCTAAGGATTAAAGAAGGATGTTAGAAATCTACTATTAGTTTGAGAGAAAGGTCCTGGTTATCAGTATGCACATAATATATCAGCGAATTATACCTTATTTTAAATAGTATACTTAGTTACTAGTTCGTTAGAGATAATTCTCACATGAAATATACCACTTCAAGTCTGATTTCCTGACTCGGCCATAAATCATATATAACCCTACCTAATATAATCGGCCTGTTTCCTCAAAGCTAAATGACTCTATACAAAGCTAAAGAAACCTTGGCAATTTGAGCCGCTTTACATTCTAAATATGCCTAACTTTAAATGGAAACCAGCCAATTATGTCCTAAGATTTAATTATTTTCAAGACAAAAATATGGACAAAATATTACATCATGTTACTCATGTAATAGTAGCATGAGGGACATTGAGGAAAGTGGAAGGAAGAGGGAAGGAGAGGGGAGGGAAGGGAATGTGGGGGTAAGGATGGGGGGGGGGGGGGATGGGGGAGGGTTGAATACTTGTTGTCACTGTGTTTCTCTCTCTCTATTATACAGTAGCTACTACTACTCTTACACAAACACACATTTATTTTTAAGCTGCATTGCATCAAAAACTACCACTGACATTTTGTTTTCAATACAAATCTCCCCCATGGATTTAGATAAGAACCATACTTAAATACACTTTTGTTTTGCCTTTATACTGTCAGGTATCATATTACTTTAAGCGAGGGGAGGAGAGGTAGAGAGAGGGGGGGGGGGAGTGTTGTGGTCAGCGAGGTTTAAGGCTCCTTCCTCTATTCCCTTACTCCGACTTTTCGCCTCTGCTGTACTTCGTTGTCTCTCTCCTGCATACTTCCCCCTGCTGCAGTCGTCCTCTCAGCATTAGCGCCATGCAGAATATTTCGGTCCACTTTCACACGACCAGCTTCTCCATGCACTGGCGCGATGACAGATGGGATGTGGGTGGGGAAGGGGGGCACACCCTAGGGTGAGTGGTGTTGGCTGGAGACAGTCAAGGAGGGAGGGTATTTTGCCTGGCATCGGCTTGCCCCTCGTCCGTACGCCTCCCTCGCTGCCTGGCACAGCACTCTTCAATTTTTTTTCCGTCTCTTCTTTCACATGTTGTTTGATTTTGGTTAGATAGAACTCCAGAGTTTCACCCAATATCAAATCACCGTAATTTCCCACTCACCCTGTTGTATATTTCACAATTCCATCACCACCCCTTCCCTCACTAACTTGCTGTTCACCACGGAGAGAAAAATCCATACGTGCTCTCCCTTCAAAGGCAATCACACACACGTGTAGGCACACACGTGTAGGCAACCCATTTGACACTAGGGAGTTTCGGGCTATAAGGAAGTTGGAGCTGTAGACGTCAATATATATCAGAATTGCCACACAAAATACGACTGTAGGCCATTTATAAACACATACAATAAAATTAAAAATATTTTCTATCCATCAGAATCCTACATTATTATTTTAATTTGTTTAATATCGCAATTTACGGCTCCAATTTCCCTAGAGCCTGAAACTTGCATGTTGTTAATTCATCTACCGGCAACTGTACATATATGAGTATTCAACTGATTAGGATGGATCTCTTAAAAATTATATGGCAAACTAATTTTGAATTGAACCGATAAGATACATGGAGAATATAATTATTGTAAAACAGGATTTCTATTCACCATTATGACTGTTTTAACACCTTACGAGCGGCCTATGCGGTTTATTTATATGTACCGCCCAGCGGAGTGTTTTTAGCCAAAATAGGGCTGTTTACGTGATCATTTTCATGCCTAAATAAGACCCAGAACGTAAAACAAGTATCTATCCCTGAAAGGGCATAAACAGAGCTTTCGAATGACACCATAACGATCATTTTATGATGGCTAGTTTTCTTGCAATAACCGTGCAAGGCGAGTGCAAAAAGCAGGTAATTAGGCACTTTCCCCATACAATTCCGTATATAGCGAGTGAGAGAGGGAGGGAGGAGGTGGGATTCGTGTCAGTAGGTTCGCCGCGGTGGTCTGGAGCAGTCATACGCTCGCTACTCTCCTGCCACCACTTGTCTCTCTCTCTCAGCAACATTACGTGCTGAAATTGCCACACGAGCTATGTCGAGCGCCGCCACATAGTCCAGCTTTATTTAACTCAACTTACGTTGCTCGCCGCTAATTAAGGGTTAAGGTCCGCGTGTCCAGACATTTTGACATGCCCTCGGATGCCATAGTCACTAGCCCAGTCATACATATCCAGGGACTTCACCTATTTCTAATAATTATGGAAGTATATCTCTGGAAACTAATTTATTAATATAATCTTCTATACATCAACTCAAAACTATATATACTATTTATTGACAAAGCAAGTTATATCCACATATCAATCCAGATAGTTATAATTGCATGAAGAAAAACAAAGGGGTCCATGAATTCTTATGAGTGGGTTAGAGACTATGGTATATGAGTGTAGGCTACCTTGAATTTGACTCTTTCACTCTTCCAACTTTTGGAGGGACACTTGTTACAGGCAGCTTTGCCTTTTGTCTCCTTCATACACTTAAGAACAGAATATATATATACTACCAGTTGTTGTTTTCACATGTTTATTGTAAGGCATTAAGGGGAGATGGGTTGTTTTTCTAGATCCCCTTCTCCCTCATGTGTATCCCCATTAGTTTTGATATTATAAGACATTCGTCCCATTAGTTTGGCGATTTTAACACCTTTCGCCCCATTTCGTTGTCAATTATAAGACCTTTCGTGCCATTTAGGTGTCGATTGTTTCTTGGCGAGCGATAGCGAGCCCGAAATTTGAAGAGGAACCGGCCTTTGGCCGGGAAACTATTCTACCGAAAAATGTAAAAATATATCTTGAAGTGGGGTACAAGGGTGTTTTTTCTAAGCTTGAGGAGGTCTATCGAGGAAACTAAGAAATAAAGGAATAAATTAATGAATAGACCAAAAAAACGTCAATCTCCTCTCAAGTGTGTATATGTGTGTAATTTATGTTTCCTGCTATGGATAGAGCAGAAGTAAAATGCACGTGGTCTCAAGAAATGGGGCAAAATGTCTTAAGGGTTTTGCTGGACTCCATATTCTCTCGTGTTTAGCCATCCTTAGTTTTGAAATTGTAAGATGTTCGTCCCATTAGTTTTGCAATTTTAAGACCATTCGACCCATTTCTTTGTCAATATTAACCCTCTCAGGTCTGAGTAAGTTTTGTTTAGTTTCCATGGATAGGCGACACATGGTCTGGGGCTGCTAACAGTTTTTCATTGTTCCCGTTCACCTAGCTCACCCAGCTATGAATCTTTGCCAGATACCCCCACATATAGACTAGTAGACCAGATTTATCGAGCCTTAAATGGACGCGATCGCATCTTTCATGTGGTTTTACTGAATTTCGTGCAGGGCTTAAGGATGCTATCACGTTCACACGTGCGCCAGGGCAAAAGTAGCTCAGGACGCGATCACGTCCATATGTGCGCGACAGGGTTAAGAACTATTGTACTATTTAGGTGTCAATCTTTTCCTGGCGAGCAATAGCGATTTAGAAGGCACTGGTCTTCAGCTGGGACATTACTGTGCCGAATAATATACAAATTTGTCTCAAAGGGAGGTGTTGGGGGTGTTTATTAAAATTTGATAAAGGTGTAGGGAGCAAAGTAAACCCCCACTTTAAACTTACTTGTCACTGAACATTTTCACACTTTTCATCTCTGTGTATTATATTCTATAGTTTAAACCTTTTAAGGTACAGTCACTCACATACATTCCTACCCTCACTCTCTCTCTCTCTCTGTTTATTTATGGAAGTTAAATATAACACTTTACTTATAAGAATAATTTACGATGGTCCAAAACCAAACCGCACAGGATAAGGACAAATGCCCCCCACAATCTCAGACTTGCTAATGTCAATGTTGGCAGTTTGAATCTGCGTGCAAATGAAGTGGCTGAGATGTGTGAGAGGAGGCGAGTGGACGTTTGCTGTGCCCAGGAAACACTCTGGAAAGGGCCTGGGGTACAGTGGATTGTTGGAAGAAAGAAAATATATAGGATCTACTGGAAGGGGGTGGAGACTGATAAAGTGAAAGGAGGAGTGGGTGTTCTGGTGGATGAAGAGCTGGCGGAAAGTGTGCTTCAGGTTACGAGAGTTGGTGAATGGCTGATTGTTTCGAAGTTGAAAGTTGGTGAAAGAATTCTAAATGTGATATCTGCATATGCTCCACAGGCTGGCCTACAGAAAGAGATAAAAAGAGGACTTCTGGAATAACACCGCCAGTGTCATTTCGGGCCTCTCGGAGAATGAAATAACAATCCTGGGAGGGGACCTGAATGGTCACGTGGGAGCATCTGCAGATGGATACGAGGGAGTGCATGGAGGAAATGGTTATGGAAGGAGGAATCTGGGAGGCGAATATATACTGGAGTCCTGCGTTGCACTCAACATGGTTGTGTGTAACGCAAAGTTCGAGAAAAGACAGAGCCATCTGGTCACATATAACTCTGGGGTCTCCAGTAGCCAGATAGATTACTTCTTGGTTAACAGGAAAGACTGGAAACTGGTTCGGGATGTAAAGGTCATCCCGAGCGAAGAATGTATCCCCCAGCATAAGCTACTGATGTGCGACATGAGCTTATACAGAGATCCTAAGTGCAAGAAGGTATACATGCCCAAAAGGAAAGTGTGGCTGCTGAAGAACAAGGAAGTTAGAGATAGGTTTCATAGTGAACTGGAGGAAATTAATAGAAATAAGGAAGCCAGGCCTAGCGATGTAAATAGTCAATGGAATTTTCTTAAGCATAGCCTTCTCGCTGCCACTGACAAAGTCTGTGGGAAAACAAAGGGTCACTCCAGGAATAAGACCTCCTGGTGGTGGAACGATGAGGTAGAACATGCTGTGAAAGAGAAAACGAGATGCTTCAAAGCATGGAAGAAGGGGAGCAGCAAGGAATAATACCAGGCAGCTAAACGAACTGCCAAAATAGTTATTTACAATGCTAAAAAAGGCATTAATCTCTGGGCTGCACAGCCCCTGTAGTATACACCATACCCCTGTGCGTAGGTATTATGACTCTTTCCTCACTAAAATCGTTAAATTACCATAAATATAATTAATACTTATCCATATGCGCCTATTTTACGTTTAATATGAAGATAGTAACATGTGACAACAATAAAACAAGTGGGAATAGTGTTTATATGGTCAAAATCGCGAATAAACATGGAGCGGCCTATTCATGAAATGTGGAGCACAGTGAGGCAACCCCTCCTCTCGCGAGCTCTGGAGTTTGACTGACAGTCTCACCGCACCATCTACCTCTGCCAACACACTCGCTAGGCACATAACCACACCCTGCAATCGGCTTTGCTAATGTTAGCACGAAAATATACCAAAGAATAAGGGAATAACAGGGAAAATAGGTGATAATTGAAGGGGGAGGGGGGAAGGAGGGGACTTCGACAGACGTGGAGAGGTGATATGAAGTATGGAGGGGGAAAAAACAAAAACAAAAAAGTTTCAATTCTACTGGGGCCTTTTAAAAGTATTTTTTTAGGCCTACGATCTTAACCCCTAAACGGCGAGAAAGCTCATAAGAAGTTTTACTGGGTGAGGGCGGCAAAGCTCTTAAGAGGGAGGCCTAAAAAAAACATTTAAACGGCCCCAGTAGCACCAAACTATTTTTTTTTTTTTTTTTTTTTTTTCCCTATACCTCATATCACTCCTCCACATCCCCTCCTTCCCCCTTTTCCCCTCCCCCTCCAATTATCACCTATTTTCCCTGTTATTCCCTAATTCGTTGGTATATTTTTGTGCTAACATTAGCAAAATGTGTGGAGGATGTGCTTACGTGCCTAGCGAGTGTGTTATACAACCGAGTGTATGAATGAGTAGGCTCAGTGTGGCTTGAGGCCTCGTGGAGGGAGGGGTTGCCTCAATTTTCTCCATAATTCATGAATGGGCTGGTCCATCTATATTCGCGATTTTGACCAGAAAAATTATATTTTCACTTGTTTTATTGTTGTTACAGGTTACTATCTTCATAGTGAAGGTAAAATAGGCTCATATGAATAAGTAATAACGATATTTATCGTAAAATGACGATTATAGGCCTGAATGGAGCCAATATGCTCGCCCATGGGCAGCTAGTTCAATCCCCCCCCCCCCCCCTCGACGTTGCCGGGTTAAGAGTCTCCCCGCAGTCGCCCAGTAAAACCTCTTAAGAGTCTCCTGGCAGCTCCCGGGTTAAGGACCTGGTCCTCGAACTAGTTTGCAACACTGACAATCCCATTGGGATCTTCAACCTAGCTAGGCGAGTTAAAAATTACAGTAGGGATATTATAGGTGAACAGAGTGTTAGAAATGATAATGGGAAGATTGTGTATGCAGAAAATGAAATCAGAGAAGCATGGCAGGCACACTATGAACGATTGCTAAATGTACTGTAGAGTTTGAATGGGATAAGGAACATCTTAGTATCGAAAAACCAATATCTAGAGCACCTCCTTTGATAGCACCAGCTGTAGTGAGCAACGCAATCAATAAAATGAAGGACGGTAAAGCTCCAGGGAGCTCTGACATTGTCGCTGAGATGATAAAAGCCTCAGGGGAGACTGGTGTCAACTTAGTCACTGAGTTGATAAACACCATTATTAAAGATGAGAATATCCCCGAGGATTGGCAAAAAAATGTAATAGTAAATATATACAAAGGAAAAGGGGATGCGCTAGATAGAGGTAATTATAGGGGCCTGAAAATGCTTGACCAAATCATGAAGGTCTGTGAGAGAGTCTTTGAGGGTTTGATCAGGCAAAGCATCTCCATTGATGATATGCAGTTTGGTTTTATGCCAACTACCGATGCTATCTTCATAGTCAGGCAAATACAGGAAAGATACTTCCTAAAAGGCAAGGATCTTTACTTTGTGTTTGTAGACCTGGAGAAGGCCTTTGACAGGGTGCCTAGAGATGTTGTGCAGTGGGCTATGAGGAAACTTGGTGTGGAAGAGTGGCTGGTGCGTGTGATAATGAAGATGTATGAGGATTCGCGAACTGTGGTGAAGGTGAAAGTTGTACTGAGTGATGAGTTCACAGTCAGTGTTGGAGTTCATCAGGGTTCAGTGTTAAGCCCCCTCCTCTTTATTATGGTCCTGGAGGCACTGTCTAGAGTTTTTAGAGGAGAACTTTTATGCAAACGATCTAGTCCTAATAGTTGACAATATAGAAGATGCCGAGGCCAAATTCAGAAGATGGAGAGAGGGCATGGCGAGCAAGGGTTTAAGAATCAATATTAACAAAACCAAGGTTATGCATTGTAGATTGAGACGAGGCAATGTGGAAAAGAGCGGTGCATACCCATGTGCAGTGTGTGGAAAGGGTGTGGGCGCTAACTCGATTCGATGTAGCATCTGTCGATGTTGGGTACACCATGGGAGTAAGCGCTGTAGTATAATAAAAGGACCCCTGCCGAAGGAGAAGTCAGAAATAGAGAAATTTGAGTGCGTAGTGTGCAAAGGCGAGCTTGTGTTAAGTGATGATCCTGTGGCTGTGAACCTTGGAAATGAGTCATTGGAGCTGGTGGACAAGTTTTGTTACCTAGGAGATACCATCTCTGCCGGTGGTGGGGCCGAGGCTGCCACTATCACTAGAATTAGATGTGACTGGGGGAAGTTCAGAGAACTGCTGCCAATTCTGACCATGAAAAGAATGCCTCTCCCCCTGAAGGGAAAGGTGTATGCCTCATGTGTTAGAAGTGCAATGACGTATGCCTCAGAAACATGGGCCGTTAAAGTAGAGGATGTCAACAGAATGGAACATTATGAGATGAGAATGGTGAGATGGATGTGTGGGGCCAGGCTGCAGGATAGAATAACAAATGATGAGTTGAGGAGACGTTTATGTATAAAGAGTATTATCAAGGTGATGCGTACAAGTAGACTGGAATGGTAAGGACATGTGGAGAGAATGGATGAACAAAATTGGGTGAAAAGATGCAGGTCAGTGATTGTGGAGGGAGCTGCACCAAGGAAGACCTGGGATTGGACTATACATGCCGATCTCAAATCTAAAAACTTGACAAGTGAAGCAGCCCTTAACAGGGTTGCCTGGAACGCCACCATTAGGACAAGAGACTGAAACTACATATTTATTAGTGGCCCCTCCATCATTGACGAACATGCCTATTACATAAGGCATCCTCTTCAAACACTAAATCGCCGTAGTTTGAATCTACCGCGCAGAGCATTTAAAATCTGAGGAGCCTTCATCATGAGCGCACGCGACCTCACTCATGGCTTCAGTCATTATTAATTGGGTTCTCACTACGAAAAAACTTCGTAAAAAATAAAAACAAAAAGAAAATAAGAATAACTATCCAATAAGCTTTCCATTATATCGTGGATGTACTTGTGTGGATCTATGACCAGACGCTGATTCAGGCGTCATTCTTCCTTCTCTTCTCTGTGCTCACCCCGCCCGGACGTGTCTCCCCACGCTCCACTGGTTCCGCATTTGCTGCATCCCTAGTGAGTTTTTTCTCATTTGTTTACTCCGGGATGTATCGAGTAAGGTTAGGATATGCGTAGCAGGAGTGTCCTGGTCTGGTTGCCCGCAGTGCAGTGTATTTTGGGTCGTGTGTTTGGGGCATCTATTTCGGATGTACCCTCGTGGTCCTGTTTTGGACGTGTGAACTTTTTCACAGTTAGTTAGCTTGTGATGCAGGCGGCTTTCATTACGCGCTTTTGGCTGCCTTCTATCTTTCTGATGAGGTAGCGTTTGTTTTGCTGACGTTCCCAGCATTTTTTTTCTTCACTTAGTGAAGTTTTTTCTGGGTCCCGAGTCAGTCTTCCCTTTGCCGGGAGTAATTGCTACAGTGGTGTGTTGGCGGTGTTTCCTGTTGTGATATTTCCAATGCTTTTGTTTATATTTCAGCGTTTTTGTGCCGTCTGCCTAGGCCTAGCCAGCCGCTCGTAGCTTTGCCACATGTACAAGTGTTCTTGATTTATTTATAAATATGTACTACTGTGTCATGTGTTTCCTGGTTTAGTTGTGTATAGGCTAATTCCACGGACTATTTATGTTTCCTGGATTAGTTCTGTATTGGCTAATTCCACGGATTATGTTTGTGGGCCCGAGGTTAGTTGTGTTTGGCTATCTCTCGGGTCCTATGTGCATTCAGATGGTTTCTGGACGGGGTGGGTTACTTTCCGGCGGGTTTTTCTCGGTTACACCTTGAAAACCCCGGCCGAGAGCCGAGATTTGGCCACGCGTGGTTTCAAAACAGGCTTGTGTCCCCGGCGAGTTGGTGTCTGTGGCTCTCCAGGACTGCGTCTCTGTGATGGTGCCTGTTTCAGGCTCCCTTTGATTCCCGGCGGAATGGTTGTACCCATCTAACATTGTTCATGCGCAAATATGTTATGAAGTTTTTCTACCCGGTTTTACAAACCAAAGGAAAAACCTAGCTGTTGTTGAGGGCTTTCCTCCCCGGCGATCTTTTACAAAGAAGTGGGGATAGGAACTTATGGGGTTAACGTTTAATCATCAGATCTCACCCGGCGGGTGCACCTTGGTAGGGTGGGATGAACGAATTGGTAATTCAGTTTAGTTAACCGGTCCATTTAGTGATACTTTATGTATCGCCGCCTTCACACATACGGCGATCGAAGGTTCAATTAGGGTTAACATCTTTTTCATAAGTTTTTCACACCCGGCGGGTGCTCCTGGGAGGAGGAAATAAGGAATTTACAATTCAATTTAGTTAACCAAATAATTGAGAGATACGTTTAGTGTATCGCCGCCTTCAACATACGGCGATCTATATGACAATTCGTTAGAAGTCAGATCTCGTATCAGCCTGCCCAGTGTTATTCTGCAAAATAATTCAGGGGCCGGCGTCTTTGTGGGGGGCTGTTTTCCAAAAAATTGAATCTTGAAACAGTCACCACCAGAAAGACTATATTTATAAACGCCATACTGGTCTTTTATATTTGTCAGAGGGTATTCTTAACTTTCTTTAAGACATGTCTAGATATTCAGAAATCTTTATAGAACCCCGCCGCGTAACGAGCTGTGATCGTTGTGACATTACGTCTCGTTACCCGGCGGGTTATTAACACTTGTGTGCGAACATGTTGGGCTAACCTTATGAGCATTAATTCCTGGAAATTTTCTTTTTTCCAGAGCTGGGCTCCGGCGGGCCAATACAGAACCTGCAGTAGTTTTCCCACCAGTCCCTGTCATGGCTACCTTTGCCCCAGTTTTTGCTTTATGCATTACTCCAACCTGTGCTGGTATCCCTCTTTTTGCGCACACTCTTTGTATCAAGTGTGTTAAATGTCTAGACCGTTCAAGGGGTCTGTGGGTGATGCGCAACTGTTTCTTTTGCTCCCAACTCAGTCTCAAAGTATTAAAAGACAACGATAAGACCGCAGCGGTCGCCTTACGAGAAGTTAGGCAGCAAATGGCAGCTTATACTACTATTGTAGCTCATAAATCACTTCAATGTGACAACGTCCCACTTTGGGATAGGCTTCTCATTGAGCACCCTCCCCCTAAACGTTCCTCTCGAGTAACTATCCGTAAGCCGGCGGAGACTGGCCAGGGTTCTGTGTCATCTCCTACCCCAGCTACTTCGAAACGTCAACGTGAGCCTACACCCCAGGCGGCAGCCTCCTCGTCTCGGGCGAGATCGAGGTCTAGGTCTCCACTTCGACACCAGCCACCCAGTCTTGCCTCTTCGCCATCGAGTAAGAAGAGTAAGACGGAAGTTTCCACCAGTGGTCACGGCGATAAATCCTCCAAATCAACGAGTAGTTCACGGTCACACCGCAGCCATAAATCTTCAAGAAAGGATTCCCATGATAGAAAGGCCTCCCGACATTCACCGGAATCTAGTACTTCTCGTCATACCTCTACCCCAGACAGAGCTAGTGTTCGGTCTCAGAGGTCCAGTGTAGTGCCGGTGCCTAAAGAGGCTTTACCTATTAGCATTTTAACCCTGGATTTGGAGAGTTCAGGGAGCTCAGTGGTTGAGAGTATTTCAGACTCCCACGGGAGTGTAGGCCAAGGCCTAGGTGTTTGGCGTTATTCTCGACCAGTGTCTGACCACCCACTTCCGGCTCAAACTATTCACACAGTGGCTGACGTCCACCGGGACGCGGCGATCCCATCCTCTATTCCTGACTTATCTTGGCAACAAGATGGTACCCCAGCTTCGGCGGGATCTTCTCAGGAGGAACAGGATGATAAAGACGAGGTTTCAATTATATCGGATATGGACGTGCAAGAGTTCAGGCTTAGACGCCGCACAAGATCTTATTGATTCACCATTGAGTACATCATCAGATAAATTTGTCACAGCACAGGAAATTGATGGTCTACTAGTTAATGCATTATCTAAATTTTTTGGCCAACAGCCGGAAACTCCAGCGGTGGACCTGGGTGCTCCCACGACAAGCTCTACGGTACGGCCTCTGATGACTTCTATTGCTTTGACTCAGATCCCTCACCCTCCCTCTATGTCACCATCGGTGGTCACTAGGCCTGCTACGGCGGCATTGACCACTTCGAATGTAAGGGTTATAACGGATGTCAATCCGCCCCCGTTAGACAAAGCTCCTCTCAGAAAGGTAGCTATGCCCTTGCTTTACGGACCAGACGAGTCATGGGTCCTTTTGACCCCCACTAAGCCAGAGCTCGCCCAACCTACCTTGTCAGGGGAACTCCCAGTGCCGCAGGATTGGGTCGTCCAAGGCAATAAATCTAAGAAATTATGGGCCTTGGATACTTTGGGGAATGTATTGGATGTCAATGTCAAGGCTATACCTAGTTATTATCACCAGGACTATTTTGTTTATACTGCTAAACCTGCTTTACCCTCTGCCTCAGCTTCAAAATTGTTTTCTGACTGGTCTAAGCATGATGGGTTTAATGACATTAAGACACTGTCAGCTCTCACTCCAGAACTCGATTTGCAAACCGTCACAGACGCAGCCGCTAATCCAGTCTTGAAGGTGGGGCAGTTGGGTCCAGGACCTTGGGTGGAATGGGAGACAGAGGCTCAAAACTTTGCGACCACATTTACTTCCAATACTTCCCACCAGATCCCTCAAGATACTCATTCTTGGTTCTCTATGCCAGTGTGTTCTGCCGGCGGAGTCCCTTCAGCCTTGTTTGCCTTCTTAGCTGCCCCTAAAATTAATCTTTGTGAACTGAAAGATCCTTTCACTACCCCTACCCCAACTCACCTAGACCGAGAATTTAGGCTACGGGGGAAAGCTTTTCGCCTGTTCTCCCAATACATAGTGTCACAAAAATGTTGCAAAGTCATTGCTCCGGTCCACTCAGGCAATCCCAGACGCGGATGCCAGAAGGTCGGTAGAACTGTCCCGGCGACTGCTTCTTCAGTCGTCCATCCAATCATTGGGTGACATACGCACAGCCTTGCTTGAGACGGTACGAGCGAGACAAGATCTCAGACTGTCCTTGGTCCGGAAGCTTCCTGATCGCATTGCGAATCAGGTGGTCATGTCACCAGTGCTCACTCCCTCTTTAATGTCCCCTGAAGTGTGGCGAACAGTTTTTAATATGGCTCAGGCCTTTAAACATAGTCCCACCCCTTCTAAGAAACCGGCCTTTAACTTCCCCAAACCCAAGCCAGTCGCTAAGGCTCTGCCGGGGGGATCTAAGCCCTTTTATCCGCCTAAGTCCTCCTCCCCTCAAGGTCAGTACAGGCATAGACAGGGTAGGTTTTCAGGTCAGAGAGGACGCGGCTATCATAAGCCAGGTCAGGGCCCGTCTTCTGCCAACGCCAGCCAGCCGGCGAAGCGTCCACCACCACCAACTCCACCACCATCAAAAAACTAAAGTCTCTCTCACTCCCAGTGCCAGTCTCAAGGCCGGCGGATCCGAGGGTAGTACAGCCGGCGAACCCTTGTCTGCTAACTGGGTCGTTCTGAACGTGTCACCAAGCATGGCCGTTAAACACTTGGGCACGGATGGTGGCACGCAAAGGCATCACTTGGCAGTGGCTCCGGCGACCTCGCTTACGTCAGCCGACAACGGCGAATCTAGTTTCTTTAGAGGTGGAGTCACTGGTCCAGGAAATGATTGCCAAGAATGTCATCATCCCGGTCCCTCAAAATTACCCTGTATTCACGTCCAAGCTATTTTTGGTTCCCAAAAGGGACAGTGTTCAGATGAGACCGGTCGTAGACCTGTCGTATCTGAACCTTCACATTCACAACGAGTCATTCAGAATCTTAACAGTACACCAAATCAGGCTAACACTTCCGCCGGGAGGTTGGATGTGTTCCCTAGACCTGACAGACGCTTATTGGCACGTATCGGTAAACAAAAGATTTCAAAGGTTTCTGGCCTTACGGATCAGGCATCAAAATTTTGTTTTTCAGAGGATGCCATTCGGTTTGAACCTACCACCTCGATTATTCACGAAATTAGTCCGGCAAGCCCTGATGCCATTGTTAAAGCAAGGAATCAGAATTTTGTGGTACCTAGACGACTGGCTGGTGGTGGCAGAGACAGAGCAATTATGCATCAAACATGTCAACATAACTTTAAATTACGTCAAAACTCTAGGGTTCAAGGTAAACCTGGTAAAGTCAAACCTTGTTCCCTCACGAGTGGTTCAGTGGATAGGGCTGGTTTGGGACACAGCTGCTCTCACTCTGAGTCAGAGTGTGGACAATCGAAACAGGTTTCGCAGGAAACTGTTCATGTTTCTTCACAGTCTGACTACGACACGGAGGATCTGGGAGTCTCTGGTCGGCTCTCTCAACTGGATTCAACTAACTGTAATGTTGGGCCGGTTGAAAGTAAAACGTTTAATTTTGGAGGCCAACAAATATTTCCCACTCTTACCGGCGGGAAAGTTATGGCCCATACCAAAATTAATCCACACCTTAATAGCGGTCTGGGCGAAGAGGGAAATGTTGCACTCAGTAATGTCATGGACCTCTCCTCCGCCAACGGTATGGGTAGACACGGATGCGTCATGCACAATAGGTTGGGGTTTTCAATCAAACCAGGGGCACCAGGGTCAGGGTCTTTGGTCCCACTTAGAAATCTCCCACATCAATGTCAAAGAATTACTAGTCCCCTTGTATTTCCTTCAGGCTCACGGCTCTACTTTACAGGGCAAGTCAGTGGCCTTCAGAATGGACAAGCTGAATGCAGTTCACTGTATTCAGAAACAGGGGTCAACGAGATCACGGAAGTTGCTAAACGTGTCGGAAGAGATTTTTACTCTAGCCAACAGGCTAGACATTTATCTTCACGCATCTTATCTCCCAGGCGTAGCAAACGTCTGGGCAGACGCTCTGTCCCGGCGACAGAGCACGACAGTAGAATGGGAGCTCAAGCAACCCATTTTCAACCTAATGATTGCAGAGCTCTACCATCCACAAGTGGATCTGTTTGCATCCGAGGAGACTCACAAACTCCCTCTATACCTCACCCGCCGGACGAGAACGCCGGCAGGGGGGCCAGACGCCCTAGTGACAGACTGGAACAGATGGAGCTCCATCTATCTGTTTCCGCCGCCAGATGCATCACTAATGTGCCACGTAGTGAACAGACTACGAGATTATCGAGGCTTAGTCTCGCTAATCGCGCCCCTGTGGCCGGCACAGTTATGGTACCAGCAATTGAAGACGTGGTGCCCGCACCCGGTGTCGTTCCCGGTCGAGTATTTCCACTTAGACACGATTGGCAACCTAGCGACCTCGCTGACTTTTGCATTATGGACATTCAGGAGGCCAAGTGGCTAGCACCATATGGTAGAGATGTGACCAATAAATTAATAAATCAATATACTCAGTCTACGAAACTACAGTATCAATCACATTGGCAAGCCTTTACTTCTTGGATTATTTATACAGAACAAACTGTGCCCTCAGTGGCGTTAGTTTTTAATTATTTGAATTATCTGTTTGAGCAGAAACGTTTATCTGTGGTAACGTTAAAAAATCACTTAACTGCGATTAGAGTGCCCTTGTTAGACCTTACAGGTCTCTCCATACCGGTAGCGGAGGAAACAGGTTTTATGAGGGCATGTTTTAAGCTCCGCCCACCTCCCCGTCAGCTCATGCCTACTTGGTCTCTGGACAAGGCATTGTCTTTACTTCACTCTCGTCTGTACCAAAATACTGCAGATTTTGCATTACTCTTAAAAAAGGCTGTATTCCTTTTGGCTTTGGCCACCGGGAACAGAGTGTCTGAGCTGGCGGCGATGAGCAACACACCTAATTGCCTTAGGTTTGGTAGACTTAATGAATGTCTTCACATTGCACCTTCCCCAGGATTTGTAGCCAAGAATGAGCACAGTGCACACGTGTTTTCGGAGTTCACTGTGCCGGCGTTAAAAAGGGGAAAGGTGCACCATAATCTTTGTCCAGTGCAAGCTCTAACCAAATATTTGAGGGTAGCTCCTCTAAACCCCCAAGGTGCTTTATGGGTAGCAAGTACGGGTAAACGCTTACTGAAACGGAGATTGGCTTCTCTTCTGGTCGAAGTCATTAAAGAGAGTAATCCCGGCGTTGTGGGTAGGGCCCACGATTTACGCAAATGGGCAGCCTCTTTACGTTTCCTGAAGAACTTTTCAGTAGAAGATATTACGTCCACACATTTGTGGGCTTCTAATCATACGTTTTTGACTAGATACTTGTCAGTTGCTCTAGACAAACCTTCCTTACCATGTATAGCTTTAAGGCAGGGTCTAGGTGGCCCTTCAGTCACTTTTGTTTACTTTCAAGAAAAGGGGGGGGGGTGCAGTCAGTGTAACATAGGACACCCTAGACCCCGCCGGAGTGTAAGAGCTGTGATACAAATTATGGATAATGTGATATGAAAATTTCTCTGTTCTAGTCAGGGCGAGAAATTGTGCTAGTACAATGTTAGTACAAACAACAGGGTTGTTATAGTAGTTTTAGCTGTGAAAGCAATTTAGTATTAATCAGTGGAGATATTTTGTAAAATATTTCCACGAATATTGTGAGGTTATATGTGCACATGTAAACTTATAACTTTTTATTTTTGTCACCACTCGTTGAGTTGTAACTACAGATCTGTTCACAGAATCTCCAGAGTTACCCTTTTTTGTCAAGCAGGCTTCTTTGAAGCACGCACCTGCTGGAAACCCTTTTTTGTATCTATATGGACTACGCCCTGTTTAAATATATTTTCAAAGTAAGAATACTATGTGGTTGTTTGATTATCTGCTTTTCTAGAGTTATGATATGATTACGAATGTTCCCCTCCAGTCTTAGAAATCAGGCATGTTCGTCAATGATGGAGGGGCCACTAATAAATTATAGGTTTGACTCCTGTAAGGAGATAAAGAAAACCTAATATTTAGTAGTGGCCCCGTAATCATTGACGACTGGGGCCCTCCCGACCATCCCCTTCCCATTCGTTGATGTATTAAGGATTTTGGTTTACTTGATATGTCAGTGAAGGAAGAATGACGCCTGAATCAGCGTCTGGTCAAAGATCCACACAAGTACATCCACGATATAATGGAAAGCTTATTGGATAGTTATTCTTATTTTCTTTTTGTTTTTATTTTTTACGAAGTTTTTTCGTAGTGAGAACCCAATTCATAATGACTGAAGCCATGAGTGAGGTCGCGTGCGCTCATGATGAAGGCTCCTCAGATTTTAAATTCTCTGCGCGGTAGATTCAAACTACGGCGATTTAGTGTTTGAAGAGGATGCCTTATGTAATAGGCATGTTCGTCAATGATTACGGGGCCACTACTAAATATTAGGTTTTCTTAATCACCTTGCAGGAGTCAAACCTATAGTATGTGTGGAGCACTCAGTCTTAGAATTGTATGTATGTATGTATGTAAACCTGTTAATTGGTCATATAAGGGGGATTATTTCTGAATTATTTAATGTTTAGTTTCCTCCCTAGATCACCATCATGCTTTAAAATATACCCTCAAGACCCCCCTTCAAGACATATTTGTGCATTTTTCGTTAGAAAAACACTCCGGCCAAAGGCCAGTTCCTCCTAAATTACAGGCTCGTTATCACTCCCCAAGAAAATATCTACACCTAAATGTCATAAAAGGTTTTAACATTGACAAAGAAATGGGGTGAAAGGTATTACAAACACCAAACTAATGGGGCGAATGTCTTAAAATGTCAAAACTAATGGGGCTAAACAAGAGGAAGAAGGTGGTCCAGAACTCCCCTTACAGAGAATTGGTTGTTTCTGTAACAACTGTATAATTAAATTTACCGTTTGTACTAAGTACATGTTGTAACCATTATAATGATTGTCATAATATGTCTAATTATTGTAAATATATGATATTTGTATAACATTTTTTTATCATATCAAACCCCCAAACAATCATACATATCAACAATCATGAGAAAAAACGATAAAAAATCATTACAATTTATTAGTAAATAATTTAGTCATTGAAGATAATAGATTTGAGTGCTGAAGGATTAACCATCGTATTTTTCTGACCGTTCCACTGCTGCAGCTGTGGACGGCCATCGCTCACTTTTACAACCTATCAACTCCGGTGTTCCTCAGGGTTCTGTCCTGTCTCCAGTTTTATTTCTAAAATTCATTAATGACCTCCTCACTAACCACTCATATGCTGATGACCTTACACTATTCAACTAGTTTTTCACAACAACCCAGCATACAACTACTCCAAAAGTCACATGACAAGGCAATAGCACGCCTTTCTTCTGATATATCATTGAGGGTGTTTGGTGTTGTGGTGAAATTAATAAAATATAGAATATCAATTATTTCTTATTGATGCAGAGAAAGGCTTGATACTAACAATGCCTCCAAGACCCAATTTCTCCTTCTATCTACCCATCGCAATCTTCCACAACTCTATCAATTACTCTTCAACAATATGCAAATCAACTCATCTTTTCTCAATATTCTTGGTGTATATTTTTCGTCCAACCTTTTTGGAAAGATCATCTTACCACTCTTGCTAAAGCAGCTTCCCAGAAGTTAGGTGTGCTCAACCACCTCCGTGGGTTCTTCACCCCTGCACAGCTTGTTGTTCTGTATAGGGGCACAGTGCGCCCATGTATTGAGTACTGATCGCATTTGTGGGGAGGTTCCACCCTTACCGCACTTCTCGAAAGAGTAAAGTCAAAAGCATTTTGCCTCATCAACTAGCCTCCTCTTACTAGTTCCCTACATGACGGGTGCCCAACCCCGAAAGGAGTTGAAATAGGGGAGCTATTCCCCCGCCAAAGGCAGCTTTCTAGGGCCTTTCCTAGCTGATGCTGAGAGGATTGGGTTCTAGTCATGTGGTGATGGGCTGGTGTATCAAAGTGAGAGCTGAGCGATCTCTGCCATACCCATAGCTTACTCTGACTGTTCCTTTTACTTATATATTTTCTAGATTTCAAGTGATGGTGTCTCTTCTGTGGATTGACCACCGTACTGCCAACCTAGAGGTTGGCAGATTGGGAGCCAAAGCGTCACATTTTTCCTTTTCCCCTCAACTTTCCCTTCATAATTGCTGAGGGGCACAGGGTCTTGGGTGAGGCTTTGGTTTCCCGGGTGTTTCTGCACCCTCCTCAGCTCCCCGCCTTGGAGTGGCTTTGGTCACCTGGGCTTTATTAGTAGTAAGCAGAGAGGGTTTTGGGGGCGCTCGGTTATGGCCTTGGCCTTGCTTGGGACCTTGGGGCTGCTCGGCCAGACAGCCTAGGAACAGCAACAACAACAACTGTTCCCTACAATCTCATTTTACACGCCACAATGATGCATCTCTTTCACTCTTCTATCGTTATTACAACAATCAGTGTTCTTCAGAGCTCTCTCAGTGCGGCAAGTGTGAGGCACCCACCTTTCACCACAGTCCCACTCCTATTCTGTACAGCTCTCCAACCCACGAATTAACACATTTTCTCAGTCTTTCTGCTACTCAACAAGTGAACTCTGGAACTCTCTCCTTCAATCAACCTTTCCTTCATCCTATAACTCAAACTGCATTATACTTTGTGTGTCCAGGCATTTTGATCTCAACGTCCCTTACATTTGGCTCTCTGTCTCTCTTTTGGCTAAGCTATCCTCCTAGTAAACAAATCACATTACCTTCCTTCGTGTCTTTATATAAACCCTTAATGTTCGACCTACTAGCATCAACCCTAGTAGGTCACCAGATTGTTAATATTAAGAAGGTTATTATACCTACCATTATGATGTCAATATATGCCTGTTTTTACTTATGCAAGAACCATATCCTACCAAACAGATAAACTCTTTTGCGTATTTTTCTCCAACACACATATTCACATGCCTTCTCATCACTAAACTATTCTCCTAGTAAACAAACCACATTATCTTCTTTCGTGTCTTTTATCGGACGAACGCAAGAGGAGTTTAAGTATTGCTCTTCTTGACTGTCATTAACCGTTGTAAGAGGTTCAAAGAACTCAGGGTGGTGTTAACCTTTTAGTTGCAGTCTGGTGGGGTGCCACAGACAAAATGCACCTAGGACTTATATGCAGAGTCTCCGTGAGGATGTCTAGCTAAGCCTTTAGAACTTAGATCTTCTGTGAGGAATGGTAGTGTACTTTTTAATAGTAAAATGTTGAAGGGTAGGGGTGCCTGTGTCCTTCAACTTTTAACTAGAAAAAGTATAACCTAAAGAAGATAACTATATTAATTCCTGGGGTGCCAGAAATAATAAAGTTTCTTGTATAGGTCACAATTGCCGTACTTACAATATAAAATAGAAGTGGAGGGGTGCCTATACACTTCAAACTTTAGTATTGGATATACAGCCTACTAGAGGTCTCTATGTTAACTGATTGGGTTGCCACAATTAACAAAGATCCTATAATAGCATTTCTTATTCACAGACAGTATAAGGACTTCGGGGTGCCGTACATCCAGACTGTTTGGAAGGGTAAAAATTATGTTTCTCAAAGCGGGGTGTCAACAACTGAGAAACCAACTTAGAGCTACTTGATTTCCTTCAGACTTCCTTGGCCTAATGTGCACCATTACTGGGGGGGGGGGTACCCATCCTCGGTGGAAGGATAGCAAGGGCGTGCGTATGTATTTCTAGTAGGACAAGAAGTCCTTCATGTCCTAGGGGAGCTGGATCTCATTTACTCTATGATACTACTCTACAATACTTGAAGAGTTGTTGTTGTTGTTGTTGTTGTTCCCCAAGCTGCCTGGCCGAACAGCCCCAAGGCCCCAAGCAAGGCCAAGGCCATAACCGAGCGCCCCCTCAGAACCCTCCCTGCCGACCACAATAAAGCCTGGGTGACCGAAGCCACTCCATGGCGGGGAGCTGAGGAGGGTGCGGAAACGCCCGGGAAACCAAAACCCCACCCAGGGCCCTGTGCCCCTCAGCAATTATGAAGAGAAAGTTGAGGGGCAAGGGAAAAATGTGACGCTTTGGCTTCCAATCTTGGTAGATTGGGAGGTAAATCCACGGAAGAGACGCAGTCACTTGAGATCTAGAAAATATATAAGTTAAAGGAACAGTCAGAGTAAGCTATGGGTATGGCAGAGATTGCTCAGCTCTCACTCTGATAGACCAGCCCATCACCACATGAAGAGTTAATCAAGATGGTATATTGTTTAGATGTTAGGTAAGTCAAGGTTTTATTTGGCTTTTATAGGTTTATAGAACTAAGGGGATATGGATATATTTGAACTTTTGTGCAGTTTCGAGGACGTTTTTAGTTGACCTCTGAGCGTGAGAGTTCAGGGGGGGAAAGGGGGTACTGGACGTGAGGTTTCTCTTCATCGTGGAATATTATTTGTTCCTACAAGGGCCTGTCACTGGTAATATTGAAAGCAGGGTTATAGGAGAATGTTAGACTTTCTTTTTAGAGTTAATACTGGTAATTATTTAGTTGGTGTATATAGGAGATATACGTGTTGTACATAAGTTAATGCCGCCCTGGCATAGTGTTATGTTGGTAACCCTGGGGTCCACGGAAGGGTGAGTGTATCGCTAGCCTCGCCCGCCTACGTTTTTATACTTTCAGGCAAGGCCTGTTGCCTTTAATATTAATCACTAGCAGGGCTACTCGGCGTTGCCTGGGTAATGACCATAATCACCATCACTACTACCACCACTACTACTACCATAATCACCATCATCAATCACTACTACCACAATCATCACAATACTACTACTACCATAATCACCGGCCTCGACCTCCCTGTGCCTCATTAAACGGCGACCTCGATTTCGGCCGCTAAAAGACCTCCGATTTTGGATCTGACCTCATCCGTACCCCCATTTTGGGGGGCTGCGAACAACTTTCGTTCCATACACCTTTTCGATCGGAGGCCTCCTTCTGCCCCAAACGGCCAGTTTTTTTTCGCATTTTTTCGCTCCCGTATACTACATAAGTTCTGCCGAAAATTTTATTAAACAAAAGTGTCTCTGATTTCCACTAAACTCACCTAAACCCATCTCCAAAGCCTGGGCTTTCCAACGGTGCCCCACACTCCCACCTGGCACCAAAACTGTGGGAGGAGTTTAGTAACGAAGGTCGGGTAACTGACAAACAGACAAACATTGACCTTTATTTATTAATAGTTTCTAGGCTTTAGGTATACAGAATAGCATGTCTATAGGAGTTGTAGGACTCTCATGCGTGGAGGCTAGATTGGCAATACTGAGGGTCAGCCGTGTCAGCGTCTGGTATCCTCATGGTTGTTAAGTTGTAGATTTGCAGACAAGGGCCTACGGCGGTTAATATGGGTAACATACTGTAGTGTGGTGTAATTCGATTTATGTTGGGTAGATTTTATTTACGTTGGGTAGGCTAGCTAGTTTTAGGCACATTGGGTGAACGAACGGGAGTAACGAGAGTAAACACACGTGTGACGACTTGGGTGCGGAGGCTGCAGTGAGTTCCCGTTGTATTTACTGAGTGTAGTGCTGCTTGGGAAGGTGAATAGATTCAGCCGAGGTCGGTGGTTCGTGTGGGCATCACTGTAGCTGTAGGTCAGGTTGGATTGTGGTTTGTGGTCATCACTGTAGCTGTAGGTCAGGTTGGATTGTGGTTCGTGGTCTCAGTTTCTGGAGCGTTGACTGCGCTTGGATGGGGAATAGGCCTAGGCTTTCAGCGCTGCTCTGCAGGGATATTCTCACCGTGAGGTAAGGGTGCTAACATTTTGTATTTCAACCACAAGTTATCTAGGCTTATACTAGTCACCATGTCTGGAAAAATGAAGGTGAGTAGTGAAATGATGAAGTCATATGATGGTAAGGTCGACGTGGTGGCGTGGCTGAAAAAGGCAGAGTTGGTGGCGAAACAGTTGAAAGTTGAAGACTTGGCTAGTTTCATACCACTGTACTTGGAGGGAGATGCATTAGCCTTGTACCTTGAAATGAGTGAGAATGATCAATCAGATGCTAAGAGGATAAGTGCTAGATTGAAGGAGGCTTTTTACACAGGGAATGTTTGAGGCATATGGAAGGCTAAAGAGGGTGATATGGACAGGTGAGCGGGTGGATGTCTCTGCTAACGAGATAAGGAGGGTGGCAGGGCTAGCTGGGTGGAAGGAAGAGGGCTTGGAGAGGGCTGTGAAGCTCGCTTTTATAACTGGGTTTCCGGACAGGATATCGATGGAGCTGCAGCAGGTTAAGGACGTTGAGTCGGTGAGCGTGAGTGAATAAATAGTTAGGGCTAGAGTATTGATGTCAGGAGGAAGCCAAGGAGTTGCAGGGGTTGCTACTGGGGGGCTGGAAGTGGAGGCAAGGTGGCAGGCTCCACGGGGTGAGCCGAGTGGCAGGAAATGGGAGGCGCCGCATGCGGGTGGGTTCAAAGGTCGCTGCTTCAAATGTGGTGGCTCTCACATGGCAAGGGAGTGTAAGGAGCCGAAGCCAGCCATAACTTGCTATCGGTGTGGGAAGGAGGGTCACATAGCGAGCCGTTGCAACCAGGGAAACGGTCAAGGGGGAGCTGCTGCGCCGGAAGCTACCCCTTCAGTCGAGTAAAGGCGCTCCCAAGCTCCCTGCCAGTGGTGGAGGTACTGGTGGGGGGGAAAGGGGCAAGAGCCCTTGTGGATACTGGCTGCTCGACCACTGTGTTGGCCTCTTGTTTGGTAGGAAAGTGTGAGGGAGAGGACGCTAGGCTGTTTGCAGTCGATGGAAGAGAGATAAGGTGTGAGGGTGCCAGAGAAGTGGAGTTGACAGTGCGAGGAATCCGATTGTGGATCAGGGCCATAGTACTTGATAGAGTAATTGACGGCATTGATGTAGTGATGGGGATGGATGTAATCAGCCAACTGGGTGGCGCTACGATTGTAGATGGAAGAGTACCGGTAACGTTTGGGAAGGTACCGGTAAGCCGTTCAACTGCCGAGAGTGGAGAGACCCAATGCGCTGTGGCCATAAAGTTGGAAGGGAGGGTTGTGAAGCTGACGGAGACTGAAGAGCTGAAAGATAAGTTCGCAAAGGCAGCCGGGGTTGTTAAGCCAAAGAGAGGGGTGTTGAAGACAGGCACCGAATGGGGGGCTGATCCATGCAAGATTGAGGATAAGGATTTTGTTGCGGTATTTGATGGTAGGAAGTGGGTAGGCGAGTGGTTGTTGAAAGGAGAGTTGCCTGTTTTGAAGAACAAAGTTGGTTGTCACGAACATGCTATGAAAGAGGCAGTGAGAGAAGATTTTGACAAGGAGGTGAAGAGGTGGATTGATGAGGGCATTCTGCTGCCGTGGGGGGAGGAAGTGGAGAGTGGAGTGTTGCCGTTGATGGCGGTGGTTCAACCGACGAAAAACAAGGTACGGCCTGTATTGGATTTTCGTGAACTTAATACCCACGTGATGAGTCACACAGGCGATGACGTCGCGGATGTGTGCGGCGAGACATTCAGGGAGTGGAGGCAGATGGGTGGGGCCTCGACCATTGTGGATTTGAAGTCCGCTTATTTACAAATTCATGTGACAGAGAAGCTCTGGAAGTACCAGCTGGTGAGATACAAGGGGAAAACGTATTGCTTGACGAGGTTCGGTTTCGGGTTGAATTCGGCTCCAAGAATCATGGCGAGGATACTCAAGACAGTGCTGGGGAAAACGCACAAGATGAAGGCTGCCACGAATTTATATATTGATGATATACTAGTGGATGAGACTGTGGTGACGGCAGCCGAGCACTTGGAGCACTTGGCTAGGTTTGGATTGGCCAAAAAGGAGCCGCAGCCATTGGAAGGGGGTGCGGCGTTGGGCTTGAGATTAGAGAGAGATAGAACAGGCGAGCTAGTATTCCAGAGAGGTAATGAGGTTCCGGAAATTAGGGAGAACTGGAGTAGGAAAGAGCTATTCTCAGCTTGTGGAAGGCTGGTGGGCCACTATCCCATTGCAGGATGGCTGCGGGTAGCATGTAGTTACGTTAAGAGGAGAGCGGAAGTTGTAAGATGGGAAGAAAAGGTCGGAAAAGAGACAGTCACGATGATGCAAGATGTCATAGAAAGAGTGAGACGCGAAGACCCAGTGAGAGTAAGATGGTACACTCCGAAGTCGGAGAAGGGGGTTGTATGGTGTGACGCAAGTAGTATAGCGACAGACGTGATATTGGAGATAGGTAATGTAGAAGTTGAGGATGCTGCGTGGTTGAGGAAGAAGCACGACTACAGTCATATCAACGTGGCCGAGTTGGATGCGGTATTGAAAGGTATCAATTTGGCCTTGAAGTGGGGTTTGAGAGAGATCGAGGTTCGAACTGATTCTGCTACAGTGCTTGGTTGGCTGAAATCAGTGGTGACAGAAGAGAAAAGAGTTCGAACGAAGGGAGCCTCAAAACTGATTGTGAAGCGTCGTCTGGGAATTCTGAGGGAGTTGAAAGATGTGTATGGTCTGCAGTTGTGTGTAGTTTTTGTGCCATCAGAGAAGAACAAGGCAGATGCCCTAACAAGAGTAAAGAAATCATGGCTCGAGGTGCCAGAGGAGA
Source organism: Paralithodes platypus (assembly GCA_032716605.1). Classification (NCBI taxonomy): domain Eukaryota; kingdom Metazoa; phylum Arthropoda; class Malacostraca; order Decapoda; family Lithodidae; genus Paralithodes; species Paralithodes platypus. Next base: position 12,314,978 of record CM064499.1, on the reverse strand, counting down.
CAAAGGAGGCGGCTATGGTGTGTTGCATGGGAGCACCAAGTGTAAAGTAGCTACATCAAATGCACCACATGGGAGTCGACAGGACGCTGTTTGTGGCAAGGAAGGTTGACCCTGAAGTCACGAGGGACAACGTTCAAGAGGTGGTGAGACGTTGTGACAGATGTCAGTCGATCGACCCTGCACCGAGTGTACATGTGTCTGGGGAGATTAGAGTGGATAATGATTGGCAAAGGTTGGCGGTTGATGTGACACACTATCGGCAGGGGTTGTACCTATCTATGGTAGACTGCGGACCTGGACGGGTGGCTATCTGGACGGAATTAAGAGCAGAGAATGCGGGAGAGATTGCAGGTGTGCTGAATGAGATCATCCTAGAGAGGGGCCAAGTTGATGAGGTGTTGATGGATAATGGTACTGCTTTTCGGTCGCAGGCTTTGAAGGACATGCTTGATAGGTGGAATGTCCGACGTTTCTTTAGAGCTGCGTATCGGCCAAGTGGGAACGGAATTGTGGAAAGACATCATCGGGCAATCAAGGCGATGGCAGAGAGGGGGCAGGTAGCGCCTATGGAAGCAGTATTTTGGTATAATATGTCCCCTAGGTCAGGTCAGGATGAGAGAACCGTACCACAAAGAGCAGTATTTCAGTATGAATGGCGACATCCATGTGCGGTGCCGATGGCCATTGGGGGGGAGGAAGGGCCTGCCTCTATCCAAATTGGGGAGGAGATTTGGGTGAAGCCCCCAAACGCAAAGTGTACATCCCAGTGGGGGAGGGGTACTGTGATGGACGTGCATTCCAGGAATAACCTCAGTGTCGACGGGATGCCACATCACATCTTGGACGTCAGAAGAGTGGTAGAGTCTTCAACTGATGATGAGGTGGGGAGTGACGAGCAAGAAGAGGTAGAAGAAAACTAAGTGGTACCACGACGGTCGCAGAGAGAGAGGCGACGGCCAGGGTGGATGGGAAATTATGAGACGGGAAGTGATTATGAAATGGAGTAGGTGGGATAAAGGGACTGCGCGATGTCTAACATACCTTAGTAGTACTAGGGCGGTATGCCATTAGGTACGGTGGAAAATTACTATGAATTTGTCGTTGTTGTTGTTTTTTCTTTTTCTTCTTTTTAGATTGATCTTGAGATCAGGGGGGCGTGTGGTGTAATTCGATTTATGTTGGGTAGATTTTATTTACGTTGGGTAGGCTAGCTAGTTTTAGGCACATTGGGCGAACGAACGGGAGTAACGAGAGTAAACACACGTGTGACGACTTGGGTGTGGAGGCTGCAGTGAGCTCCCGTTGTATTTACTGAGTGTAGTGCTGCTTGGGAAGGTGAATAGATTCAGCCGAGGTCGGTGGTTCGTGTGGGCATCACTGTAGCTGTAGGTCAGGTTGGATTGTGGTTTGTGGTCGCAGTTTCTGGAGCGTTGACTGCGCTTGGATGGGGAATAGGCCTAGGCTTTCAGCGCTGCTCTGCAGGGATATTCTCACCGTGAGGTAAGGGTGCTAACATTTTGTATTTCAACCACACATAGATAGCTGGTCATGCTAGAATTAGTAAAGGTAATACTGGTAGTTTCTAAATGGAAACATATATAAGAAACGGATCTAACAGAATGTATATGGGTCCTGGCTGGTGAACTTCTGTTGGTACCCTTGGTAGTCACTTTTATTATCTGTGGGGCAAAAAGTTTGTTGGCCCATGACTCTCCAAAGTAGGAAGGAAGGACATGTGGCTTGTTTATACAATAAAATAATGGTAATATTTGAGAAGACGTGTACATATGTTTATTATAAAATAGATAAAAGAGTTTATCTGTGTGTGGGGCATGGTTCTTACATAAATATATACATACATAAATAAAACATCATAATGATGGGTATCTTAACCTTCTTTATATTAATAATCTGGTAACTTACTAGAGCTGATGCTAGTAGGTCGACATCAAGGGTTTATATCAAGACACGAAGGAAGATAATGTGATTTGTTTACTAGTAGGATAGTTGATTATTGAGAAGACGTATAAATATGTGTGTTTGGAGAAAAATGAATAAAAAGAGTTAATCTGTGGGTAAAGACATATATATTTTAACATCATAAGGTTGGGTATATAAGCCTTCTTAATATTAGTAATCTGGTCTACTATGGCTGGTGTTAGTCGATCGAACATGGTTAGTGGGGTAGATAATAGAAAAGTTGTGTAAAATGTGATACAAGCACCAAATTTGGCATGGTGGTTCCCAAGGGTCTACTTAGTAAATCTGCCTGACGTGCCATTCAAAAATCCAAGATGGCGGCCATTTTTCAAGATGGACGCCGAATGCGTCTGCCGAAAATGGTTTTGCTCATAGATATGCATGTACTTGATGGATTTGAATGATCTTGGTGTCGATTTCTATATTTTCTTGCATGCTGAATCTATTTTTTTTACTTTCAATATTTATTTATTTTTTTTTTTTAACTTCTCTAACCCACCAACCAAAGATATATTTAGTCAAATAAATCAATGAAAATAAATCAATGTGGTCCTCGTGGGGGATCGAACCCTAGATACTGTAAATGGTAGAAAATTAACACTTTATATATAATAACAACATAACACATCAAATAATACTCCTAATACTTTATATACACAATATAAATATTAAATATACATATGTATAATTATGTATCACTACAGCTGACATACACAGCTGCAGAGTGCAGTGCAGGCGAGCCCTGAACGAAAGCATTTGCATCTCTGGTTGCAGCCTTTCTTGCAGGAACACTGGGTCAGTTCCCGACAGCTGGCTGCAATAGGTGGAAGCGTTGTCCAACAGATCTGCCATATGTCTCCCTTCCGATTCCATCCCCAGTCGGCAGGACTGACGACTTCTGGATTGGTTACTGTTGCTTGACCCCATATGATACCAGCCTGGTAAGCAGCACATTTTGCGTGTTCCATGAGGGCTGCACTGGTTGGTGGGATCGCATCATAGGACCTCTGCTTACGGGCAAAGAGATTCAGCCTTGCCTCGTCAACACCGGTGGCTGCACTTGATCTGTCATACATGAGGACAACAAAGTTCTCCAGCTTCTGCAGGTCATCCTCAGAAACCTCTGTTGGGCAGTTGCTGAGTTTTGTAAAGGTTTCAGAAGCCTCATCATAGACTTCCCAAGTCAGCCATGCAGATTTCTTTCCCTTCCCATGGAAAGACGAGACCGCGTCACAGCCCGTGAATGCATGGAAATACAGGATCCCACTGGCTTTCTCAGGTCCTATTGCAGAAACTACCTCATGGACTGGTATCCATCGAGCATTGGCTCCCTGCCCAAAAGCAATCCACATTTTTTGAAGACCAAGCCTCTGCAGGGATGGCAGCTTAGACACTGCTATGACGAGCACGTCAGTGTCATTGGCTATGATGACAAGTGACTTGCTACCCTCTGCAGTTGCATTTCTGCCATGTACAAATATACGGGTATCAGCTTCTTCATGACAGCATGGGGCCACAGCATCGAGGGATTTGTTTTTGTTGCTGATGACATCTTCTCCTTTTGCCACGATGACCATACTTGTGGTTTCAGCCTGACATATTTTCTCTGCGAGAAAGTGGAAGAGCTCAGTTTTGTTGTTGTCATCCCGCAGAAAGCTTCTCCAGTTTGTTGGGGTCTTGCTGGTTCCAGTCACTCTTCTTCTGATCCCCTGACCTCTTTTTGACCTGGTTTCAGATTTCAGACTAGACTTCTTGTACACATCAAAGATGACATCGACTCGCTTGAATTTGGTGCCAAAGGATTCCACTTTTGGAAGGATGTCTTCTTTTGCATAGTCATCGAAAGTCTTTGGGCTGCGTGGAGGCAGGGAATTGATGAGCACTGATCCATCAATGATGATGGTGTCTCCCTCTGGTTCGCTGTCAGGCAATGTCACCAGTGCCTGAAGAATTTCAGTTAGCTGTGACTTCTGGCACATACGAAGCCTGCCATTGTCACTGAGAGATGCAGGTGCTGACTGGTTCTCATGCTTGAAGAATTCTTGCAAGTCACACTGTCTGTTTTGGCAGGAGATGAAGAGCCGGGAGAACAAGTGACAGTCATCTTTAAGCACTTTCTCCTTGGAGCTGCTGGCTGCCTGCTCGTGCTTGAAGAAAGAAGCCTTGTTCTTCTTGATTGGCTTATAGAATGTGCATTCTTCTTCATTCTCCAAGGCCTCCATAAATGACTGGAACTTCTCCTTGCCTCTCTCGTGATGACTACCAACCAGTTCAGCTAGTGCTGGATCTGCAATGTTCTTTGTGTCCAGCACCAGCAAATCAGCGAACTCTTCTTGGAAAGGGTTGCCCATCTCTTTTATCACTCTGAACAGTGCCTCCACCCTCTCAAGGAACGATGTCTGGGCACTTAAGGTCTATTCATGGTGTTTGGTGCTGATGCTTGCGTTTTTCACACCAGAAATGGCCTCATATACAGATACTAGATGGCTCACTTCAGGTCCAGCCACCATCCATCTCCGAAGTGCCCCTGGGTCCTCTGTTAGTCCAATGGCTCCTCCATCACCCTTGATGGCTGCGTTGTTCTGTTCATGGGCTTGGTCAATGGCCATGGCAGAGAAGTCTCTTCTGGACTTGTGGACAACAAAGTTTCCTTTGTGAAACTCTCTGGCTACGTCTTGATGCTGCTTCTCAAGAGACATCATGTCTCTGAAGTGAACTGGAAGCCACCGAGCATAATTGACATTGTTATTCGCGAAGAAGTAGGGGATCAGTTCTGGGAGTGCTTCACGGTACAGATCGAAGTTTCCTTCTCTGAAGGAGCGTATCAACAGGAGCACGATCAGCTCCATGTCCAAAACCAGATCCCAGAACTGGAACTGTGGACTCTGAGGTCTCCACTGATCACACCAGTCTTCAAAGGTCAGCGTTGGTCTGCCGGACTCCTCAGAGCAGTAGTCTTGGTAGGCTTCTTTCTTCAGTTTATACAGGCTGCATGCTGTGATTTGGTGGGCCAATCTTGTCCTGGTATTACTTCATTCCTAACCCATTCGCTATTGTTTCTGGAAAATTTTGTTGTTTTCAAAACCTGCTGGTCCCTGGTGGTACATTTATTTATAACTAGCTGGGGCTCAGTGGGTTAAAATACCCAGAAAATGAAATGAACGAAGATGCCCTGAGGAGGAAAATAGAAGCCCAGAGGAGAAAGATAAAAGGCATTCCCAAAAACGAAAAAGGAAGAAAACGGAAGAAGAACAACGAAAGAGAAACCGTCGAGAGGAGGATAACTACAACAAAAGGCCTCACACCAAATCAAAGAAACCGGAAGAAGAACTACGAAAGAGAAAACGTCGAGAGGAGGATAAACTAAACCAAAAAGCCGCACAGCCAACCTTGACGCCTAGACGGTCAACCCCTGTTCCCCTACCTAGTGGGGCAGATAACAGCAATTTTTCACAGAAATTGTGCAAAATGTGGTACAAGCACCAAATTTGGCATGGTGGTTCCCAAGGGTCTACTTAGCAAATCTGCCTGACCTGCCATTCAAAAATCCAAGATGGCGGCCATTTTTCAAGATGGACGCCGAATGCGTCTGCCGAAAATGGTTTTGCTCATAGAAATGCATATACTTGATGGATTTGAATGATCTTGGTGTCGATTTCTATGTTTTCTTGCATGGTGATTCAAATTTTTCTTTTTCTGCATTTTCGCTTGCCTGATGAGTGTTTTGCTATTTTTTACTATGTGCATGACATGGTAATTTCTAAATGTATAGAGCAGTATTTTTATTTAGTGCATCCTCACTACTTACCTAACTCTCATCTATGGCTCCAAGAAGTTGCTAGTGCACGGCAACGGCCACACCCTGGTAAACCGTGTTGGCTCACGGGCTAAACTAGGTGAGGGTAACACGCAGAGGGTCTCTGTGTGTGAGGGAGTATGCCATGCTCCAGATGCAAAGTGCATGAAGTCAACAAACCAGACCTGATTGATCCAAGAAGCCATTTTTCTAAAGGAGTGATTGTTGGCACTACCATGGAACACTGGTGACAATTACTGCTGTGAAACTCAGCATGGGGTTCAATGTCAGCTAAGGAGGAGTGCATCTCATACTTAGTGTCCCAAATGTTGCTTAACCTACCCCACGGACCTGTTAAGCAACCGCACCTGAATTGACAGGAGGTGCCAGCGCGGGAGAGCCGAGCCAAGGATAATGGGGTTTCAAAGTTATCTGGATGGTGTACAGATCGCACGGGACTTAAATGACATTGGATAAACGATCGGGCTAGGTGTAGGGCAGACATGCATGAACCTAGTTGTATCCCATACAGGAAAGTGCCCATGATACAGGGTGGTAAAAGGATAAACCCTCGGCCCTGGTCATCAGAATGGCTTCAAACACCAAATGTGAGACTGCATCATGGCAGACCAACTGGACCAAGTGTTGCCTCTGTCAAACAGAGAAGAGCGAATGCCTAACATCTCCACTTGCAAATCCTGCCAGAAGGGTAGAGGATGGATACAGCCTCTTAGGGAGGAATATTCCTCTATTTCATGCAGTGAATGCGCTACCGATCAAGATGGACCCACGAAGGCTTGATGATGGCAGTGGGATAGAGGCAACCTTGAGGAAAAATCAAGCACAGTACCATGCTAGTTGCAGGCTTCTGTTCAGCAACACTAAGTTACAAAGGGCAGAAAAGAGATCGTCTCCTGCAACAGATGAGAACAGCAGCAGCGGCAGCAGCAAAATACCACGGAGAATGTCAGACCCCAAACGGATAGAATGTTTCATATTAGTATTGGGGTTGTGGGATTTTTTCGAGGGCATTACAGTTTGGTCTATTAATTAATTTATTCATATATTTTTTAGTTTCCTCCCTAGACCTCCATCAAGCTTAGTAAAACACCCCCTAGACCCCCCTTCAAGATAAATTTGTACATGGCACGAAAGGTCTTAAAATTGACAACGAAATGGGGCGAAAGGTGTTAAAATCGCCAAACTAATGGGCCAAACATCTTATAATCTCAAAACTAGTGGGGCTAAACATTAAGGGGAGATGAGTCGTATTACTGGTCCCCCTTCTTCCTCGTGTTTAGCATATTAGTTTTGAGATTTTAAGAAGTTTGCCCCATTAGTTTGTCGATTTTAAGACCTTTCGTCTCATTTCTTTATCAATATCAAGACCTTTCGTGCCATTTAGGTGTCTATTTTTTCCAGACGAGCTTTAGCCAGCATATAATTTTAAGATTTTTTTTTTATCGAAAAATCTAAAAAGATATCTCGAAGGGGGGTGGGCTATAGGGGTGTTTTTGTTTAAAGCCTGATGCAGGTCTAGCGAGGAAACTAAAACATGTATGAATATATAAATAATTAGACCCTCAAATATAACCACTGTCCCCTTAATTAGTGGCGAGTAATTTGCTATGACAACATTTTATCTGTTATTAACCTCTGAAGTGCGCATGGGGGTAATTAGACACCTCTCCCTGTGCGCATGTATTTGAGGTGTTTCCGTCACTAAAATATTCATTGTACCATTAATAGCATTAATACTTATCCATATGCGCCTATTATGGGTTGATTATAAAGGTATTAACCTGAAACAACAATAAAACGAGTGAAAACAGCGTTTGGATGGTCAAAATCGGAGATATAGCCCGCGAGTTGTATAATGTATGGGTGAGGCAAGCTGCTTTCCCGCCAATTTCCCCCAAGGCCACTGAGACACAGTCGATCGATACTCTCTCTCTCTCTCTTGCATTCGCTTGCTATCAGTGATGACCACACCCTGCAACCGGATTTCTAATGTTAGCACGAAAATATACCTCAGAATAAGGGAATAACAGGGAAAATAGGTGATAACTGAAGGAGAGGAGGAAAGTGGGGAAGGAGGGGAGGTAGAGGACTGAGATGTTGCATGGCCCAGGGGCCAAAAAAAAATAAAAAATAAAAATAACAAAAAAATAAAAATTTCGATGTCAAAAGTTTATTTTTTTTCTCTCTGACTCTTAACCCGTGGAGCCCCGGCTAGTTTTGTAATGTTTGCGCACCAGAACCCGGCCGGTTTTCAAAAAATGGTTTTATTCCAGAAACAATAGCGAATGGGTTAGGAATGAAGGAAAAACCACGAAAAACCGCTCAAAAAGCTTAAAAAATGGTCCTACAGAGCCCCCGAAAATGGATTTTACAAGAGTAAAAAATTGAAGGCAATTATCCCAAAAAAACAGGTTATTGCGCGCTCGCGCGCACGCACGTGGACTTTGAGAGTTTTCAACCATCGGCACGGTTGCGTGGGATACGTACACAGTTCCCATACAAATCTGAGCCCTCTTGAGTGGCTACACCTGAGGTCACGGTCGGCGCAATTAGGGTGACGCGCCAGGCGCGTCTCTGGGGCTGTGCGTTACATACATCGCCGACGCGTCAGGCGCGTCGCTGGGGCTGTATGGGTTAAGAGTCTCCCCGCAGTCTGCCGGGGGAACTCTTAAGAGTCTCCCCGCAGTTCCCGGGTTAATTAACCCTCCAGCCGCGGCTATGTATTATATATATATTCCCCGAAACCCGGGGTTTTTGGCCGAAAAACGTCTATGCCTAGGCTACCGCATCTTTGTTATTTGGCTTGCTTCTGCATTCCCGCGCATCCCCAAGCGTAGATGTGTTTCGTACCTGTAGAATGGCATTAAGTAGAGCTCTCTAAGTCAACTGGTTCAGTTGTGATGATGATTTCATTGGAGATAACTTTATGGCAAAAACAGCCACCTTACACTACTTTTCGATACTTAACAATAACATACAGGCACACACGAACAAGCGACGCACTCCTTCTTGTGGCGGGAGATGCGGGGTGTCGGTCCAGCCGGCTGTTGTCTACATGCGTCGGACGGACGCCTCGCACACCAAGCTCACAGGCTTTCAAGCACTGGGGGCCTCAGAGCCCTTCCGGGTTGCGCGGACCGAGTTTTTTATGGGTGTTTAAGAGCTCTTCTGGGTCTGATGGGTTAAGGGGGGTCACCGGCTTTATGGGTGTTTAAGAGCTCTTCTGGGTCTGATGGGTTAAGGGGGGTCACCGGCTTTATGGGTGTTTAAGAGCTCTTCTGGGTCTGATGGGTTAAGGGGGGTCACCGGCTTTTTTTTTTATCTTTCTCTCCTTTTCTCTTTCCCTGGTTTTTATCCATTCAGCCCCACTCAGTAAACTGTTTTAAGACTTTTATCCCCATCCAGGTGTCGATTTCTTCCTGGTGAGCGATAGCGAGCCAGCATTGTATGGAGAAATCTGGCTTCGCCGGAGACATTTTTATATCGAAAAATGTACAAATTTAGCTTGCTGTCAAAACAAAAATATATATATGCTGGCTCGCTACTGCTCGCCAGGAAAATATATATTGACACCTGGATGTGGGTAAAAACGTCTTAAAACAATAGGCTGAATGGGGCCGAATGGATAAAAGCCAAAGAGAGAGGGAGAGAAAATGAAAAAAAGCGAGGTGAGCTCCCTTAAATATACAGCCCAGAGCGTTATTTCTTTTACATCCATATTATCTTTGGAGGTGTTGGAGTGTTTGTTATGTAGGTCAGGTCAGGTGAAGTCTCTGTCGTGTCGGCACTTGAACCTCTCATTGCTGTATGTTCAACGCCGTTAAGCTCAGGTAGCCCTATCTTATTTATATTTGTTAATGAAATAATGTAATAGCTGCATCATAATAAACATATATATTTTCTATGATTATATTATGATAATATTGTGTTTATTTATAGTAATTTATTTTAATACAATTAAATATAAATTAAATTAATTAGTATACTTTATGATTTTGCTCACCAGCTCTGCTTTCAATGTGTTAATGAGCTATGGGAGCTTTTAATTATCATAAACCTTTATGGGACTCTGACGAGGGCTCCCGTTCAGGGAGTATACCGAGCTCGCAAGCGAGGGACAGCCACAGCCAAGGTGTATGGCGATACTCACAGTCGTACCTCACCCGCCGGACGATAACGCCGGCGGGCGGACCTGACGCTCTGATGACGGACGAGAACAGGTTGAGTTCCATTTATCTCTTTTCCGCCGCCAGACGCGTCTCTAATGTGCCACGTAGTCAACAAACTACAGGATTAGCGAGGCGTAGTCTCGCTAATCGCGCCCCTGTGGCCGGCGCAGTGTGGTACCAGCATTTGAACACGTGGTGCCCGCACCCAGTGTCCCTCCTGGTCGGGTTGTTCCACTTAGAACACAATTGGCAACCTAGAAACCTCGCGGACTTGTTCATTTTGGACATTCCGGAGGCCAAGTGGCTAGCACCTTATGGTAGCGACGTGACCAAGATATTCACGAATCAATATACCCAGTCTACAAAGCGACAGTTTCAATCACATTGGAAAGCTTTTACGTCTCGGATTCTTAGAACAAAACAAACTGTGCCCTCGGTGGCGTTGGTTGTTTATTATTTAATTTATCTGTTCATGCAGAAACATTTATCTGAAAGTGATTTATGTGGGCAGGTTTTAAACTCCGCCCACCTCCCCGTCAGCTCAGGCCTACATGGTCTCTGGACAAAGCATCGTCATTATTCTCGTTCCCGTATGTACCAAAGACTGCAGATTTTACAAAAGGGCAGTATTCCTTATGGCTTTGGCTACCGGGAACAGAGTATCTGAGCTGGCGGCGATGAGCAACGCACCTAATTGCCTCAGGTTTGATAGGCTTCATGAGTGTATTCACATTGCACCTTCCCCAGGATTCATAGCCGAGATTGAGCACAGTGAACACGTGTTTTCAGAGTTCACGGTGCCGGCATTAAACAGGGGAAAGGTGCACCATCTTTTTTGCCCAGTGCAAGCTCTAACCAAATATTTAAGAGTGGCACCTCTAAATCACCAGGGTGCTTTATGGGTCGCAAGTCCGGGTGAACGATTGATGGAGCATACACTGGCTTCTCTCTTGGTCGAGGACTTTATAGAGAAGCATCCCGGCGTTGTGGGTAAGACCCACGATTTACGCAAGGGGACAGCCTCTTTACGTTTCCTTAATAATCTTTCGGTAGAAGTTATTACGTCCACACAGTTGTGGGCCTCTAATCAGGAGTTTTTGCCTCGATACCTTTCAGTAGCTCTGGACAAACCTTCCTTGCCATGCATAGCTTTACGGCAGAGGGTCTAGGTGGCCCTTTTAGTCACGTTTTGTTTAATTTCAAGAAAAAGGGGGGGGGGGAAGGGTGCAGTCAGTGTGACATAGGACACCCTAGACCCCTCCGGAGTATGTGTTCGGAACATACGAGCTGTGATACTGGTTGTAGGCATTGTATTATAAAATTTCTCTGTAGTATTCATTGCAGGAAATTGTGCTAAAGGCCAATAGTAGTGTTACGACAATTCTTGTTGTAAGTAGCTTTGGCTGTGAAGTAATAGATTTTTGAGAAATCTCGGTAGTGGCAACTACGACTTTTACTTTTGCAGTAATTACTTCTGCATAAGTACACAAGTTCAGTACTTCTACGAATGTACAAGAATTCATTTATGTTTGGTTATATTTTTAGGAATATATCCACTAGTTAATGGGGTTTATATGTGCACATGTAAACTTATAAGTTTTTAGTTTTCACCACTTACTTTAAGTGGGGTGCCTTCTTAACTAGCAGATCTGTGCACAGAGTCTCAGAGTTAACCCTTTTTCAAGCAGGCTTCTTTGAAGCACGCTCCTACTTGTACCCCTTTTTGAAGATTTAGGCTGTATAAAGTTTATGCACCCGAATATCTCTTTTTTACAAAAGTAAGAATACTATGTGGTTGTTTGATTATCTGCTTTTCTAGAGTTATGATATGATTACGAATGTCCCCCTCCAGTCTTAGAAATCAGGCATGTTCGTCAATGATGGAGGGGCCACTAATAAATTATAGGTTTGACTCCTGTAAGGAGATAAAGAAAACCTAATATTTAGTAGTGGCCCCGTAATCATTGACGACTGGGGCCCTCCCGACCATCCCCTTCCCATTCGTTGATGTATTAAGGATTTTGGTTTACTTGATATGTCAGTGAAGGAAGAATGACGCCTGAATCAGCGTCTGGTCAAAGATCCACACAAGTACATCTACGATATGATGGAAAGCTTATTGGATAGTTATTCTTATTTTCTTTTTCTTTTTTATTTTTTACGAAGTTTTTTCGTAGTGAGAACCCAATTCATAATGACTGAAGCCATGAGTGAGGTCGCGTGCGCTCATGATGAAGGCTCCTCAGATTTTAAATGCTCTGCGCGGTAGATTCAAACTATGGCGGATTAGTGTTTGAAGAGGATGCCTTATGTAATAGGCATGTTCGTCAATGATGGAGGGGCCACTAATAAATAGTATGTTACAAATATGACATGTACCAGCCTTGCATAATTCCAACTAAGGATAGCCCAATAAGGCCGTTAGGCGTATTTCCATTGGGGTCCTTGTGGGATTAGGTTTGCTGGGGAAAATGGGGAGGATAAAGAAATAGATACTTTAGAGAAAGTATTTCTAGGGGGTTATTTTAAGATACCTTACATCCTATAGTAAATATCAGTAATCCGTAATCAGTAATCATTTCAGTTTGGTTTGTCTATCTCTTATGTCGCATTTAGTAGTAGACATAAGCTTGGTGCTCCCTTCTCGCAGCTGTCCGGTTCAGGTGTTCCTTCAGGCTACGTCTGAAGGAATACAGTGTTCTCTTTTCACGGGTGAAGAGAACATTGCTGACTTATGGAAAACTCATTTTAAGGAACTACTTAACAGTGTAAACCAAAGGTCTACTAATGGTGCAATTCAATATGTGAAAGATAGTAATTATGAAGACATTAAAGTGACTGAAAGTGATCTTGAGAATGTCATAAGAAAACTTAACCTAAACAAAGCTTGTGGGCTGGATGGTATATATGCAGAACATCTTAAATATGCAGATAAGTTGTTAATAGATAAACTTAGTTCTTGCATCACCAGTCTATTTACGCATGGTGTCCTGCCGGAGTCTATGATATCCGTAATACTTGTTCCTGTCATTAAAGATAAATCAGGTAAAATTACAGCTAAAGACAACTACCGCCCAGTAGCACTTGCTAGTGTGGTGAGTAAGGTAGTTGAAATTATAATGCTAGAAAGAATGTCTGCATATATTGTCACCAGCAGCAATCAGTTTGGCTTTAAGAAAAATCATGGCACAGACCAATGCATATATGTGCTGAAAGAAGTGATTGATACATACAACAAACTAAATAGCTCAATTTTCTCTTGTTTTCTTGATGCAAGTAAGGCTTTTGATAGGGTGTGTCACAAAACCTTATTTGAAAAATTAGTTAACAGGGGAGTGCCTAGCTATATTGTTAGGATACTTATTTTCTGGTATGCTAATCAAAAATGTGTGTAAGATGGGGCAACATCCTGTCAGGCTCTTTCGCCGTAACCAATGGTGTTAGGCAGGGGGGGATATTGTCTCCGTATCTTTTCAACGTCTACATGGATGATCTTAGTCTGGAGCTGAACAAGACTCGCACTGGGTGCTGTATTGGCAGCACCATTGTAAATCATCTCATGTATGCTGATGACCTAGCCTTAATCGCGCCCTCTGGAGCAAGAACTGGATAAATTATTAACCCGGGAACTGCGGGGAGACTCTTAAGAGTTCCCCCGGCGGACTGCGGGAAGACTCTTAAGAGTCAGAGAAAAAAAAAATCAACTTTTGACATTGAAAAAAATATATATATTTTTTATTTTTATTTTTTTTTGGCCCCTGGGCCATGCAAAATCTCAGTCCTCTACCTCCCCTCCTTCCCCACTTTCCTCCTCTCCTTCAGTTATCACCTATTTTCCCTGTTATTCCCTTATTCTGAGGTATATTTTCGTGCTAACATTAGTGAGTTGCAAGCAGGGCGTTGTCATCACTGATGGCAAGCGAGTGCAAGAGAGAGAGAGAGAGTATCGATCGACTGTGTCTCAGTGGCCTTGGGGGAAATTGGCGGGAAAGCAGCTTGCCTCACCCATACATCATACAACTCGCGGGCTATATCTCCGATTTTGACCATCCAAACGCTGTTTTCACTCGTTTTATTGTTGTTTCAGGTTAATACCTTTATAATCAACCCATAATAGGCATGTATGGATAAGTATTAATGCTATTAATGGTACAATGAATATTTTAGTGACGGAAACACCTCAAATACATGCGCACAGGGAGAGGTGTCTAATTACCCCCATGCACACTTGTTAGGTTAAGAGTATGTGAAAAATTTGGAATCGAACATTCAGTCAAATTTAATCCTATAAAGAGCAATATCATAATATTTAAATCTAACCTTCTATTGAAATCAAAGCTACCTAAATTCCATTTGTATGAAGAAATTATAGAAGAAGTAAGTAAAGTAAAGTATCTAGGACACTATATTTCAAGTGATCGCTCAGATGATGAGGATATGGGTCGTCAGCGAAGGCAACTTTACATGCAGGGAAATTCAATATTAAGAAAATTTCATATGTGCACATGGGATACAAAAATAACATTGTTCAACTCCTACTGCTCACCAATGTATACAGCACAACTATGGTGGAACTATAAGAAAATGACAGTGAATAGACTAAGTATCTCATATCACAATATCATGAAAATGTTTCTGGGGCTCTCAAAATATGAGAGTACAAGTACGCTATGTGCCTATATGAACTTACACTGTTACCAATCACTCATTAGAAAGCTAACATATAAATTCATTCAGCGCCTTAACACTTCTGAGAACAGTATCATTAAAATGCTACAAACTCCAAGCATAGTGTACACCTCTAGGATCCAGGCACACTGGAGGAAGTTGCTCTATAGTTAACCTTAAGTAATGATTTCAGGTCTGCTACTCTACAGAATTAGCATACCGGTACTGAACCTCATAGTGCAGTACAGTACCGATATTCCTATACTGTACTGTAGCAACATACTGTACCGGAAGCTAAATGATGTGAGGCATGGTACTGTACACAATTAGGACAGTGGTTTTGGTAACACAGTAGTTTGATGACCACTGTTTTTGGTTGAGGCAGTGCTGTGAACTACATGATAGCAAGCTGGGTATTATTTAATTTCTTTTTATTTTATGTAGCCTATGT
This sequence comes from Paralithodes platypus, assembly GCA_032716605.1. NCBI lineage: Eukaryota > Metazoa > Arthropoda > Malacostraca > Decapoda > Lithodidae > Paralithodes > Paralithodes platypus. The sequence goes on along the minus strand of CM064499.1, from coordinate 12,299,893 downwards.
ACAGTAGCTTATATATATTTATGTTACTGTAAGGTATATATGGACCCCAGTATGGTCCCCTCTGTACTGTGTGAGTCTGAAATAAAGTATTATTATTATTATTATTATTATTATTAAGGTGGGGCATGACATTTGTTTAGGTGTTACTTGAGTTGGATGGGAATCAGGGGAATTAGGAGAAGGTGAGGTTGGAACTTTGTTTGTGTCTTCTGTGAAGATACAGTAGGTTGAGAGTCATTTGATTTGTCGATGGGTTTATAAATTCTAACAAATCGATTTCTATAAGTTCTGGTTTCTCCGTGGTAGTTGATGGATGTTTGATAGGGATTTGGGATGTGAGATACTGTATAGGAACCCACATATCGAGGCACTAATTTATTTATAACACGAAGTTTGGCTACCATAACAGTGTCGCCTATGGCGAAGGGGTTTGGCTTATCTGAGGTATCATGTTTAATGTCTTGGCAGACCTGAGCATTATGGAGGGTGTTTTTCAACTGTTGTAGGGGATCGATTGTGATTGAGTGGTAGAGGGTTGGGCTAGATGGTGAAAAGGCAATAAGATAGGAGCTACACCATATACTCATTCATGTGGGGAAATATCATCTTCTTTTGGGCAAGTGTTCATACCCCACTGTATCATCTTTATCTGAGACGGCCAGTCAGAGGTGTTTAATGCAATCATCCTAGTACGCAATTGATTATTTATGGTGCGATGACTCCGCTCGCAGATTGCGCTACCTTGGGGCCAGTAGGGAGAAGAATGTTTGATTTTTATTCCACATTGTTTCGTGAAAGCTGTCTCAAACTTGTCCTCTAAATTCAGGGGCGTTGTCAGATAATAAAGATACAGGTAATCAGAATATAGGAAATATTTCTGTGGCTAGCAAATTAGCTACGGTGGAAGCACTGTGGTCTTTGACGGGGCAAGCTATTAGAAATGTTGAGTATATATCGACAAACGTGACTATGTAACGTTTGTTTGCCGTAGCTGACCGGAAACGATCCCATCACATCAAGAGAGAGAGTTTGAAAAGGTTTATGGGCTGAAATAGTTCCGGCTGGTCCTGCTGTTCGGCATCTGTCTTTTCCTAGGGCACATGGTTTGCAAGCTTCAGTTACTCTTTTTGCAATCCCAGATGGGTTGATGGTCAGGGGCGGACTGGCCCACCGGGAAACCGGGAAAATTCCCGGTGGGCCCTCAAAGTAATTTCCCAGTGGGCCCTCGTGATGGTCGGTCATTATTTCAGCGCTGCTTGGCGATCAGCTGATGGCCGAATTAACCACTTGCCTGAGCTTGAAAATGCACAGGCAAGCTATTCTTATTAGTTTTCTCTATTTTGTTTTACCCCCGCCAGTGTTTTGTGACCCTTTACTCAATTACCTCTTTTTCGTGTGCTAGTGCACACGTTGATCAACAAAAGTAAACCACAAGCCAACAAACACATAGGCCTATGGTTTGAAAAGCATTGGGCCCCCTTGAGTCGGTCATTAGGCCTGTAGTTCAAGTTTAACCCTTGCAGAAATGACGCCTGTACTTTGTCGATACTTTATTTTTACTATGGCCGATTTTATACAGCTTAGGAATTATCTGTGAGATTTGGAACTTTGGAAGGATAAAAACTAGGCTACTTCAGCTAGGCCTAACACCTTAACTTCCATGTACCGTAGGCCAACCCTTCCTAATCTGAATAAAATAATCTAATAATAGCATGAACATTTATATCATAGCCAATGTATATACTTTATTTATAACCTAAACAATATTATGTGCGTGTAGATAATAGATGCCAAACACCGGTAATAATTTCGAAAAACAAAAATACACCTACTGTAGGCTAGCCTAGGCTAATTAATTAATAAGTTAGGTCGGGAATGGGTTCGTTAGGGTAGATTAGTTAGGTTACGTTTCTGTGGTTGGGTAAGTATTCTGAAGAAATTTTCGCCATGTGTTTGTTGTTGTTGTTGTTGTTGTTGTTCCCCAAGCTGCCTGGCCGAACAGCCCCAAGGCCCAGAGCAAGGCCAAGGCCATAACCGAGCGCCCCCACAGAACCCTCCCTGCCGACCACAATTAAGCCTGGGTGACCGAAGCCACTCCATGGCGGGGAGCTGAGGAGGGTGCGGAAACGCCCGGGAAACCAAAGCCCCACCCAGGGCCCTGTGTCCCTCACCAATTATGAAGAGAAAGTTGAGGGGCAAAGGAAAAACGTGACGCTTTGGCTTCCAATCTTGGTAGATTGGGAGGTCAATCCACGGAAGAGATGCCGTCACTTGAGATCTAGAAAATAATAAGTAAAAGGAACAGTCAGAGTAAGCTATGGATATGGCAGAGATCGCTCAGTTCTCACTCTGATAGACCAGCCCATCACCACATGACTAGAACCCAATCCTCTCAGCATCAGCTAGGAAAGGCCCTAGAAAGCCGCCTTTGGCGGGGGGATAGCTCCCCTATTTCAACCCCTTTCAGGGTTGGGCACCCGCCACCACATACACAAACCCATGTGTTTGTGTATGTGGGTGGGTGTGTAACTCGCTCACCAACGTGTTCGTCGAGGGGAATACATGCAATGCAAGCTAAGCTTGGAAATTAATTGTTTGGAATGCATGTTAGGTGTTGGTGTACCGTTAGAGTGGCTGTAGATATAAATGTAGTCTGTACTAAGTCAATTGTGTCTTTTCTGTCTGGGAATCAAACCCTGTTCCTCTTGGTTGTGAGCCAAGCGTTCTATACCTTCATGGTTCATAATTCCATTTTTATGTTCAATGATTAATTACAGTTCTGGAAAGTCATGTAGAAAGTGCCTGCTTTGCTGTTTCCGTATTATATTCAAATATTCTTTACACGCATCTGCATAATCAAATTTGTTCATTATTTGACACAAACCTTTAATTATATTTTGATTCCTATGAGCTGGACGTGAATTTGAGAGTATGGAAGTGGCAGAAGAATGTGAGGAATGCTGAGTAGGTGGTACTGTAATATAGCTAAAACTGTTGTCAAATATTGAATGTATAAATCACTCGACTGAAATCGTCCAGCAAATTGGTTACCGGTTAGTTCTATTGTCTCGGTGATAGAGTGCTGATCTTGTAACTTTGAGGTCCTGAGTTCAAATCCCCCTGTGGAGGGGGATTTACCTGATGCTCAACTGTTCCTTCAATTTTCTAGATATTCTTCTTAAGGGATTAAGCCAATTCAAAGGTGTGGCTTGGGGGAGAGGGGGATTATCATATTTCTTGGGAAAAGGTGAGGGTTGGGAACAATATATTTATATGTATTTGTGTATTGTTACCTATCCCTCAATATAGCTTTGCATATGGCTTCAACATGCTCTTAGAATTGCTTGTATTTCCAAAAAAGATCTTCAGCACTCCCCCCCCCCCCCTTCCAGTTGATAACGCTTGCTTCGCTCGCCAACCCCTGAGTGGGCCCCTTTCAACCCTTTTGAAGGGGCCCTTTAACCCTTGTCTAGCAGGATGTTTTGGGCTATTTTGGGCATATTCAGGCCCTCCTGAATGATCAATCAAGTATCTGCATGAAAAGAAATGTATTCAGCAAAAAACTAGGCGCTAAAAGCTTCAAAATGAGACCAGAACAAGCTACGTAGCACTCGTGGTTCTCATGCAGTGGTGCCACCAACATGGGAGTTTAGCGTATAGCGGTATATTTTTCCCAGCTATGCTCACTACTGGCTACACTGCCGGCCTCTCGAGAACACAGGGAGCGTGAGTCAGTGGGTGGCGGTAAGCCCTTGGTGTCGGACGTGTGGCCTGCTGCGCTCCCGGCCATTTGCACTCGATTTTAACCCTTTAAAAGCCTTAATAATGCTTCTAACTTGCTGCAAATTGGTGCACGACTTAAGTCGAGCGCCGCTCTTTAAGGGTTAACAAGTTTTCCCTGTAGAAATTTTAGACCCAGTCCGCCACTGTTGATGGTCCAATATTGGTCTTGGAATACTTTGAGCATTTTTCTTTGTCCTAGATGGATTCCACTTCCTTCATGTATTGAAATCATGTATTCCTGGGGTATAGTAGGTTCTACGACTATGTGTCCTGATTCTGTGGTCAGTTGATCATCCCAGCGAGTAAAATGCGATTTTTTTTATTTTGGTATCCATTTTGGTTTGATTTTTCTCTCCCAAGATTGAATGAGTGTGGGTTTTGTAGAGGTTGGAGTTCTGATTATTGAAGTGTTAATCAGATCGGTTTGTTGTAAGGCAACAAGAGTTGTTGGTATTTGTTCTGGCACGGGGAGGCGAAAGAGAGCATCTGCGTTTGTATGTAACTTACCGGGACGATAATGACTTACAAAATCATACTCTTCTAAAGTCTCTCTCCAACGGACTAACAAAGCTGAATTAGTCTCGCATCGTCTAAGCCATTGTAAAGATTGATGATCCGTTATAATATCTAATTTTGCTCCAAAAACAAAAGAACGGAAATGGTTCAATGCCCAGATAATACCTAGACATCTCTCGTTTAGTGGCTGCATAATTTTGTTGTGCTGTGTTCAAAGTTGATCTGGCATAGGCGATGACGTGTTCTTTTCCGTCTTGTACTTGAGGTAAGACAGCACCAATTGCATATAGGGAGACATCTGTGTATAGATGGAAAGGCTGCTTGTAGTCAGGAAAAGATACTGTGGGAGCCTGTACTAACTTTTCTTTTTATATTTCAAAAGCGAGATTTCTTTCGTGTGTTCACACGAATGCAGTATATTTGTGGGTGAGTTGATGAAGTGATCTGGCTATCTCTGCAAAGTGTAGGACAAAACGCCTGTAATAGGTGGCTAATCATAAAAATGAACGTACTCCTTTTACTGTAGTGGGGGGTTGTTGATTTTGAATAGCAGATAACTTCTTGGGATCCGGTGATATACCTTTGTCAGATATCACATGGCCTAAAAATCCTACTGAGTTTCTGGCAATTTCGCATTTGGAAGGTTTAAGTTTTAATCCTGCGTCTCTGATACGTTGCAATACTTGACGGAGTCGGTGAATATGTTCGTGCCAGGTCCCTGAGTAAACAATTACATCGTCTAAGTAAGCGAGGCATGTTTCCCAAGTTAACCCTTTTAAGACGGACTCCATAAGTCGAGAGAACGTAGCTGGGCCATTACACAATCCAAACGGTAGCACGTTAAATTCATATAGATGTCCTCCATTGGTCGAAAAAGCTGTTTTCTGTTGATGTTCGGCTTTAATTGGCACCTGCCAGTATCCGGCTTGCAAATCCAATGTGGTGAACCATTTGGATCCATGAAGGGAGTCTAGGGAGTCCTCTATTCTAGGTAAAGGTGTGGCATCTTTAATTGTGGCGTCATTTAGCCGTCGGTAATCCACACAATATCTTGTTGAGCCGTCTTTCTTTTTTACTAAGACGACAGGAGAGGACCTTGGACTGACAGAGGGTGTGGCGATTCCGGCGTCTAACATTTCTTGGACTTGTTGATGCTCTTCTTGCCGTTGCAGGGGATTTTTCCGACATGAAGGCTGACGAAGGGGAGGTCCTGTGGTATGTATGGAATGTTCCTCTAATGTAGTCTGACCTATTTCGGTGGAAGTTTGGGAAAATACATCGCTGAAATCATGCAATAATTGTCGCATTTGATGTTGTTGCATACTAGATAAGGTGTCAGGAATGTGAGGTAGCACGTCAGGGGGGGAACTAGAGATGACATGGGTGGGGGCAATTTCGTCAAAAGTCTCTGTTATATCGGGCTATAATATTTACAGCTCGTGATATAGTCTTTACTAAAATCCAGATCTGGACTTATAGACCGTAAATAACTCAACAGGGTCAAATCGAACATGTTCTTAATCTCACAAATAGGTATTCAATTAGGTACTACAGAACTCAATAACAACACACATAACAATTATACACAAGTTTATTCAAAGATATATACAGTATACCTGAAACTCAGAATGCAGCTTCACCTGAAAAATTATTAGAACTATCAGGTAAGGAATACAATGCATATAAATAGATCATGAATGGGGAACAATTGCTCTTCAACTGTGGTTATAAACAAGGTGAATAATATGCAACTAAATAATACACGTGACTTATAGAATCAACCCTTAATAATAATAATGATGTGAGTCGAGTGTCTTTCGTGAATAAATCAACAGTGAAAGAAAATAGCACACAATCTCAAACAAGAGAATCTGGGTGAATTGAGAGGGTAAATAAGCACACAGGTATTGGGGTGAGTCACACGGTAGGTAGTGGCGAGCTAGCCAGGGAGTCGCGTTTACTAAGGTGACCTTCTCATTAGCTAGTGGGGTCAGGTCATATATTTGTACTGCGGGGGTGGAAATTTAGTTTTGAATTAGTGCAACTATGAACTCAGTGTCAATGATAGTATTATGAAATTGGTGGCAGAATAGTAATTAATTATTTACACAATTTATTCTCAAGGAAACTCAAATTATGTAATTTATGATGGAAATCTTATATTTACTTCAAACGATCGTATTAAATAATAACGAAACGAGTCGAGGAATTCAGACATAAATTTATTATACAATAAAGTAGACGTGCCGTTTTGCCCAAAATCAAAACGGCATACCCAACTCTGCGATGGGTTACCATCATCACTACTAATACCATCATCAATCACAATCAACATAATCACTACTACTGCCATCATCACTACAACTGCCACAATCATTAGGCTACGACTGCTGTCATCACCATAACTATGATCATCATCACTACTACAATTACAATCATGGCTACTACTCTCACCATCATCACTAATACTGTCACCATTGTCACTACCATCTTAATCACTACTATCATCATTGATACTACAACTATCAACCATCATTACTACTATAATCACCACCATCTTACAATCATCATTACTACTGTTAACATCATCATTACTACTTTAACCATCATCATTACTACTGTCACAAGTATTACCATCATGTATGCTACTGTCACCATCATCACTACTACTGCCATCATCACCATTACTATGATCTTCATCATCACAACTATTGTCATCATCACTACAACTTTCAATATCATCACTACTACTCACCATCATCACTAATACTCACACCATCGTCACTACATCATATCTACTACTGTCACCATCATATCTACTACTATCATCATTATCACTACTGTCATCATCATCAATACAACTACAACCATCATCACTACTATTATCACCATCACCACTATTATCACCATCAATCCAAATATTACTACCATCACTTCTAATGCCAACTAAACTAACTTAACCTAGCAGATACGTAGCAAGATGTTTTCGCCCCCAGAATGCATGTGTTCTTAGTATGTGAGCCCCTTCGGGGCTCACACACTAAGAACGCCATCATTGCTGGTGGGGGGGTGTCCAGGAAGGGGGGGGGGGGGGGGGGGGGGGGGGAGTAAAACCATATTTTGGACCTAAAATCATAACAATTGCATAAATTCAAAAAATCTTTTTTGACCGACGTTCGCATTCACGCAACAAATGTTTGTGTGAAATTTGGTAAAAATCCGTCCAACGGTCTAGGAGGAGTTTCGAGACAGACGGACGACAACGACGACGACAGACATTTTTTTTCCAGTGTGGTACCCACTATACGGGGGGGGGGGGGGGATACCAAACTCTGCTTATGCAGAGTTGACTATCATTACTACTATCATCACCACCATCTTACAATCATCATTACTAATGTTAACATCATAACTACTACTATGACCATCATCATTACTACTGTCACAAGTATAACCATCATTTATCCTACTGTAACGCATCATCACTATTACTCAAACCATCGGCACTACCATCATCACTACTGTCATTATCACTACAACTATCATCATTACTTGTCACCATCATCACTACTACTATAACCATCATCATTACTACTAGTATTGTCACCATCATGTATCCTACTATCACCATCATCACTACTACTGTCATAATCATCACTACAAGCATCATCACTACTATTATCACCATCATCACTACTATCACCATCAATCCCACTATTACTACCATCACTTCTAATGCCAACTAAAGTAACTTAACCTAGCAAATACGTAGCGAGATGTTTTGGCACTCCAAACGCCATCATTGCTGGGTGAGGGGGGGGGGGGGGGTGAGGGCTTGGTAAAACCATATTTTGAACCTAAAATTATAACTATTGCATAAATTCAAAAAATCTTTTTTGACTGACGTTCGCATTCACCCAACAAATATTTGTGTGAAATTTGGTGAAAATCCGTCCAAAGGTCTAGGAGGAGTTCCGAGACAGACGGACAACGACGACAGATTTTGTTTTCCGTGGTACCCACTATACGGGGGGGCGATACCAAACTCTGCTTACGCAGAGTTGATTATGAATCGACTATAGAAGAATATCTATTAATTGTATTTAAGAACAGATTATAATTGACTAAACAAACTTAGACAATGAATGCTCTGGAAACACTCATAAAATGAAAGTGTAATTGATAATTAATACATTAATTGTGAATAGGAGATATTGCACACAACGAAGTTGTGCTGAAGAAATACTCAAGATAGTATAACCAATATGTCTGAACGAGTTAACAGAGTCTTAACCTCTTAAATGCGCATGGGGGTAATTAGACACCTCTGCCTGTGCGCATGTATTTGAGCTGTTTCCATCACTAAAATATTCATTTAACCATAAATAGCATTAATACTTATCCATACGCGCCTATTATGGGTTGATTATAAAGGTATTAACCTGTTACAACAATAAAACGAGTGAAAACAGCGTTTGGATGGTCAAAATCGGAGATACGAGTTATATAATGTATGGGTGAGGCAACCTGCTTTCCCGCCAATTTCCCCCAAGGCCACTGAGACACAGTCGATCGATACTCTCTCTCTCTAGCACTCGCTTGCTAACAGTGATGACAATGCCCTGCTTGCAACTCGCTAATGTTAGCACGAAAATATACCTCAGAATAAGGGAATAACAGGGAAAATAGGTGATAACTGAAGGAGGGGAGGAAAGTGGGGATGGAGGGGAGGTAGAGGAGTGATATTTTGCATGGCCCAGGGGCAAATAAAAAATAAAAAAATAAAAACACATTTTTTTTTTCGATGTTTAAAGTTGATTTTTTTTTTTCTGACTCTTAAGAGTCTTCCCGCAGTCCGCCGGGGGAACTCTTGAGAGTCTTCCAGCAGTTCCCGGGTTAAGAGAATATACACCGTAACACGGGGTGTATAGAATATGATGAACAATTAAGTAACAGAAACTATGCAATGCTCGAATTCCTAAGCACGAAAAATCAGAATTACTTACATCAGTTATCAAATGAACATAAATACTAATTCATAAAATAATTACAATGGTGGTTAATTAAGAGAGTAAAAATTGGGGAGCTCGGGAAGTAAATGTGTTGATAGAATAATAATACTTCTGAACGAGGAGACTGAGGTAAATTAATTATGAAAATGATGGATTAAGAAGGGGAATTATAACACGAAATACACTTCGACCTCAACTTGCGAAATACACAACAGAATACATATATTAGGAAAATCTGTGAGTGCGTGGCAACGTGAATTAATTAACACAAATATATATAACGTATGCGTAGGACGTTCTAGAGAAGATAAATTAATTATGAGCACTAGGTCTTGGACACAGACCTTAACTAAGTTTTTATATAAGAATTCAGAAGGATTAACACAGTATGCAATTAAAGATCTCGGGCACAGATCTCAGAATTAATTAGAACAACATGATTCACATATTTTAACCTATACCTCGACAACAATAACACAAAATAAGATACACAGGGACACTTAGAGTAAGTTTGGAGGGCAGGGAGAGTATGGGTCTGGCCGACGTGGATCGTAGGTTCGTTGAGCAACACGTCAGGGGTAGAGGGCGCCACTCGAGCAGGACTTCAGGTTCCAGGCTTCAGGAATGTGGGGCGTCACTCAAGCAGGACTTCAGGGGGGCACTTCAGACAAGCACACTCTCCGGGCAGGGTAGGGGCAGGCTAGTACAAGCCACTACTGTGATTAGCTACTTTGCTCCTTATTCAGGTTTAGGGTAGTACCACAGTTGAGGTTTGCATACTTCTCTACAATTTCTTAGGGGTAATGTGCGGCTTTTTTCTTGACTCTCGTTTACAGGGTTTCAACATCATAGGGATATGGGGAAATGGTTGTGATGAAGTTGTGAGGTAATTGCTTGTCGTAGGTATACATAGTGGCTGTTTACATTGATACATATATACTAGGTAGTTTATTAATTACTTAAGTGCTAGTTATTTAGCCTAATAATTGAGAAATGGGATGTGTACGAAATCGTCCATGAGCTAAATTCCTTGACAAACATTGTTATAGCTCGCCTAAGAGTTGTTCTTGGTAGAGGTTTATGATATCTCCCGGTCTATCATCATGTGTCCTCCTGTCTACATCCATTTGTATCTGTAGACTTCGGGCCGTTGATGTTTTATTTGCATAAACATCTCTTCACTGTAAGCAAGATCCGGGAGCTGAGGAAATGCTGTGCTGTGGTTGGCTGTTGTGAGGGGGGGAGAGCAGGCCGTGGATTGGTGGGGAGAATTTCCCATTCTTGAGGCTGGTGGCTGTTGTCGTAGAGCACGGGTAAGCAGGGATCGCTCTTGTATTTGTGCAGGGATTAGAGCATGGGAAAACTGGGGTGGCTCTTCTATTCTTCTTCTTCTCTGCTTTCGTTCTCCTTTCTTCCTCGGTTCTGATAGTTGCAGACTGGCTATTCTGCAACTATTCTCGGTTGGGCTGGTCTTTAGACCCGTCATTTCAGTCTCTAAGTCGCCAATAATGAGGCCTTTGGGTAGAGTTAAGACTTCATCTGAAATATTGGCTATGAGTATGGCATTTTGATGCGAGGAAAGAATAGCTGGCTGATTTATACATCAATGACCCGTTGTGAGTTTAGTGGGGGTCAAAATCATAGCATTTTGGGGCATTTGCTGAATTGACACCCATTTTTGGTGTTGAGGGGGAATGGAATTTCTAGCTTTTATTATAGCAGGGCTGATAATAGTGGGAGAGAGTACTTTGGCTGTATGTTTGACAGATTCATGAGAAGAAGGCTGAACACAGGTGATAGAGTTGCATGATTTATTTTTAGGGGGGGAATAAATATAATTTCTGTTTTTTAGGGTAGCAGGGCTGATACTAGTGGAAGGAGGCAAATTTTCTACAGGTTCTAGAGATTCAGTGGGGAAAGATTTCACACAGGTGGCAGATTTATCTGACTGATTCTTTTTGCAACATTTTTTCTTGGTTTGATTTTGTTTTTCATTTTTTTTCTTCTAATGATGTTGCAACTTTGAGGGAAGGTGATGGAATTTCTCGCACTTGTTTTATCTTGGGTCTGTGTTTTCCTGACAGGGAAAGAACATGGGGAACATTTTCTGGTTGATCAATTCTAGTGGTGGATGATTTAATTGATTGTTTCTTGCTGGATTTGTGTTTTTTGTTTTTTGTTTTTTTTTAAAGTGATCAGTCTTTGACTACAGTCTACTTGAGTTGTAATTTATGTAGGAGATCTAATCCTAAGTAGCCGTCGTAATGTTGGCAGTCCGAATGGAACACTACGAAAGGGTGGTAACAGTTAGCATGAGGTAAGGGGGTGGTTACGTATAGCGGTTTATTTTCTCCTCCAAATTTTAAAGGAGTGTCACCTGCACTGATTAAATTGGATTTGGTGGCTTGCAATTCACCAAACTTCTTATGATGCTTGACATAATATGAATTAAAGATACATGAGCGAGAGGCGCCTACATCGATGAGTAACCTTACAGGGATATTTTTAATCTTTGCAAGGTGGTATATTGGGGGTGGTCAGTCATTTGTCAACTCGCCCGCCGAAGCCATCGTAGGCGGGGGAGGTTTTAAAAATCCTGGGGATCGGTTTCTTCCTCCTCCAGGATTTCCTCTTGTTCCTCGCCAACTAGAATATGGGCGATATTTTCACTTTCTAGGTTGTCCTCAGACTCTTCTTCACAAAACTCTTCCTCATTTGCAGAGATACGAGGTTGATTTTGTCTGAATTTGGTGGAATCACGAATATCATGAAGGGAGCATTTGTGATTACAAGCAGGGAAATCATAAGGGTTGATAATGACTAGCGTCTGGTGCTTACCTTTATAGTTGTTCTTGTACGCTTGATTTCTAGGATACACCCTTCTCTCTTCGGCTCTTCCCAAGTGCGTTAAAAGGACGGCTATCTTTTCACTGTCTGTGTTGTATGCCAAGTCTAATACTGGCTTCACTATGTCTAAGTAGGTTTCGATTTCATATGTTTCCCCATTGTATTTGGGAATGGGAATGTGAGAGCGAGCAGCTGCCATATTTCTGATGTTATAATATTTCTATTGTTTTTAGATATGAAATGCAATTAATTCTTCTATCCGAATCAAGAGCCACCAATGTTATGCCCTGATTTTATTCAGGTTTAACGATTAGTTAAGGTGAGTTCTTTTGAGACTGGGATATCTGAGTTCAGGCAAGTACATAATAATAACACAATAGAGGATATGTATAATATTGAAATATAATTTGTAGTACAGCTTTATTTGCTTGATCACTAGTTATACAGATATAATCACAAACACTAAATATGGAAAACATAAGTGGTACAACTCTATTTAATTTCTCCCAGCACGATCGCGGATCTAGATGGAGATGAGGTATATTCAATTCAACTTGGATAGGCAATCTTCTTCTGGAGAATTATACGCACTATTCTCTTCTCAAAAGTTTATAATAAAGTTACTAAAATCAGGTTCTACTTATATTCAGGATATCTCTTGACTTAACTTCTGTTCGTGGATAATAGTGGGTGATGTGATACACGTTCCTATATTTCTTGGCACGAAATATGAAAGCTTAAGCATTGATGAACTTTTTCAGTTTGAGTTCAAGTTTGTGGACTCTGAAATATTATGGCACTAACTGAGATTATTTTTCATGGCACTAACTGAGATTATTTTTCATGGCACTAACTGAGATTATTTTTCATGGCACTAACTGAGATTATTTTTCATGGCACTAACTGAGATTATTTTTCATGGCACTAACTGAGATTATTTTTTATGGCACTAACTGAGATTATTTTTCATGGCACTAACTGAGATTATTTTTCAGAGTTCCTGAAGGTATGGAAATCCACTTATTTTGTATAAATTCACTAGTTTCGTAATCTAAGTATTCAAGACGTATTTATTGGTGAACACGTAGGTTATTAGTATTATTATATTTACTGGATTACTGTAACACTTAGTTTCTTTAACTCAAAGTTTAAGTTGACAGACTCTGTTTATTTTGTTCACTTGGCAGAAATATGGCAGAGTTGATGGATGCCTAAAATCCATCTTATTTTGGTATATTGGTTATTTACGACTAGGTGGGTTCGACCTGGAAGATATGGAGGAAGTGGAGGAGATAAGCAAGGTGTTTAAGGAAGAGATCTGTGCAGCATGTGAGGAGGTGTGTGGAGTGAGGAGAAGAGGGAGGGGAGTGAAAGGTACAGCATGGTGGACAGAAAATGTAAAAATAACTGTGGAAGACAAAAAGAAAGCGTATAGAGAGTGGTTGGGTAGTAGAGGGAATGAAGATTTCGAGAGGCAGAAACGAGCGAGGTACGTGGAGAGAAAGAGAGTGGTGAAGAGAGTAGTGAAGGAAAGTAAGAGAAGAGTAGATGAGGAATTTGGAAGGAATCCGAGTGTAAAATGGAGGGAGTGTAAGAAACTGTTCTGGAAAGAAGTAAAGAAAGTTAGGGAAGGTAGTGAGGGAAACAGTAAGGGTGTGAAAGATAAGAATGGGAGAATGCTAGCCGAGAAGCAAGAGAGAGTCGAAAGATGGAGGGAGTACTTCAATGAGTTGCTAAATGTAAGGAATGAAGAGCCAACATAGTTGGATATGGTATGGGAGGGAGAAGAGGAGAAGTAGTGGAGGAGGAGGTGGGGATCAGGAGGTCAGAAGTGTGGGAAGCCATGAAAAGAGTGAAGTTGGGGAAAGCACCAGGAACAGATGGAGTGTGTGGGGAAATGTTGAGGTATGGTGGTGAGATAGTGATCCTACCTACCTATGTTCACCTATGTGGAGTTCGCCACTCTTGCTAGTGGCACCGAAGAGCGCACCGCCCTTCGTTGTCGTTTGAGAATTGGTGCAGCAGACTATTCGAAGAGGTGGAGCGCACCCTTGTGAAGATGGGCTCGTCTGGCACTTTTTGTAGTTCGACATGGAGAGCTCTCTTGAAGCTGTCTAACGAGACACCTCTCATGTCTCTTACTCGCCGCGGGAGTTTGTTGAAGAGACGTGCTCCTCTATGTGATAACCAGCCCTCTCGCAGAGAGCCCATAGCACCCCGATTTTTCATCTTGGGGATATCGCATTCCCAGCCTCTCCTATCACTGAACTTCATTGCTATTGGGGTATGTAGATTTGGTACAAAACCCTCTGCGATTTTCCACGTATATATTATTAAGTAACGTTCCCTTCTACGTTCCAACAAATACAGCTTTAGTGATTTTAAACGATTCCAATAGTGTAACTGTTTTACTGAGTTTATGTGTGAGGTGAAGTTCCTTTGTACACTTTCTAAGTCCTTAATTTCACCTGCTTTGTATGGGGATGTTAATACGATACAGTATTCTAGCCGCGGTAGCACCAGGGAATTCACCGCGAGTTTTAAATGTACGTAGAATCCAACCTGTTAGCCGTTTCGCAGCTGCAACTTTGACCTGGTTATGTTCTTTGAATCCCATATTTTCAGACATTATTACCCCCAGGTCTTTCACATTGTCTTTACGTTCTATTATGTGATTGGATTCTGTTATGTAACTTGTGGTCTCTTTAATGAAATCCTCATCTCCGTATCGTATTAATTGAAATTTGTCTTCATTAAACTGCATGTTATTTTCCCTGGTCCACTGGAACACCTTATTTATGTCCTCTTGCAGCCGGCCCGTGTCTTCCTGTGTCTTTACTATCATACTCAGTTTCGTGTCATCCGCAAAGGAGGATACTGTACTGTGTCTTGTGTTGGCATCTATGTCACTTATTAGAATGAGGAAAAGAAGGGGCGTTAGTACTGTTCCTTGGGGAACTGAACTTTTGACGTCTGAAGGCTCAGATGTTACTTGGCTTACTGCTACTGATTGTTTTCGGTTCACAAGGAAGTTGTATATCCACCTTCCGATTTTACCTGTTATCCCTTTTGCTTTAAGTTTGTGTGCAATAATACCGTGCTCACATTTATCAAATGCCTTAGCAAAATCGGTGTAGATGACGTCCACGTTTTTCTTTTCTTCTAGGGATTTAAGAATTCTGTCGTAGTGTTCCAATAGTTGCGAGAGACATGATCTTCCTGCTCTGAACCCATGTTGACCAGTGTTGTGTAGTTCATTTTTTTCCATAAATGTTGAGATTTTGCCTCGCAGGACTCGCTCAAAATTGTTAATGATGTGGGAAGTCAGAGCTACTGGGCAATAGTTTTTTGGTAGTGCTTTACTCCCTCCTTTATGCAAAGGGGCAATTATTGCGGTTTTTCAAACTATCCGGTATTTCTCCAGTGTCTAGACTCCTTCTCCACATTATAGTCAGGGGTTTTGAGAGGTTTTCCTTAAATTTCTTTATTAGAATTGAACTCCACGAGTCCGGGCATGGTGCCGAGTGGGATGGCATGTTGGCGATGGCTTCTTCTATATCATTTGGTCCGAAATTAATGTCCAGAATCTGGGGGGTTTCCATGGGGGGATTATTCATGAAAAATTCATTTTGGTCTCTGATTGCTTTTGTTTCGTCAGGCTTACTGAAGGCTTTTTCATACTGTAGAAGTAAGAGTTCACTCATTTCCTTTTTGTCCCCTGTGAATGACCCATTATCTTTACTTAGTGGGCCGATGTTTGATGTGGTTTTAGTTTTATGTTTAGCGTATGAAAAGAAGTACTTGGAGTTTTCCTTTATGCTTGCAATAACTTTGCCCTCCTCTTCTATTTGTTGTAGCTCATAGGAGATTCTTAGTCGTTGTTCAATTTCCACAATTTCTCTATCTATTTTGATCTTTTGCCTGTAGATTTTGTTGTGTGATCGAATGGGTATGGAAAATGTGCAAACTAGCATGGGAGAAGGGGAATGCACCCGATGACTGGAAGACTGGCATAATAGTCCCTCTATATAAGGGCAAAGGGGAAAGAGGAGTGTGTGGTAACCACCGAGGAATATGTCTTTTAAGCATAGTAGGGAAGGTGTACAGTAGGGTAGTGATTGAGAGAGTGAGGGTGAGAACGGAGGAATGGATAGGCAACGAGCAGGGAGGTTTTAGGAAGGGAAGAGGATGTGTAGATCAGATTTTTACCCTGAATTGTGTTGTGGAGAAATATCTGGAGAAGCAACAAAAGGTGTATGTTGCCTTTATGGACTTGGAGAAGGCCTATGACAGAGTGGATAGAGCAGGCATGTGGAAAGTACTTAGAATATACGGAGTAGATGGCAAGTTGCAGAAAGCAGTGAAGAGCATGTATGAGGGTGCAAAGGCGGCAGTACGTGTGGAGAATGAGCAGAGCGAGTTCTTTGACCTGAGTGTTGGGTTGAAACAGGGGTGTGTGATGTCCCCGTGGTTGTTTACTG
This sequence comes from Paralithodes platypus, assembly GCA_032716605.1. NCBI lineage: Eukaryota > Metazoa > Arthropoda > Malacostraca > Decapoda > Lithodidae > Paralithodes > Paralithodes platypus. Next base: position 12,283,254 of record CM064499.1, on the reverse strand, counting down.
TATATATGGATGGAGTCATGAAAGAAATACTAGGAAGAGCAGTGGATGTTGGTGTATCGCTGAAAAGGGAGGGAAATGAGTGGAAGCTGCCTATACTGCTGTTTGCGGATGATACAGTTCTGATGAGCGATAATGAATGGGAGTTGCAGGGTCTGGTAAATGAGTTTAGAAAAGTGTGCGAAAAACGAAAATTGAAGGTAAATGCGGGCAAAAGCAAGGTTATGGTCTTCGAAAGGGGTGAAGTCACAGAGTGTGAGGTGAAGTTGAACGGTCAGGCTATGGAGATCGTCAGCTCTTTTAAGTATCTGGGCAGTGTGTTGAGTAAAGATGGGACTGTGGATGAAGAAGTGCGGGAGAGGGAGCAACAAGGAAAGAGGGTTATAGGAACGTTGAAAGCAGTAACAAGAAATAGAGTGGTCAGTATGGAAGTGAAGAAGTCCTTGCATGACAGTGTAGTAATCCCGACACTAACTTACGGAAGCGAAGCATGGACGTTCGTGGAGAGACTCAGACCAAGAGTGAGAGCGGTGGAAATGAGTTACTTGAGAAGTGCGTGCGGAGTTAAATGGAGGGATAGACAGACTAATGAAGAAGTAGGAAGGAGGTGTGGTGTGGAGGTAGATGTGCTGGAAAGTGTGAAAAGGAACAACTTGAGATGGTTCGGCCATATGGAACGTATGGAAAGCGAGAGAATGACTAAGAGGGTGTACGAGAGCGAGGTGGAGGGACAGAGAGGGAGAGGTAGACCGAAGGAGAAGTGGAAGGATGGAGTGAGGAAGTATATGAGTGAAGGCAGTGCTGGTTGGGAGGATGGGCGTCGACTGACAGGGGACAGAGGTTCATGGGGGCGGTTCTTTCGTGGCCACCCCTTCGGGGATCATGGCGTCAGGCAATATATAGATAGATAGTTATTTATTGAGTTAGAACGTTGTGCTAAAACGGGTTATTTCTAGTGCGTCTTAATATTAATCTTTTCCTATAGAAAAACTTTGTGAAACACTATTGCGAACTTTTTACGTATTTCGAGGTATTAAGAACTCTGTAAATTTCGGTCACTTTGAACTCTAACTTTTATTGTATCTCGTCACTGATACTGAATTTTGGTAGTTTCTATATTATTTCTTTTCTTGGAAGAGATGTACATTTAGTTGAGGATTTCTTCTGATGCTCCATGGGCCGTCCAGGTTGGCCGGTCGTGTGAAGTTTAGTTACAGTTGGGTTAATGGGCATGGGGTCTTGAATATGGTTCCGTAACTAGTAATGAAACAGTTGGGCACCATATCGGACTAACGCGAGTATTCTAGGCATATAGCTTCAAACAAATACTCGACTATCCAGACCTTTATATTAACCATTGATAAAGTTCTGTTAAGGTTCTCTTGAATTAAGGTTTTAAATATTGTGTCAGGGTTGCCGGATTAACACAATATCAGACTAACGCAAGAAGCGTAGAGGTATTGCTCTTCTTGACTGTCTTAACCTATAAAGAGCGAGCTGTATATAGTGAACACCACTGTTCTGGGCGACGATATTAGGTCTCTTTCCCGCCTAAAATCGTAATTTCACGATAAATATAATTATTACTTATTCATATGCGCCTATTTTACCTTTACTATGAAGATAGTAACCTGTAACAACAATAAAACAAGTGGGAATATAATTTTTCTGGTCAAAATCGCGAATTATAGTCAGCCGCTCCAGTCATGAGTTGTGAGCCACCCGCGATGTACACCCTCCCACTTTGAAGTCTACAGCCACACTGAACCTTCCCTCCCTCATTCTCGCATATATATACCCTCTCTAGCAACATGAGCACGGTTTAGACCAGGTTTGGAGATATTGGCATGATAAATACACCAATAAAGATGGTAATAAAAGGAAAAATAGGTGATAATTGAAGGGGGGGGGGGGAAGGAGGGGATGTTGACACATGTGGATAAGTGATATGAGGTATGGAGGGAAAAACAAAAATTTAAGTGCTACTGGGGCCGTTTAAACTGTGTTTTTTAGTCCTGCCCTCTTAAGAGCTTTTCCGCCGTTGCCCAATAAAACCTCTAAAGAGCTTTCTCGCCGTTCCCGGGTTAACCGTTGTAAGAGGTTCAAAGAACTCAGGGCGGTGTTAACCTTTTAGTCACAAATCCTGGTGGGGTGCCACAGACAATTTGTGCCTAGGATTTATATATGCAGAGTCTCCGTGAAGGTGTCTCGCTAAATCCTTAAAACACAAAAGATCGTTTCAGAACTGGGATCTTCTGTGAGTAATGGTAGTGTAATCTCCAATAGTAAAAATGTGAAAAGGTAGGGTTGCCTGTGTCTTTCAACGTTTTAACTATAAAGAAATATAACTACATGAAAGTAGAGTGGATAGAGAATGTTTGTGGAAAAGTACTTAGATTATACGGAGTAGATGGCAAGTTGCTAAAAGCAGTGAAGAGCATGTATGAGGGTGCAAAGGCGGCAGTATGTGTGGAGAGTGAGCAGAGCGAGTTCTTTGACCTGAATGTTGGTTTGAAACAGGGGTGTGTGATGTCCCAGTGATTGTTTACTGTATATATGGATGCAGTCATGAAAGAAATACTATCAAGAGCAGTGGATGTTGGTGTATTGCTGAAAAGGGAGGGAAATGAGTGGAAGCTACCTATACTGCTGTTTGCGGATGATACAGTTCTGATGAGTGATAATGAATGGGAGTTGCAGGGTCTGGTAAATGAGTTTGGAACAGTGTGCGAAAAACGGAATTTGAAGGTAAATGCGGGGAAGAGCAAGGTTATGCTCTTCGAAAGGGGTGAAGTCACAGAGTGTGAGGTGAAGCTGAAGGGTTCAGCTCTTTTAAGTATCTGGGCAGTGTGTTGAGTAAAGATGGGACTATGGATGAAGAAGTGCGGGAGAGGGTACAACAGGGGAAGAGGGTTGTAGGAACGCTGAAAGCAGTAACAAGAAATAGGTTGGTCAGTATGGAAGTGAAGAAGTCTTGCATGACAGTGTGGTAATCCCGACACTGACTTACGGAAGTGAAGCATGGACGTTGGTTGAGAGACTCAGACCAAGAGTGAGAGCAGTGGAAATGAATGACTGTACTTAAGAAGTGCGTGCGGAGTTACATGGAGGGATAGACAGACTAATGAAGAAGTAAGAAGGAGGTGTGGTGTGGAGGTAGATGTGCTGGAAAGTGTGAAAAGGAACAACTTGAGATGGTTCGGCCATATGGAACGTATGGAAAGCGAGAGAATGACTATGAGGGTGTACGAGAGTGAGGTGGAGGGACAGAGAGGGAGAGGTAGACCGAAGGAGAGGTGGAAGGATGGAGTGAGGAAGTATATGAACGAAGGCAGTAATGATTGGGGGGAGGGGCGTCGCCTGACTCAGGACAGAGGTGCATGGAGGTGGTTCGTTCGTGGCCACCCCTTCGGGAATCACGGCTTTGGGCAATAGATAGATAGATAGAAAGTAATTAAATTAATTCCTGGGTTGCCAGAAATAATACATTTACTTTTATAGAGGTCACTATTGTTGTATTAAAGATATTAAAATATAAGTGAAGGGTTGCCTGCACAATTATGATTTTAATATAAAAGATACACACTATTAGAGGTCTCTATGTTATATGATTGGGTTGCCACAAGTAACAAAGATCCTAGAATAGGGTTTTTATATTCACAGATAGTATAAGGACTTCGGGTTGCCGTTATCAATCACTATTTATAAAGGGTCAAAATAATATTTCCTCAGAGCGGGGTGCCGATCTCAAGAAAGCTTATATTCACTTAATTTCCTTCAAACTTCCCTGGCCTAATGTGCACCAGTACTGAAGGGTACCCGTTCTCTGTCGAAGGGTAGTAAGGACTTGTGTTTGCACTATTTAGTAAGACAAGAAGTCCTTTTTGTCCTAGGGGAGGTGAATCTTAATTATTGTATGACAATACTCTACTATCCTTGAAGAGTCATTCGAAACAATATAGTGGGCAGATGTTATGCAAATCAAAGTCTTACTTGTCTGTCTAAGTTATTGGGAGAACTCAAAGGGCACGATGATATTAGAGCTTTAATACAGAGTTTTGAGGGTGGTTTCTAGGTGATCTCTGACCGTGGGAAGGGGTTATTGGACTTGATGTTGCCCCACAGCATGAAGGTACTATTTATTTCTATAGGAGTTGGGCACTGTTAATGTTGGAGAGAGGTATATGAGAAGGTTAGCTTTTACTTCTGGAGTTATTGCTAATTGTTAATTTAGGTGTTGGATATAGAGAACATAAATTTTATATAAAAATACAGTCTGATCGGCAATAGGATTAAGTTGGTATTCTTGGGGGTCATGGTAGGGTCGCTTGATTTTCCTACTGAGTTTTAAACAAGGCCTGTAGCCTTCCTAGTACTCTGTAGAGTATCTAGCAATGTTAGGTTTACCTTAGTAGAGTGAACCTGGATAGTTTCTAGCTTAAAATATATACAAAAACATGTTTATAATAGTTTATAAGACTCGCAAGGTTGGAGTCTGAATTGACAATAGTGCATTTCTACTGGGTCACTTGTCCAGCTTCTCTCGTGGTTAGGAAATGGTAAGTTTGCAGACAAGGGTCTATAGCGATTAATATGGGGCATCATAGTCTCTAATCCTGCTAGAGTTAGTTAATACAAATAAGGCTGATATCTCTTATATAGAAAACATATGTAAGAACAATTCTATAATGTTACTAGGGGTTGTAGCTGGTGACCTTTTGGGTTGGCATTTCTGGTGGTCAGTTTGCTTATCTGAAAAAGGCAAAAGTTTGTTGGCCCAAGCCGGCAAGGAAGTACAGTATATGTGTTTTGTTTGAAATTAAAACAGAGACACTGTATTACTAGGGAAGGCGTGTACATAGGTGTTTATTATTTCTTCGAAAGAAAGAAGCATCTCTGCGAGATGATTTTTAGAACTCTCGTATTCTGACGAGATCCTTCAACCTTGCTTATATTCTGTTCACTATCTGGTTACCTAGTGAATCTGTCTTGCGACACGATATACTTAATATTAATCACACTCTTTACATAATGGTTTTTAAATGTTGTATTTCTTTTCTTAACCCTTCCCACACGGGGCCGCCCTCCTAAGGACGTTGTTGAGATCTGGGAGATATGGCCGAAAAAAGTATTTAATAGGCTACCCGTATCTTTGTTATCTTAACTGCTAGAAAATTCCCACGCATCTCTACACGTACTGCGGTTTCCAATCTGTAGACTGGCGTTGAGTAGAGCTCTCTACGTCAACTGGTTCAGTTGTGATGGCGATTTCCGTGGCGAGAGTTTCGAGGCGATGTTAGCAATATGACACAATTTTCAACACTAAATCTGTCTTAGCAGACCACAACAACAAAGCTCCGACGTCTGCTTGCTTTCGGAGGTGCGCGCGTCGCCTCCGACCAGCTGTGTTTACATACGTCGGACGTGCGGCTTTCAAAACAAGCTTAATAGGCTTTCAAGCTTTCGGATTACAAGGGGACACCCGGGCTCTTGCCCATCTGCCACGGTGTCCTTTTAAAATGCTGCCCGGGCGGGAAGGGTTAATATTAGACATAGTATGTTTACAAATATTGTTTTTTAAAAGGGTTGGGAGAATACAATCCTCCTAGTCATGGCTGGTGGTACCCCCAGGCGAATTTTCTTTCCTGGTGTGATGGGGCAAGTCTCCCTCACGGTAGCGAGTCGGGCATCGTGGGCTTAAGAGTACAGACAAGAAGTTAGAAGAGGTTATTAATGTTGTGAAGGATTTGGAAAAGTGGAAGAGTGATACGGAGAAATGGAAGGGGGACATTGCTGAGAAAGTTAAGGTACTGTGTGAACTGTGTGGTGTGTCAGGTGGGAAAGGGAATAGACCTAGTGAAGGATGCAAATGTAGGCCTATTTCGGAAGTTAATAATAACCTAGAGATGGTATTAAAAAGGGTAGATGAATTGGGAGCAGAGAATATGGCATTGAAGGAGCAGTTGAAGTAATACGAAGGACGATTCAAGGAAGTGAAGGAGTCAACTGCATGGACATTGGTAGGTGAACAGAAAGTTAAGGCTTTGGAGGATATTGTGAAAGAACAAAAGGAAGAAATAAATAAGCCCCAAAAAAGTTTTGAGAGTGCAGTCGTGGGTGTCATGAAGAACAAGGAGAGTGTCGTGAGGGAGGCCATGGACAGGGATAGAGGTGTAATCATGCATGAAGATATAGAGGCTCATATGAATGATAATGGAGTGAGAAAAGTGAGGGATATGGAGAAAGTGAAGGAGGTCATGAAAGGTGTGGATGTGGATGGGAATGGCAGGTGGAGGAAGTCAGTAGGATAGGTAGATATAGAAGGGGGGAGATGAGACCTATAAAAGTACAGTTTAAAACCAGGGCAGTGGCAGAGACAGTGAAAATTTTTAGTTGGGGGCTAAACACAAATGAAGAACTGAAACATAAGAAGGATTTGAGCATAGAACAAAGGAAAAAAATAAAGGAATTACAGGAAAAGGCTGATGAAGTTAATGGAAAGATGGGTGAGGAGGATAAGAGGAAGTTTTTCTGGAGAGTGAGGGACGGGAAATTGAAGAAGTGGTTTATACAAATAGAAGGGAGAAGGAGATCAGGGAGCGAAGAGAATGTGATAGGAGTTGTGGCGGAGGGGGAGAGCAGGGCGGAGATGTCTCGGGGAGAGACAGGAGACGAAGCTGCAGACCCAGTAGTGCTAGGGGGGGAGTAGGGTACGGACAGGAGGAGCGGGATGATGTAGTTGCTGAAGGAATGGTAGAAAGATTAAGGATTATGTTTAGTAATGTTGATGTGTTTACCCAGGACAAGAAAAGAGAACTGATATGTAGGTTGCAGGATGAAGAGGAAAAACCTGATGTCATAGCCTTACAGGAAGTAAGACCAAAAAATGCTAGAATTGAAAGGGAACTGGTGGACTATAGTTTGGAGGGTTTTGAGTTGTATGAGAGTAATGCTATTAGAGCAGAGGTTGGAAGAGGACTGTTTATTCATGTAAGAAGAGAGCTTAAGGTAAATGAGGTGGATTTGAGACAGCAGTATTGTGAGTATTTGTGTATTGAAGTAAAATGGGCAAGAGGGTCAATTCTAATTGCCTCTATATATAGAAGCTCAAATAATAGTAGGGAAGAGGATGATAACCTACTGAAAGCAATGGAGGAAATAGATAATAGAGAGAACAAATATAAGATTTTGATTGGAGATTTCAATTTGCCAAGGATCAACTGGGCAAATTATACTATTCCACCTGGACAGTGTAGCCTGGAATACAAGTTCATAGAGAAAGTGAGAGATTGTTTCTTAACGCAACATATTACAGAGATAACAAGATATAGAGATGGGACGCAGGGGAGTTTACTTGATTTGATATTTAGTAATGAGGAGGATATAGTGGAGGATGTCAATGTGGATAGCCCTATAGGTCGTAGTGACCATGCTAGTATAAGTTTTAGTTGCAATATTAAAACAGAAAGGGATAATAGAAGCAAAAAAAAATACAGTACATGTATGATAGAGCAGATTATGAGCTGCTGAGACGGTGTTTGGACATTGACTGGGGGGGAGAACGGTGAAGACGCTGAAGGAATGTGGAGGAAGATTAGAGTCAAACTGGAGAATGCTACATCCAAATGTGTACCAGTAAGAGAATATAAGGATAAAACAAAATTGAGGAAAAGAACGAACCCAGAATTACCAATGAAAAGAAAGCTTTGGACATTGATAAGAAGAAAGAAACGTTTGTGGGGAAGACTAAAATTGTTAAAAAAGAACAATGGGTCTAGTATAGAAGCTAAAAAAGTGGATTTGGAATGCAGACAAATAAATAATAAAATAAGGTGGGAGACAAGGAGGGGGGTGAAGGAGAGGGAAAGAGAGATTGCAAGAAATGTGAAAGATAATCCAAAAATATTCTGGAAGTATATTCAAGAAAAGTTAACAAGAAGAGTAGGTATCCCAGGACTGATAGGAGAATCGGATGACATGAATAGAGCAGAAACTGATAAGGAGAAAGCTGAGGTGGTGAGGAAATACTTTGGGGAGGTACTTACAGTGGAGTCGGATGATGCGGTGTCCACTATTCCCATCAAACAGGCACCAGCACTGAAACTGATAGTTTTCCCATGCTGGAATAAGGAGTGCTATAGGAAAAATGAACAGAAGAAAGTCCCCGGTACCGGATGGGATACATCCAAGAATCATAAAGGAAGGAGGTGAGATGTGAGTAGAGCCATTACAAATTTTATTTGAGGTATCTTTTAATACAGGACAAATCCCGACGGACTGGAGAGAGGCAAACATAACAGCTATTTTTAAGAAGGGAAAGAGAAATGACCCAGGAAACTACAGACCAGTCAGTTTGACAAGTGTTGTGTGTAAACTAATGGAAACTGTAATTAGAGAAGGAATAATGAAACATATGAAATCAAACCAACTTTTCAGTGGGAGAAAGTTCGGATTCTTGCCGGGGAGGTCGACGGTGCTACAGCTAATTAAGGTGGTAGATGATTGGATGCAAATTCTGGAAGATGGGGATGTTATAGACGTGGTATATTGCGATTTTATGAAGGCCTTCGATAAGGTCCCACATAAATGGCTAATAGAGAAAGTTAGAAGCTATAGTATAGGAGAAAAATGTGTGAAATGGATAGAAGCCTTCCTGAAAGATCGGAGACAGAGGGTACTGGTGAATGGAATAGGCTCGGGGTGGAGGGAAGTTACAAGTGGGGTACCTCAGGGATCTGTGTTGGGACCACTACTGTTCGTTATGTTTATCAACGACTTACCTGAAGTTATAACTAATGGAAGTGAGATATACCTGTATGCGGATGACACCAAGCTGTATAGAAGAGTGAGGAGTAAGTTTGCTTCAAGGAGATGTGGAGGGCATGAAGGGATGTTCTGAACATTGGTTAATGCCTTTTCATCCAAAAAAATGCAAGTACATGCGGATTGGGACAAGCAAGACAGACAAGGTAGGATACAGTATGTATGAAGCGATGGAGGAAGTGAATGCAGAAAAGGATATAGGAGTAGTGATAGACAATAAGTTAAATTTCTCAGAACATTTAGCGGAAAAGATAAATAAATCCAATAGAATTGTAGGGCTGATAAGGAGGACGTTTGTGTCACTTGATGAAGAAATCTTCAGGAATCTCTATACAGCGCTGGTTAGGCCGCACCTGGAATATGCGAACCAGGTGTGGGCTCCATATATGGTAAAGGATATAGAAGCAGTGGAGAAAGTGCAGAGGAGAGCTAGCAAGCTGGTACCAACGTTGAAGAAAGCGGGCTATGAGCAGAGGTTGAGGACACTGGGACTTCTGACACTGGCATATAGGAAAAAGAGACGGGATATGATAGAGACTTTTAAGATAGTGTCAGGAAAGTCCTCGTTTTGTTTGTTTCTCCTCTCCCTCTTTACTCGTTTCCTTTTTCTCTGTATTTTAGTTAGTAATCTTTTTTAATAAATAATAAAAGTTGATCTCTAACCTTGACCTTTATGTAGGAGTACATTTTTGTTTGCATTGGCATTGCCCATGAAAATAAAATAAGCATGCCTAATTTCATTAAAACCCATCAATTAGTTTCATATATATATATTAATATAATAGTTGACCTTGACCTTTGACCTTTATCTTGACCTTATGTCTCAAAATATATTATTTTTATTTTTATTTTTAAGTATAACTATCACCAAATTTTGTGAAGTTTGCATGAAAAGTAAAGAAAATAGCATATTGACCTTTTATTTGACCTTGACCTTTCATATGGAATTGTATAGTTTCTTGTATAACCTTGGCCTAGGTATTCCTAATATGCATGGTAAGCCTAGTAAGAATCTAACAGATAGTGTAAGAAATACTAGTAAAAACACTTATTTTGACCTTTGACGTTACCCTTTAGAATATTTATCTAAAATTTGGGCAATACGATAAAAAGGTTACCAGTAACTTGTATAGTGAAAATGAAGACATTTGAGTAAAAAGTACAATAAATAGTAAAAGTTGACCTTTGACCTTGACCTTTATGTATGAGTAAACTATCAATGGAAGTTAAATATTACTAAGCTATAATGAATCAAATAAATAAATCTAAATTAAAACTACTCCATATCTAAATTGAATTCAATCTGAAACAAGCTAATTTATATCCAAAGGTCTCGCATAATAAATTTATATATAGGGTAAGGTTATAAAGGTTAATATTAGCCAGGAATTAACTCACCAATAGTTCCACGTGGCAATGAGGAAAGGGAAAACGTTTTACCCAATATGGCGGTGGACAATGGGGAACGAGACTTCGGTCCCGAGACTCGAGTCAAGTTAAAGAAAGAATAAATTATTACATGGGAATGGACATGAATATTATGCTTATCTGTCAGTCAGTCATGGCGTCGATGAGAGCGTCGTGATGGTGTAGCTGAGTGTATTGCTGTATGTGTATTGTGATTAGAGGCACAAAAGCACGATCAACTGAGGGCGGAAAATTAGATGTTAACTGGTTGGTGTTCGTGAAGGCTCTGGCGTTCCTCGAAAGCACACCTTGGTACCTTGGCAAACCGCCAGGAGCCCAAATCATCGTACCACATCTAGGTTGCTCTATACGATAAATTATATTAATATATACGATAAATTCATATATACTACATTATAGGTTTGACTCCTGTAAGGAGATAAAGAAAACCTAATATTTAGTAGTGGCCCCGTAATCATTGACGAACATGCCTATTACATAAGGCATCCTCTTCAAACACTAATCCGCCGTAGTTTGAATCTACCGCGCAGAGCATTTAAAATCTGAGGAGCCTTCATCATGAGCGCACGCAAATACTCACTCATGGCTTCAGTCATTATGAATTGGGTTCTCACTACGAAAAAACTTCGTAAAAAATAAAAACAAAAAGAAAATAAGAATAACTATCCAATAAGCTTTCCATCATATCGTGGATGTACTTGTGTGGATCTTTGACCAGACGCTGATTCAGGCGTCATTCTTCCTTCACTGACATATCAAGTAAACCAAAATCCTTAAAACATCTGCAGCGGAAGTCCACTTTAGCTGCGTCCACAGAGGACGGAATTCTACCAAGTATGACCAAGTAAGTATGACATCAACGAATGGGAAGGGGATGGTCGGGAGGGCCCCAGTCGTCAATGATTACGGGGCCACTACTAAATATTAGGTTTTCTTTATCTCCTTACAGGAGTCAAACCTATAATTTATTAGTGGCCCCTCCATCATTGACGAACATGCCTGATTTCTAAGACTGGAGGGGGACATTCGTAATCATATCATAACTCTAGAAAGCAGATAATCAAACAACCACATAGTATTCTTACTTTGAAAATATATTTAAATACGGCGCAGCCCATATATATACAAGAAAGGGGTTCAGGCAGGTGCGTGCTTCAAAGAAGCCTGCTTGACAAAAAAGGGTAACTCTGAAGATTCTGTGAACAGATCTGTAGTTACAAAGGCACCCCACTCAACGAGTGGTGACAAAAATAACAAGTTATAAGTTTACATGTGCACATAATAAACCCCAAAATAATCGTGGAGATAATTTGCGAAAGATCTCCACTGTTTAATATTAAATTGCTTTCACAGCTAAAACTACTATAACAACCCCGATGTTTTGTACTAACATTGTACTAGCACAATTTTTCGCAGAGAAATTTTCATATCACATTAACCATAAATTGTATCACAGCTCTTACACTCCGGCGGGGTCTAGGGTGTCCTATGTTACACTGACTGCACCCCCCCCCCCCTTTTTCTTGAAAGTAAACAAAAGTGACTGAAGGGCCACCTAGACCCTCTGCCTTAAAGCTATACATGGTAAGGAAGGTTTGTCTAGAGCAACTGACAAGTATCTAGTCAAAAACGTATGATTAGACGCCCACAACTGTGTGGACGAAATATCTTCTACTGAAAAATTCTTTAGGAAACGTAAAGAGGCTGCCCATTTGCGTAAATCGTGGGCCCTACCCACAACGCCGGGATTACTCTCTTTAATGACTTCGACCAGAAGAGAAGCTAATCTCCGTTTCAGTAAGCGTTTACCCGTACTCGCTACCCATAAAGCACCTTGGGGGTTTAGAGGAGCCACTCTCAAATATTTGGTTAGAGCTTGCACTGGACATAGATTATGATGCACCTTGCCCCTTTTTAACGCCGGCACCGTGAACTCAGAAAACACGTGTGCACTGTGCTCATTCTTGGCTACAAATCCCGGGGAAGGTGCAATGTGAATACATTCATTAAGTCTACCAAACCTAAGGCAATTAGGTGTGTTGCTCATCGCCGTCAGCTCAGACACTCTGTTCCCGGTGGCCAAAGCCAAAAGGAATACAGCCTTTTTTAAGAGTAATGCAAAATCTGCAGTATTTTGGTACAGACGAGAGTGAAGTAAAGACAATGCCTTGTCCAGAGACCAAGTAGGCATGAGCTGACGGGGAGGTGGGCGTAGTTTAAAACATGCCCTCATAAAACCTGTTTCCTCCGCCACTGGTATGGAGAGACCTGTAAGGTCTAAAAAGGGCACTCTAATTGCAGTTAAGTGATTTTTTAACGTTACCACAGATAAATGTTTCTGCTCAAACCGATAATTTAAATAATTAAAAACTAATGCTACTGAGGGCACAGTCTGTTCTGTTCTAATGATCCAAGAAGTAAAGGCTTGCCAATGTGAGTGATACTGTCGTTTCGTAGACTGAGTATATTGATTTAATAATTTATTGGTCACATCTCTACCGTATGGTGCTAGCCACTTGGCCTCCTGAATGTCCATAATGCAAAAGTCAGCGAGGTCGCTAGGTTGCCAATCATGTCTAAGTGGAAATACCCGACCGGGAGCGACACCGGGTGCGGGCACCATGTCTTTAATTGCTGGTACCACAACTGCGCCAGCCACAGGGGCGCGACTAGCGAGACTAAGCCTCGATAATCTCGTAGTTTGTTCACTACGTGGCACATTAGTGACGCGTCTGGCGGCGGAAACAGATAGATGGAGCTCCATCTGTTCCAGTCTGTCACTAGGGCGTCTGGCCCCCCTGCCGGCGTTTTCGTCCGGCGGGTGAGGTATAGAGGGAGTTTGTGAGTCTCCTCGGACGCAAACAGATCCACTTGTGGATGGGAGAGCTCTGCAATCATTTGGTTGAAAATGGGTTGCTTGAGCTCCCATTCTACTGTCGTGCTCTGTCTCCGGGACAGAGCGTCTGCCCAGACGTTTGCTACGCCTGGGAGATAAGATGCGTGAAGATAAATGTCTAGTCTGTTGGCTAGAGTAAAAATCTCTTCCGACACGTTTAGCAACTTCCTTGACCTCGTTGACCCCTGTTTCTGAATACAGTGAACTGCGTTCAGATTGTCCATTCTGAAGGCCACCGACTTGCCCCGTAAAGCAGGGCCGTGAGCCTGAAGGAAATACAAGGGGACTAGTAATTCTTTGACATTGATGTGGGAGATTTCTAAGTGGGACCAAAGCCCCTGACCCTGGTGCCCCTGATTTGACTGAAATCCCCAACCTATTGTGCCTGACGCATCTGTGTCTACCCATACCGTTGGCGGAGGAGAGGTCCATGACATTATTGAGTGCAACGTTTCCCTCTTCGCCCAGACCGCTAGTAAGGTGTGGATTAATTTCGGGATGGGCCATAATTTTCCCGCCGGTAAGAGTGGGAAATATTTGTTGCCTTCCAATATTAAACGTTTTACTTTCAACCGGCCCAACATAACAGTTAGTTGAATCCAGTTGAGAGAGCCGACCAGAGACTCCCAGACCCTCCGCGTCGTAGTCAGACTGTGAAGAAACATGAACAGTTTCCTGCGAAACCTGTTGCGATTGTCCACACTCTGACTTAGAGTGAGAGCAGCCGTGTCCCAGACCAGCCCTATCCACTGAATTACTTGTGAGGGAACAAGGTTTGACTTTACCAGATTTACCTTGAACCCTAGAGTTTTGACATGATTTAAAATTATGTTGACATGTTTGATGCATAATTGTTCTGTCTCTGCCACCACCAGCCAGTCGTCTAGGTACCACAAAACTCTGATTCCTTGCTTTAACAACGGCATCAGGGCTTGCCGGACTAATTTCGTGAATAATCGAGGTGCCAGGTTCAAACCGAATGGCATCCGTTGAAAAACAAAATTTTGGTGCCTGATCCGTAAGGCCAGAAACCTTTGAAATCTTTTGTTGACCGATACGTGCCAATAGGCGTCTGTCAGGTCTAGGGAACACATCCAACCTCCCGGCGGAAGTGTTAGCCTGATTTGGTGTACTGTTAACATTCGGAATGACTCGTTGTGAATGTGAAGGTTCAGATAAGACAGGTCTACGACCGGTCTCATCTGAACACTGTCCCTTTTGGGAACCAAAAATAGCTTGGACGTGAATACAGGGTAATTTGGGGGGACCGGGATGATGACATTCTTAGCAATCATTTCCTGGACCAGTGACTCCACCTCTAAAGAAACAAAATTCGCCGTTGTCGGCTGACGTAAGCGAGGTCGCCGGAGCCACTGCCAAGTGATGCCTTTGCGTGCCACCATCCATGCCCAAGTATTTAACGGCCATGCTTGGTGACACGTTCGGAACGACCAAGTTAGCAGACAAGGGTTCGCCGGCTGTACTACCCTCGGATCCGCCGGCCTTAAGATTGGCACCGGGAGTGAGAGAGACTTTAGTTTTTTGATGGTGGTGGAGTTGGTGGTGGTGGACGCTTCGCCGGCTGGCTGGCGTTGGCCGAAGACGGGCCCTGACCTGGTTTATTATGGCTGCGTCCTCTCTGACCTGAAAACCTACTCTGTCTATGCCTGTACTGACCTTGAGGGGAGGGGGAGGACTTAGGTGGAAGAAAGGGCTTAGATCCCCCCGGCTGAGCCTTAGCGGCTGGCCTGGGTTTGGGGAAGTTAAAGGCAGGTTTCTTAGAATGGATGGGACTGTGTTTAAAGGCCTGCGCCATATTAAACACCTTTCGCCACACGTCAGGGGACATTAAAGAGGGAGTGAGCACTGGTGACATGACCACCTGATTCGCAATGCGATCAGGCAGTTTTTTTTTTTTTTTTTTTTTTTTGAGACAATGAACGGAGGAAGGAAAAACACAGATAAAACAAAAAGGTCCATGTGCCTAAAGGCATCCTCCATTCATAAAATGTTTGTAACAACTGGATTTAAACATTTGTAGATTGTAAGTTTGTGGAAAGCAATTCGAGGGAAGTGAATTCCAAAGAGTAGTAGCTCTGGGGATAAATGAATTCTGATAAGCAGAAGTTCTGCATTGTGGAGGAGAAAGTGTAAATTCATGGGCGCTCTCAGCTGCCCTAGTTCTACGGGGAAAGATGTGGAGAGGCGGCACAATTGAAGCAAGTTCCTCGGAACAATTGCTGTGAAAATATCTGTAGAATAATGCAAGGGATGCAACGTTTCTTCGTATGGATAATGTAGGAAGGTCCTGTGTGATTGCAGGGTTATTGATTAATCTAATAGCTTTATTTTGAATTTTGTCCAACTGCCTCAATGCAACCACTCCACTTCCACCCCACAGAGGTGAACAGTAATCCATCTGAGAACGCACATGACTTTTATATATCACGGCCAACTGCTCGTCAGTGAAGAATTCTCGAACTCTGTACAGGAGTCCCAGTTTTTTAGAGGCATTCTTAGCAATGCTTCTAACATAATGTGTCCAGCTCAAGTTAGTAGTTAATGTTACACCGAGAATGTCAATACTAGGGGAAGTGGGAATATTTAATTATTTACATCATTAAAAAATATATGGGAGTCAGTGAGATTCTGTCGGTTAGAAAATTGAATGTACTTGGTTTTCTGTGCATTAAAGGAAACTAGATTCTTTTGTCCCCATCCATTAATTCTAGAAAGGTCCTGGTTCAGAGAAATTGCAGTGTTTATTTTTGAATTTATAAGATCGGGTTGGGTGAAAGAATTGGTAAATGTGAAGGAACTGTGGAGTGTTGAGTCATCTGCGTAGGAATGTATTGGATTATGAGTGGTAGATATGAGATCATTGATATGAATGAGGAACAGAATTGGGGCCAAAACTGATCCCTGGGGAACACCAGCATTTATTGAGTGAAATTGAGAATAAAGGCTATCTACCATTACACGTATTTTTCTGTTATGAAGATAAGAAGAAATTAGTGGAACTAATGATGCAAGGCCGTAGTGTGACATCTTCGACAATAAGGATTGATGCCAGACTCTATCAAATGCCTTTGATATATCCAGTGCTATTGTATGTGTTTCACCATGTTGGTCTGTAGCTTGGTTGATTTGATGCGTAAGAAGGCAAAGCATGTCTGCAGTTGATCGACATCGTCTAAAACCATATTGCCTATCACTGATTAATTTATTATTCTCAAGATGCTTAATTATGTGATTATTTAATATAATTTCAAAGACTTTACCAAGAGTGGAAGTTATAGCTATTGGTCTGTAGTTTGATGGTTCTGAAGAGGCACCTTTTTTAGGAACTGGATGGATGTTTGCTTCTTTCCAGGGTACTGGGAAGCATGAGGTATGAGTACACAGACGGAAAAATTTTGCCAATACAGGAGCGAGCACCAAGGAGCAATTCTTAAGTACTATTGGAGGAATTTCATCTGGACCAGGAGCCTTATCTACTGAGAGATTCTGCAAAATAGTTTTGACATGTCTGGTGTGGATCTTAAGTGAGGGAATTTCAGGCGAATTAAAATTAAGTACAGGGACATCTTGATTAATTTCATAATTTGCAGACTAAAGACATTCTGAGGTCTTGTCTCGCTCGTACCGCCTCAAGCAAGGCGGTGCGGATGTCACCCAGAGATTGGATTGACGACTGAAGAAGCAGTCGCCGGGACAATTCAACCGATCGTCTGGCATCCGCGTCTGCGATTGCCTGAGTGGACCGGAGCAAAGACTTTGCTACCTGTTGAGACACTATGTATTGAGAGAACAGGCGAAAAGCTTTCCCCCTTAGCCTAAATTCTCGGTCTAGGTGAGTTGGGGTAGGGGTAGTGAAAGGGTCTTTTAGCTCACAAAGATTAATTTTAGGGGCAGCTAAGAAAGCAAACAAAGCTGAAGGGACTCCGCCGGCAGAACACACTGGCATGGAGAACCAAGAATGAGTATCTTGAGGGATCTGGTGGGAAGTTTTGGAAGTAAATGTGGTCGCAAAGTTTTGAGCCTCTGTCTCCCATTCCACCCAAGGTCCTGGACCCAACTGCCCCACCTTCAAGACTGGATTAGCTGCTGCGTCTGTGACGGTTTTCAAATTAAGTTCTGGAGTGAGAGCTGACAGAGTCTTAATGTCATTAAACCCATCCAGCTTAGACCAGTCTGAAAACAATTTTGAAGCTGAGGCAGGGGGTAAAGCCGGCTTAGTAGCATAAACAAAATAGTCCTGGTGATAATAACTAGGTATAGCCTTTATATTGACGTCTAGTACATTTCCCAAAGTATCCAAGGCCCTTAATTTCTTAGATTTATTGCCCTGGATGACCCACTCACGCGGTACTGGGAGTTCCCCTGACAAGGTAGGTTGGGCGATCTCTGGTTTAGTGGGGGTCAAAAGGACCCATGACTCGTCTGGTCCATAAAGCAAGGGCATAGCTACCTTTCTGAGAGGCGCCTTGTCTAGAGGGGGTGGATTGACATCCGTTATAACCCTTACATTCGAAGTGGTCAATGCCGCCGTAGCAGGCCTAGTAACCACTGATGGTGACATAGTGGGAGGGTGAGGGATCTGAGTTAAAGCAATAGAAGTCATCAGAGGCCGTACCGTAGAGCTTGTCGTGGGAGCTCCCAAGTCTACTGTGGGAGTTTCCTGTTGTTGGCCAAAAAATTTAGATAAAGCATTACTAAGTAGCCCATCAATTTCCTGTGCAGTGACAAATTAACTTGATGATGTACTCACTGGTGAATCATTAATATCCTGCGCGGCATCTAAGCCTGAACCTGACTCTTGCCCTTCCATATCCGAAATCCTTGAAACCTCGTCTTTATCATCCTGTTCCTCCTGAGAAGATCCCGCCGAAGCTGGGGTACCTTGTTGCCAAGATAAGTCAGGAATAGAGGATGGGATCGCCACGTCCCAGTGGACGTCAGCCACTGTGTGAATAGTTTGAGCCGGAAGTGGGTGGTCAGACCCCGGCCGAGAAAATCGCCAAACACCGAGGCCTTGGCCTACACTCCCTTGAGAGTCTGAAACACTCTCAATCACTGATCCCCCTGAACTCTCCAATTCCAGGGTTAAAATGTTAATGGGTAAATCATCTTTAGGTACAGGCACTATACTGGACCCTTGAGACCGAACACAAACTCTGTCTGGGGTAGAGGTACGATGAGAAGCACTAGAAACTGGCGAATGTCGGGAGGCCTTTCTATCATGGGAATTTTTTCCTTTTTTGAAGATTTATGGCTGCGGTGTGACCGTGAACTACTCTTCGATTTGGAGGATTTATCGCCGTGACCACTGGTGGAACTTTCCGTCTTACTCTTCTTACTCGATGGTGAAGAGGCAAGACTAGGTGGCTGGTGTCTGAGAGGTGACCTAGACCAAGATCTCTCCCGAGACGAGGAGGCTGCCGCCGGGGGTGTAGGGTCTCTTGGACGTTTCGTAGTAGCAGCAGAAGACACAGAACGCTGATCAGTCTCCGCCGGCTTACGACTAGTTACTCGAGAGGAACGTTTAGGGGGAGGGTGCTCGAAAAGAAGCCTATCCCAAAGAGGGACGTTGTCACATTGAAGTGACTTATGAGCCACAATCGTAGTATACGCTGACATCTGTTGCCTAACCTCTCATAAGGCGACCGCTGCGGTCTTATCATTGTCGCGGAGGACCTTGACACTTAATTGGGAGCAAAAGAAACAGTTGCGCATCACCCACAGACCCCTTGAACGGTCTAGACATTTAACACACTTGATGCAAAGAGTGTGCACAAAAATAGGGATACCGGCACAGGTAGGGGTAATGCATAAAGCAAAAACTGGGGCAAAGGTAGCCATGACAGAGACTGGTGGGGAAAACTACTGCAGGGTCTGTATTGGTCCGCCGGAGCCCAGCTCTGGAAAAAAAGAAAATTTCCAGGAATTAATGCTCATAAGGTTAACCCAACATGTTCGCACACATGTGTTAATAACCCGCCGGGTAACGAGACGTAATGACACAACGATCACAGCTCGCTATGCGGCGGGGTTCTATAAAGATTTCAGAATATCTAAACATGTCTTTAAGAAAGTGAAGAATACCCTCCTGACATAATATAAAGGACCAGAATGGCGTTTATAGTCTTTCCGGTGGTGACTGTTTCAAGATTCAATTTTGGAAAACAACCCCCCACAAAGACGCCGGCACTTGAATTATTTAGCAGAATAACACAGGGCAGGCTGATACGAGATCTGATTTCTAACGAATTGTCACAAAAGATCGCCGTAAGTTTGAAGGCGGCGATACATTAACGTATCTCTCAATTAACTGGTTAACGAAATTGAATTGTAAATTCCTTATTTCCTCCTCCCAGGAGCACCCGCCGGGTGTGAAAAAAGATGTTAACCCTAATTGAACCTTCGATCGCCGTAAGTGTGAAGGCGGCGATACATATAGTATCACTAAAATGGATCGGTTAACTAACTGAATGACCAAGTCGTTCATCCCACCCTACCAAGGTGCACCCGCCGGGTGAGATGTCAAAACGTTAACCCCATAAGTTCCTGTCCCCACTTCTTTGTAAAAGATCGCCGGGGAGGAAAGTCCTTAACAACAGCTAGGTTTTTCCTGTGGTTTGTAAAACCGGGTAGAAAAACTTCATAACATATGTCCGCATGAACAATGTTAGATGGGTACAGCCAATCCGCCGGGAATCAAAGGGAGCCTGAAAACAGGCACCAACACAGAGACGCAGTCCTGGAGAGCCACAGACACCTCATCACCGGGGACACAAGATGTGTTGAAACCACGCGTGGCCCAACACGGCTCTCGGCCGGGTTTTTTCATGGTGTAACCGAGAAAAAACCCGCCGGAAAGTAACCCACCCCATTCAGAAACCATCTGAACGCACATAGGACCCGAGAGAAAGCCAAGCACGACTAGCCTAGGGTCCACACAATAATCCGTGGAATTAGCCAATACACAACTAATCCAGGAAACATACATAGTCCGTGGAATTAGCCAATACACAACTAAACCCGGATACACATGACACAGTAGGACATATTTATAAAATAAACAATAACACTTGTACATGTGGCAACGCTACGAGCGGCTGGCTAGGCCTAAGTAGACGGCATAAGAAATGTTGAAATATAAACAAAAAACACTGGAAATATAACAACAGGAACCACCGCCAACACACCACTGTAGCAAATACTTCCGGCAAAGGGAAGACTGACTCGGGACCCAGAAAAAACTTCACTAAGTGAAGAAAAATACGCTGGGAACGTCAGTAAGCAACGCTTACCTCATCAGAAAGATAAAAGGCAGCATAACTAACGCTTAATGAAAGCCGCCTGCATCACAAGCTAACTCAACTGTGAAAAGTTCACATGTCCACAACAGGACCACGAGGGTATATCCGAACTAGATGCCCCAAACACACTACCCAAAATACACTGCACTGCGGGCAACCAGCCCAGGACACTCCTGCTACGCATATCCTAACCTTACTCGATACATCCCGGAGTAAACAAATGAGAAAAAACTCACTAGGGACGCAGCAAATGAGGAACCAGCGGAGCGTGGGGAGACACGTCCGGGCAGGCTGAGCTCAGAGCAGAGAAGGAAGAATGACGCCTGAATCAGCGTCTGGTCAAAGATCCACACAAGTACATCCACGATATGATGGAAAGCTTATTGGATAGTTATTCTTATTTTCTTTTTGTTTTTATTTTTTACGAAGTTTTTTCGTAGTGAGAACCCAATTCATAATGACTGAAGCCATGAGTGAGGTCGCGTGCGCTCATGATGAAGGCTCCTCAGATTTTAAATGCTCTGCGCGGTAGATTCAAACTACGGCGGATTAGTGTTTGAAGAGGATGCCTTATGTAATAGGCATGTTCGTCAATGATGGAGGGGCCACTAATAAATAAGACCATGGCAATATTGCTTAATAGCATATTAGGCCTTTTATAACTTAACTTATTTACAATCTTATAATATACGATCTACTCGTCCTACGTCGTGCTGTAGGAGCGATCGTGACATCACAAAGACATACGAGATCACAAAAGAGTCATATTCTATCGTATTTATACGATAAATTTTTTTTGTTTTCATTGACATTGCCCCGGAAAATCAAATAAGCATGCCCAATTTCATTAAAACCCATCAGTTAGTTTCATATATATTAATAGAATAGTTGACTTTAACCTTTGACCTTTATCTTGACCTTATGATGTCTCAAAATATATTATTTTCATTTTCATTTAAAGTGGAACTATCTCACCAAATGTTGTGAAGTTTGCATGAAAAGTAAAGAAAATAGCATATTGACCTTTTATTTGACCTTGACCTGTGACCTTGCCCTTTCATATGGAATTGTATAGTTTCTTGTATAACCTTGGCCTAGGTATTTCTAATATACATGGTAAGCCTAGTGAGAATCTAACAGTTAGTATAAGAAATACTAGTAAAAAACCTATTTTGACCTTTGACCTTACTCTTTAGAATATTTACCTAAAATTTGGGCAATACGATAACAAGGTTACCAGTAACTTGTATAGTGAAAATGAAGACATTTGAGTAAAAAAAACAAAGTAAAATAAATAGTAAAAGTTGACCTTTGACCTTGACCTGTGACCTTTATGTAGGAGTAAAAAGTTTTGTTTTCATTGACATTGCCCCAGAAAATAAAATAAGCATGCCTAATTTCATTAAAACCCATCAGTTAGTTTCATATATATTAATAGAATACTTGACCTTGACCTAAGACCTTTATCTTGACCTTTATGATATGTGTGTCCAAATTTATTATTTTCCTTTTCATTTAAAGTGGAACTATCTCACCAAATTTTGTGAAGTTTGCATAAAAAGTAAAGAAAATAGGATATTGACCTTCTATTTGACCTTGACCTGTGACCTACCTAAGGTCACCTAAGGTTGTATTCGTCACTCTCCTAGCAGCACCGAGGAGTGCGTCGCCCTTCATTGTGGGTTGTGTTTTGGTGCAGCAGACTGTTTGAAGAGACAGCACGCTCCCTTGCGAAGATGGGCTCTTCTGGCACTTTTTGCAGTTCGACATCGAGGGCTCTCTTGAAGTTGTCTAAAGAGACGTCCCTCATGTCTCTTACTCGCCGTGGGAGTTTGTTGAAGAGACGTGGGCCTCTGTGTGATAACCAGCCCTCTCGCAGAGAGCCCATAGCACCCCTGTTATTCGTCCGGGAGATATTGCATTCCCAGCGTCTCCTATCACTGAATTTCATGACTATTGGAGTATGTAGGTTTGGTACTAAACCCTCTGCGATTTTCCATGTGTATATTATTAGGTAACGTTCTCTTCTACGTTCCAGCGAGTACAGTTTCAGTGCTCTTAAACGATCCCAATAGTGTAGCTGTTTTACCGAACTTATATCATTATATGCGAAGTGAAATTTCTTTGTACACTCTCTAAGTAATTTATTTCACATGCTTTGTATGGGGATGTTAATACGTTATAGTATTCAAGCCGCGATAGCACTAGAGATTTGAAGAGCGTTATCATAGGTAATTCACAGCGTGTTTTAAATGTACGCAGAATCCACCCCGTTAAACGTTTTGCAGCCGCAACTTTGACCTGGTTATGTTCTTTGAAACCCATATTTTTAGACATTAACACCCCAAGGTCTTTCACACTGTCTTTCCGTTCTATTATGTGGTTAGATTCTGTTAGGTAGTTTGTGTTCTCTTTAACGACATTATTATCTCCGTACCTTATTAATTGGAATTTTTCTTCATTGAATTGCATGTTGTTTTCCCTGGTCCACTGGAACACTACATTTATGTCTTCCTGCAGCTGGCCCGTGTCCTCTTGTGTGGTTACTATCTTTCTTAGTGTTGTGTCATCCGCAAAAGACGACACAGTACTGTGTCTTGTGTTTGTATCTATGTCGCAAATTGGAATGAGGAACAGAAGGGGCGCTAGCACTGTTCCTTGGGGCACTGAGCTTTTGACATCCGAAGGCTCAGATGTGACTTGGTTTACTGCTACTAATTGTTTCCGGTTTACGAGGAAATTGTATATCCACCGTCCGATTTTCCCTGTTACACCTTTTGCTTTTAGTTTGTGGGCTATTATACCATGGTCACATTTATCAAATCTATCTATCTATCTATTGCCTGACGCCGTGATCCCCGAAGGGGTGGCCACGAACGAACCGCCCCCATGCACCTCTGTCCCCAGTCAGTCGACGTCCCTCCCCCCAACCAGCACCGCCTTCGTTCATGTAGTTCCTCACTCCATCCTTCCACCTCATATTCGGTCTACCTCTCCCCCTCTGTCCCTCCACCTCGCTCTCGTACACCCTCTTAGTCATTCTCTCGCTTTCCATACGTTCCATATGGCCGAACCATCTCAAGTTGTTCCTTTTCACACTTTCCAGCACATCTACCTCCACACCACACCTCCTTCTTACTTCCTCATTAGTCTGTCTATCCCTCCATGTAACTCCGCACGCACTCCTTAAGTAATTCATTTCCACTGCTCTCACTCTTGGTCTGAGTCTCTCAACCAACGTCCATGCTTCGCTTCCGTAAGTCAGTGTCGGGATTACCACACTGTCATGCAAGACTTCTTCACTTCCATACTGACCACCCTATTTCTTGTTACTGCTTTTAGTGTTCCTACAACCCTCTTCCCCTGTTGTACCCTCTCCCGCACCTCTTCATCCATAGTCCCATCTTTACTCAACACACTGCCCAGATACTTAAAAGAGTTGACGATCTCCATAGCCTGACCGTTCAGCTTAACCTCACACTCTGTGACTTCACCCCTTTCGAAGACCATAACCTTGCTCTTCCCCGTATTTAACTTCAAATTCCGTTTTTCGGACACTGTTCCAAACTCATTTACCAGACCCTGCAACTCCCATTCATTATCACTCATCAGAACTGTATCATCCGCAAACAGCAGTATAGGTAGCTTCCACTCAATTCCCTCCCTTTTCAGCGATACACCAACATCCACTGCTCTTGATAGTATTTCTTTCATAACTCCATCCATATATACAGTAAACAACCACGGGGACATCACACACCCCTGTTTCAAACCAACATTCAGGTCAAAGAACTCGCTCTGCTCACTCTCCACACGTACTGCCGCCTTTGCACCCTCATACATGCTCTTCACTGCTTTCAGCAACTTGCCCTCTACTCCGTATATTCTAAGTACTTTCCACAAACCTTCTCTATCCACTCTGTCATAGGCCTTCTCCAAGTCCATAAAGGCAACATATACCTTTTGTTTCTTCTCCAGATACTTCTCCACAACATAATTCAGGGTAAAAATCTGATCTACACATCCTCTTCCCTTCCTAAAACCTCCCTGCTCGTCGCCTATCCATTTCTCCGTTCTCACTCTCACTCTCTCAATCACTACCCTACTGTATACCTTCCCTACTACGCTTAGAAGACATATTCCTCGGTGGTTACCACACACTCCTCTTTCCCCTTTGCCCTTATATAGGGGGACTATTATGCCAGTCTTCCAGTCATCGGGTGCACTCCCCTTCTCCCATGCTAGTTTGCACATTTTCCATACCCATTCTATCACTATCTCACCACCATACCTCAACATTTCCCCACACACTCCATCTGTTCCTGGTGCTTTCCCCAACTTCACTCTTTTCATGGCTTCCCACACTTCTGACCTCCTGATCCCCACCTCCTCCTCCACTACTTCTCTTCTTCTCCCTCCCATACCATATTCAGCTATGTTTGCTGGCTCTTCATTCCTTTCATTTAGCAACTCACTGAAGTACTCCCTCCATCTTTCGACTCTCTCTTGCTTCTCGGCTAGCATTCTCCCATTCTTATCTTTCACACCCTTACTGTTTCCCTTGCTACCTTCCCTAACTTTCTTGACTTCTTTCCAGAACAGTTTCTTACTCTCCCTCCATTTTACACTCAGATTCCTTCCAAATTCCTCATCTACTCTTCTCTTACTTTCCTTCACTACTCTCTTCACCACCCTCTTACTCTCCACGTACCTCGCTCGTTTCTCTCGGAATCGGAATCGCTCTCGGAATCTTCATTCCCTCTACTACCCAACCACTCTCTATATGCTTTCTTCTTTTCTTCCACAGCTATTCTTACCTCTTCTGTCCACCATGCTGTACCTTTCACTCCCCTCCCTCTTCTCCTCACTCCACACACCTCCTCACATGCTGCACAGATCTCATCCTTAAACACCTTGCTCATCTCCTCCACTTCCTCCATAACTTCCAGGTCGAACCCACCTAGTTGTCTTTCCACTGCTCTCCTGTACTCCTCCCTGACTTCCTCCTCCTGCAACCTCTCCACCCTCCTCACCATTCCACCCTCCTCTCGCCTCCCTCCCGCTCTCCTCACCCACTTCTTTTGTATCCTAACCTTAGCTACCACTACATAATGATCAGACACGCCCCCTCCAATACCCTTATACACCCTAGCATCCATCACAGATTTCTTCATTCGTTCATCCACACATACATAATCAATCAATGACTTTCGTTCCACCACTGTCTTATCCTTCATCGTCAACATCCGTTTCCACGTGTACCTGTGGATCATTCTGTGTCGGAAGAAGGTGTTGGCTATCCACAGCCTCCTCCCCACACATACGTCCACAAGTGCACTACCATTCCCATTCACCTCTGATGGTACCCCCCACCCTCCCACCACTCCCTCAACTTTCCTATCACCCACCTTAAGGCATTTATCAAATGCCTTAGCAAAATCGGTGTAGATGACTTCAACGTTTTTCTTTTCTTCTAGCGCTTTAAGAATTTTGTCATCTATCTATCTATTGCCTGACGCCGTGATCCCCGAAGGGGTGGCCACGAACGAACCGCCCCCATGCACCTCTGTGCCCAGTCAGTCGACGCCCCTCCCCCCAACCAGCACCGCCTTTGTTCATGTACTTCCTCACTCCATCCTTCCACCTCTCATTCGGTCTACCTCTCCCTCTGTCCCTCCACCTCGCTCTCGTACACCCTCTTAGTCATTCTCTCGCTTTCCATACGTTCCATATGGCCGAACCATCTCAAGTTGTTCTTTTTCACACTTTCCAGCACATCTACCTCCACACCACACCTCCTTCTTACTTCCTCATTAGTCTGTCTATCCCTCCATGTAACTCCGCACGCACTCCTTAACCTAACAAGTGCGCATGGGGGTAATTGGAAACGTCCCCCTGTGCTGACGTATTTGAGGTGTTTCCGTCACTAAAATATTCATTGTGCCATTAATAGCATTAATACTTATCCATATGTGCCTATTATGGGTTGATTATAAAGGTATTAACCTGAAACAACAATAAAACGAGTGAAAACAGCGTTTGGATGGTCAAAATCGGAGATATAGCCCGCGAGTTGTATAATGTATGGGTGAGGCAAGCTGCTTTCCCGCCAATTTCCCCCAAGGCCACTGAGACACAGTCGATCGATACTCTCTCTCTCTCTCTTGCATTCGCTTGCTATCAGTGATGACCACACCCTCCAACCGGATTTCTAATGTTAGCACGAAAATATACCTCAGAATAAGGGAATAACAGGGAAAATAGGTGATAACTGAAGGAGAGGAGGAAAGTGGGGAAGGAGGGGAGCTAGAGGACTGAGATTTTGCATGGCCCAGGGGCCAAAAAAATAAAATAAAATAAAAAAAAATAAAAAAAAAATAAAAATAAAAATTCGATGTCAAAAGTTGATTTTTTTTTTTCACTCACTCTTAAGAGTCTCCCCGCAGTCCGCCGGGGGAACTCTTAAGAGTCTCCCCTCAGTTCCCGGGTATATTTATTTTACCATAAATAGCATTAATACTTATCCATATGCGCCTATTATAGGTTGATTATAAAGGTATTAAACTGTTACAACAATAAAACAAGTGGAAACAACGTTTGGATGGTCAAAATCGGCGATACAGGCCGGGAGCTACACAATGTATGGCTGAGGCAACCTCCCAGCCCACCACTTTCCTCCACCTCTGGAGAGAGACTGTCGATCGATACTCTCTCTCTCTCTCTCGCACTCGCTTGCTAACAGTGATAACAACGCCCTGCTACCAACTCGCTAATGTTAGCACGAAAATAGACCACAGGAAAAGGGAATAACAGGGAAAATAGGTGATAACTGAAGGAGGGGAGGAAACTGGGGAAGGAGGGGAGGTGGAGGAGTGATATTTGGCATGGCCCAGGGGCAAAAAAAAAAAAAAAAAAAAAAATCGGTTTTAAATTGATTTTTTTTTTCCCTGACTCTTAAGAGTCTTCCCGCAGTCCGCCGGGGGAACTCTTAAGAGTCTTCCCGCAGTTCCCGGGTTAAGTAATTCATATCCACTGCTCTCACTCTTGGTCTGAGTCTCTCAACCAACGTCCATGCTTCGCTTCCGTAAGTCAGTGTCGGGATTACCACACTGTCATGCAAGGACCTCTTCACTTCCATACTGACCACCCTATTTCTTGTTACTGCTTTTAGCGTTCCTACAACTCTCTTCCCCTGTTGTACCCTCTCCCGCACTTCTTCATCCATAGTCCCATCTTTACTCAACACACTGCCCAGATACTTAAAAGAGTTGATGATCTCCATAGCCTGACCGTTCAGCTTCACCTCACACTCTGTGACTTCACCCCTTTCGAAGACCATAACCTTGCTCTTCCCCGCATTTACCTTCAAATTTCGTTTTTCGCACACTGTTCCAAACTCATTTTACCAGACCCTGCAACTTCCATTCATTATCACTCATCAGAACTGTATCATCTGCAAACAGCAGTATAGGTAGCTTCCACTCAATTCCCTCCCTTTTCAGCGATACACCAACATCCACTGCTCTTGATAGTATTTCTTTCATGACTCCATCCATATATACAGTAAACAACCACGGGGACATCACACACCCCTGTTTCAAACCAACATTCAGGTCAAAGAACTCGCTCTGCTCTGCTCACTCTCCACACGTACTGCCGCCTTTGCACCCTCATACATGCTCTTCACTGCTTTCAGCAACTTGCCCTCTACTCCGTATATTCTAAGTACTTTCCACAAACCTTCTCTATCCACTCTGTCATAGGCCTTCTCCAAGTCCATAAAGGCAACATACACCTTTTGTTTCTTCTCCAGATATTTCTCCACAACACAATTTATGGTAAAAATCTGATCTACACATCCTCTTCCCTTCTTAAAACCTCCCTGCTCGTCGCCTATCCATTTCTCCGTTCTCACTCTCACTCTCTCAATCACTAGCCTACTGTATACCTTCCCTACTACGCTTAGAAGACATATTCCTCGGTGGTTACCACACACTCCTCTTTCCCCTTTGCCCTTATATAGGGGGACTATTATGCCAGTCTTCCAGTCATCGGGTGCACTCCCCTTCTCCCATTTTGTCATTATGTTCCAAAAGTTGTGAGACATGATCTTCCCGCTCTCAACCCATGTTGACGGTGTTGTGTAGTTCATTTGCCTCCATGAATGCTGAGATTTTGCTTCGCAGGACTCGCTCGAAAACTTTAATGATGTGGGAGGTTAGAGCTACCGAGCGGTAGTTTTTTGGTAGTGCTTTACTCCCTTCTTTATGCAGTGGGGCAATTATTGCGTTTTTTAAGCTATCTGGTATTTCACCAGTGTCTAGACTCCTCCACATTATAGCCAAGGGTTTTGAGAGGTTTTCCTTACATTTCTTCATTAGGATCAAATTCCATGAGTCCGGGCCTGGTGCCGAGTGGGATGGCATGTTGGAAATGGCCTCTTCTATGTCTTTTGGACCAAAATCAATATCCAGCATCTGGGGGGTTTCCGTGAGGGAGGTTTCCATGAAAAATATATTTTGGTTTCTGATGGCTTTTGATTCATCAGGTTCACTGAAGGCCATTTCATACTGCCGGCGTAAGAGTTCGCTCATTTCCTTTTTGTCCCCTGTGAATGAACCATCCCCTTTGCTTAG
>CM064499.1:12182213-12254052 GCA_032716605.1 Paralithodes platypus | reverse complement strand
GACGGTACTACAGCTAATTAAGGTGGTAATGATTGGATGCAAATTCTAGAAGATGGTGATGTAATAGACGTGGTATATTGCGATTTTATGAAGGCCTTCGATAAGGTCCCACATAAAAGGTTAATAGAGAAAGTTAGAAGCTATAATATAGGGGAGAAATGTGTGAAATGGATAGAAGCCTTCCTGAAAGATCGGAGACAGAGGGTACTGGTGAATGGAATAGGCTCGGGGTGGAGGGAAATTACAAGTGGGGTACCTCAGGGATCTGTGTTGGGACCACTGCTGTTCGTTATATTTATCAACGACTTGCCTGAAGTTATAACTAATGGAAGTGAGATATACCTGTATGCGGATGACACTAAACTGTATAGAAGAGTGAGGAGTAAGGAAGATATGGGTTTGCTTCAAGGAGATGTGGAGGGCATGAAGGGATGGTCTGAGCATTGGTTAATGCCTTTTCATCCAAAAAAATGCAAGTACATGCGGATTGGGACCAGCAAGATAGACAAGGTAGGATACAGTATGTATGAAGCGATGGAGGAAGTGAATGCAGAAAAGGATATAGGAGTAGTGATAGACAATAAGTTAAATTTCTCAGAACATTTAGCGGAAAAGATAAACAAAGCCAATAGAATTGTACAGTGTAGGGCTGATAAGGAGGACATTTGTGTCACTTGACGAAAAAATCTTCAGGAATCTCTATACAGCGCTGGTTAGGCCGCACCTGGAATATGCGAACCAGGTGTGGGCTCCATATATGGTAAAGGATATAGAAGCAGTGGAGAAAGTGCAGAGGAGAGCTAGCAAGCTGGTACCAACGTTGAAGAAAGCGGGCTATGAGCAGAGGTTGAGGACACTGGGGCTTCCGACACTGGCATATAGGAGAAAGAGAGGGGATATGATAGAGACTTTTAAGATAGTGTCAGGAAAGTACAATGAGGATGTGTGAAGGTATCTTCTTGATGCGGGAGGGAACAAGACGAGAGGACACTCTAAGAAAATTTACAAAGAAAGAAATAGGCTTGAGAAGGCAAAGAACTCATTTTGTGATAGAGTGGTAAATGAGTGGAACGCACTGCCCCAGTATGTAGTCGATTCCGAATCAATAAGGGAGTTTGAAAGTAATCTTGATAAAGCATGGAGAAGACAAGATTTGAAGTTTGATTATAAAACAAAAATACAGAATAGTAAAAATGTTGCGTCTGCTACCGCCGCCGCCAACACCGTGAACGACCGCAGCAGTGCAAGTACTGGTACTGAGCTGGATACACAGGCATAGTTTGCCTTTTTCCAGAGGATCTACTGTAAGAAACTGTAAGAATCCATCCCCTTCCCATTCGTTGATGTCTTATGTTAAGTCTTGATATATCATTGAAGGCAGTATGACGCGACTCAGTTCAGCGTCTCGGATAAGAATCCACAGCAAGACATCTTCAAAGTTGGGAAGCTTTATTATAGCATTTCTTAACCCTTCCTACCCGGGCAGCCTTTCTTAATGACGGAGGCTGTATCCGGGCGATCTGGCTGAAAACACAACAAAAGTAAACTAAGGCTAATCTCGCTTAATATACTACCTACAATAATCAAACATATGTCAAAATGGGTGCCTTACCTTCCCGCGTAGAATGGCGTTGAGTAGAGCTTTCTAGCTCAAGTAGTTCAGGAGTTATGGTGATGGAAGTGGAGGTA
Source organism: Paralithodes platypus (assembly GCA_032716605.1). Lineage (NCBI taxonomy): Eukaryota > Metazoa > Arthropoda > Malacostraca > Decapoda > Lithodidae > Paralithodes > Paralithodes platypus. Next base: position 12,252,363 of record CM064499.1, on the reverse strand, counting down.
ACTTTTGCCGCGTATTTACCTCGCCGCGTCCGAACGCTCACCCGCGGCCCAGGCTACGACGAACGTTTTTGACTCGTCGCTCTACCTTGAATTATGGCGGGAAGCGATTTTTTAGTGTTTTATTGTTTATTATGCCATATATTATTGTTATTATGATATTTTCACTCAATAAATATATTTTTCTGAAGTAATTTGTGTCTCTGTCACTTATACTTAGTTTTATTGTTATTATTATAGTAGTTATGATTATTTATACTGGACTATGGTAATTGATAGTGTAATTTTCACCTCTTTATTGTTAGGAATATATATTTTAGTGTCACTTTCACTTGTTCATATTGTTCTGAAGGCACTTATTATTACTTATGTGTGTCTCTTTCACTTAGACTTAGTTTTATAGTCATTATTATAGTAGTTATGATTATTTATACAGGACTATGGTAATTGATAGTGTAATTTTCACTTCTTTATTGTTAGGAATATATATTTCAGTGTCACTTTCACTTGTTCATATTGTTCTGAAGGCACTTATTATTACTTATGTGTCTCTTTCACTTATACTTAGTTATATTATTATTATTGAGTGTCACTATCACTGTCACTTACACTTCAATAGTTTGCCAGAGTGTGGAAATTATTGAAGCAGGTGCCGGCACACAGTCCCACCTGACACTCGAGGCATTGCCAAGTGGTTTTTGTGGGTTTGCTTGGTCGTCGAGTTGTGCGGGTGCACACATAGCACCTCTTCTGCATCCTTATTCGGCTGTTAGGACCCTGGAAAGGAAGGGCGATGAGCTGGTGCTTTCTGATGAAGTCGGCACACCCTATTCTGTCCATCATGCCTGGTCCTTGTAGTGGCCTCCCTGGTGTACCCGCATGTTTTACCAGGAGCTCATGTATCAGCTGCTTTTGGAAGGTCCGCAGGCTCTTGTACTTGATGACTGGACACCTCAAACGGTAGATATTGTACGCGTTGAGGACAGACATATCTACTATATGCAGGACAAACTTCTTGTACCACCTGCAAGATGTTCGCAGGCAGTCTATGAAGCCCATCTGCATGTCGGACTTGTCGACGAGGCGCATGTTCAGGTTATAGTCCAGAACAGCAGTTGGTTTTGTGATAGGGTTCTTAGTTTTTCGGTCCACCTTCCCTGTGGGGACCATCTCTGCTTTGTGGCATGTGGTGAGGAGGTTGACCTTGCGCTGGTCATGCCAGTGGATGGAGAGGATGGGGCCACTCTTCTTATGGAATATGTCCGTCTTCTTAGTTTTTGTTGGGTAGGCTGGCATGCCCTTCCTCTTCCCCTTCACTGTGCCGACAGTTCCGGTCTTGCAGTCATGGAGGTACTTGGCGAGGATAGGCGACGTGTAATAATTGTCGGTATAGAGGACGTGGTTGTCATGGAAGTACCTCTCCATCATCCTCTTTACCACAGCGCCGCCAAAACCAATGAGGGGGTCAATCTCCACCTCACCACCCTTGCCGCTGTAGACTATAAAGTCGAGCACATATCCCGTCTTGCAGTCGCAGAGGACGAAGAGCTTGATGCCGAAGCGGTGTCTCTGACGGGATATACTGTCGGAAGTGCAGCCTACCACGGAACAGGACCAGAGACTCGTCGATGCACAGCTTCTGAAATGGAATCAGGTAGGTGGAAAACCGATGACGTATCATGTCATACAGTTGCCTGATCTTCCAGATTGTGTCGGGCTTGTGGACATGCATGTTATTTGTCAGGTGGAAATATGAGAGGATGTCGAAGTACCTATCCCTTGACATGAATTTGCCAAATGCTGGAGTCGTTGTGAGGTCGCCAGTTATCCAGTAGTCGGCCAGAACGTGCTTCTTTATGTGTGTCATCAGCATTGTGAGTGCCAAGAACACATATAATTCTGCCACAGTGAGAGCTCTCCATGCCACCATCTTTGCACTTGTCTTCCTGCCAAGAAAGCTTGAACAGATAGCCTGGTGGTGATTTGTCTCTTTGACAAGGTATTCCATGACTTCATTGTCGTAGAAGCCACAGAAAAGTTCACTGGGGGTGGCATTTGGGCCACAGGGATATGCTGGTGACACCCCAGAACCCTGTTGTACCTCGTCAAAGGCAGGAAAATCTGGCACAAAATCCGCCCCATCTGACCACACAAACATTTCAGCAGGTCGAGGACGAGGACGTGGAGCTGCAGCAGGCACACGCCCTGGACGCCTTGGCACACGCCCTTGGCCACGCGGATGCCCAGGCGGACGCCCTGCACGCCCACGCCCACGCCCAGGCCCAGGGGCAGCGGCGTCGGCAGGCTGACCACGTCCACGACCTCGAGGTGCTTTGACTCTTCTTGTCGGGACTCCCTCTTCCTCTTCCTCTTCCTCTTCGTTTTCCTCTTCCTCTTCGTTTTCCTCTTCCTCAGGCGACGTCAGGTCATTTGGGGCAATGTCGGGGTCGTCAGCAGCCTCTTCAGGAGTCAACTCTGGTGAAGAATAGACCGGACATCGGCGGCGTGGGGCTGCGGGAGGTTGAGCAATGGGAGCCTCGGCCTCGGGAGTTGGGCTCCTTTTGCGGTTAGCCGGGGACTTTTCCGCAGGAAATAATGACCTACGATGCGGGGCCTGTGGTGACACACTGCGGGAGGCCAATGGCGCACTTGTAGAGGCCCTTAGGTCATCTTGAGGGACAGATGAAGCTGAGGGCTGTGGGTGGCCCTCCCGGCATCCCGGGTCAAGACGTCGTGACAAAGGAATGCGGGTGGTTGCTAGGCCTGGGTTGGCGTCACTCTCACTATCTACGCCTTCCCTCACTTTTTCTGCCTCCCTGCGTGCTTTCTTGGCTGCACTTTTCACTAAAGACTGTTTATAGAAGTATTTACCCACTTTCAAGGGCGTACGGGCAGGCAAAGGGGAAGGTCCTGGTGTAGGGCTAGGCCTACCCTGACCTACGAAACTAGGCGAAGGGGTTGGCTCTAGCACACTTGGTACTTCAATAGCACCTTCCTCCACCACTTCCACATCAGGATCATCACTACTATCACCCCCCTCAAATAAATCAACATTGTCATCAGCACCAAATCCCACAAAATCGTCAATTTCGCTCCCACTTCTACTCTGAATATAGAGGTTTTTGTCCACAGAGCTTTCACCACTGCTCAAATCCTGGTTGAAAAGTTCACGGTGTATTGCACTGTCACTTAGCAAACGTTTCACTTTCCTTACTTTCCTTTTCTTCTCGGTTGGCAGAGGCGTAGATGTTGCAAGCGGGGTAGCACTGGGACGCGCGGGAGATTGCACAGTATCGGACGCGTCGGAATTCATTTTTTTGCTGTAGCTCTCAATGGCGGCAACGTAGGAACTGATAAGCGTGGTAGTTGAGGCTTGGTGGCGCTACGATCGCCCCCGCAAAGTAAAATTTGCCCGCGCGAAATTTAAAGCACGCTTTCAAGCAAATGCCTTACATAAGGCATACCGGGTTGCGGCCCTTCAGCCGCGCTGTCCTTACCTAAGGCAGCCCGGGTAGGAAGGGTTAAGTAGATTTTTATTTTTTATTTTTTACGAAGTTTTTTCGTAGTGAATACCCAATCATAATGACGATTCCATAAGAGAATGAGCGTACCCTTATGATGTCGGCACTCTTTCTCCCTGTGGCGGGTCGTTTCAAACAGGCTGATGTGGGCGCTTGAAAGAGAGCTATTATGTAATAAGCATATCGTCATTGATTTCGGGGCCACTACTAAATATTAGGTTTTCATTCTTCCCTCCGGGACTCAAACCTATAATATAGATAGATAGATACCGGTATATATATTGTATATACAGTAGTTTTAATTACCTCAATATAGCTTTGAAAATGCCTTCAAATTGCTCCTAGATATGCTCATATTTCGACATTTTTCTCGGGGGGGGGGGGGGATTACAGGGCCCCCCCGGAACCCCCAACTGCAGAGGCTTGCTACGCTCAACCCCCACCCCTCCCATCCATAGGGGCGCAATTCCAGTGCTTGCCATAGGCGCTATTTTCACTAGATATGCGTGCTTGCCGGGTTAAGGAAACTACAGGAGACCAGTACAACATGGAGAGTGGCCATCGTGTTATTTAACCCGGCAAGCGCGCCAATGGCCTGTGATGAATGTAGTTATATGCAAATTAATTACAAAAGATTCTGACAGAATTTGTTATATCTACCATATAGGCTAAGGCACAATTTATTTTCCATGAGCACTTATTTTACTTATATGATGCACATATGAACCTTGAAGAGCGATATAACCAGTGGGAAAAGCATTTGGATGGTGAAAAAACATAATTTCGCCGCCTGGTTATATCCTGAGCCGGGAAGGGGAGAGAGACATATCCTCCCTCCACAAAGTCTCGCAACACACTAACGGCTGTGGGAGAAATCTCTGTGTTGCATAAGATATCTAAATGACTCGCTGGTGTGTACCAAACTGCAAAAAATAGCCGATAAATGATTAAAATATGAGGACAAATATGTGATAATTGAGGAAGGGGGAGAGGGGGGGCAAAAGGTGCGAAAGAGGGGGGGGGGGGTTGAGATGGATGCATGGTAGGAAGTAGGCTACATAGGGGAATGATCTCACCTAATGACATATTCCTTTGTTTTGAGAGCCCCAGGGGTGTTTTTGAAGGGTTTTTACATGGTCTTGCTTTCGTGAGGCTTATTGCATTCGCTATACACATACAGTACTTCTGTGAGGCTTATCGCACTTCTCAGGTTAAGGGGAGATGGGTCGTTTTTCTGGTCCCTTTTCTTCCTCATGCTTATCCCCATTAGTTATGAGATTTTAAGATGTTTGCCCCATTAGTTTGAAATTTTAAGACCTTTCGCCCCATTTCTTTGTCAATATTAAGACCTTTCGTGCCCTTTAGGTGTCAATTTTTGTCCTGGCTAGCGATAGCGAGCCTATAAATGTGGAGGAACCGGCCTTCAGCCGTGACATTTTTCTACCGAAAAATTTACAAACTAATCTCGAAGGGGGATCTAATGGATGTATTTTTAAAGTTTTATGTAGGTCTAGGGAGGAAACTAAATAGAATTATGAACATATATTGGGAGGTTTGACGTACCTCCCAACCTACCAAATAGGAAAACCTACTATTTGGTAGTAGTCTTGGAAAATCCAACGTCAAGGCTATTAACCTAATTGCAATGACGACTTGTCTATTTTGACTGCTATGTCGTCATTCCAACCGCGGTTAAAAAGAAAACGTCTAGAGTCTACTCCTTATCTTGCTCTAGGAGACGTTGTACATTAACCAAAACTACCACCGAAGGTGAAAAAAGCATAGAAGAGAAGAAAAAGGGGTTTACCTTAGTTACCGCTTAAGGCCCATCCCGTGTTCCGTCATGTGCAGATCCCTGTCGAACGTGCGCATGAGCGACCCTCTCTTGTCATCACATCTCACGTCAGCAGAAGAACGCGGATGGGCAGGGGTCCGGCGTGAGGGAGGGTATTATGTACGTTGGATTTTCCAAGACTACTACCAAATAGTAGGTTTTCCTATTTGGTAGGTTGGGAGGTACGTCAAACCTCCCAATTTGTTAGTAGTCTTGGCAAATCCAACGTCAAGGCTGCATAACAAATAGGAGGAGGACATCCAAGCCCAACCTACCAAAAAAACCAATGCATAAAACAAAATTACGAATGACAAAGACACAAGTTAAACAAGAGAGTTTAATAAAAGAGTGAAAAACTGAGGAGTAGCTAAAAAGAACAGTTTTAACACATGCCCGTCATTCATAGTAATGCAAAAACATAGACTTGTCTGAAACCAAAAAGGTACTGTACCCAAAAACCCTTTTCTTCAAAAACCAACAAAAACACTGAACACAAGAACAAAACACAATTTTCAATGTGGCAAAAACACTTATGTACTGGAACAATACATAATCCCAAACTTGCAATCCAGTGTTGCAAACCCGTACACCCCCCCCCCCTTTGCCAAAAAAAAAAAAGAAAAGAACGAGGGACAAGGGGGGAAGACCAGGGATCTTCGCCAGAGCACCAGGAAACACGACCCCCGAGAGCAATCACCGGCCGAGGGGGTCGAACACTGGACACGGAGAGGTAGGAGGAGATGAAGGAATTGATAGAAGACCACAAAACCGCTGAGGCGATGGCAGGGAAGGATCGACGTGGCAGGAACCGGAAGGAGGCAGCAAAGGATCTGACATCGTGCGCAGAACCCCTACAAACAGGGTGACGGGCACGAACGGTCCGACAAACGTGGCGGCCCATCTGCACCTGCGAGAGCCTCCCACCTGTCCGAGGAGACACCCACACAGCAGTACCCGAAGGCGGCGCCACAGACGCAACAGAGGAGTGCAAGGCTGACACCGGGCACAACACATGGCGAGGATGCCCACGCCGTAAAGCCTGGACGGCGAAAGGCTGGAAAACGGGGGCCTCCCTCCCATGCGTGGTAACAAAAGGAGGGGAGGAGGCGAACGAGACGCCATGCAAGGACGGGGAGAATCGCACGCAGTCCCGGGGCCGTGACAATGCCGCTAGTGCAGACACCCGATCCCCAGTGGCCAGAGCGACAAGGAAGAGTGGACGCCCGAGCAACGGAACCGGCGTAGCGGCCCTTGTATACGTGGGGGAAGCCAGAAGGACCAGAGCCCGCCCCAGATCCCACTGCGGAGGGACCTGGCGCGGAGGCGGTCGATCCCGGAAGGCAGCCGTCAGGAAGGAATCCAGCTCCCGTGGCGGAACGACCAGCTCAGCGACGGACCCAAAGAACCCCCCGGACGGCAGACAAGTGGGTACGTATAGCGTCGACTGGAAAGCGACGTGTACGGAAGAGGTGAAACAAGGAGCGTAGGACGAGGGAAGGAGAGCCAACTGGCAGGCGAGTGGCCTGTAGCCACCTAGTAAAAGACCTCCAGCGGGACCCGTAAGTCCCCCAAGGAGAAGACGGCCTGGAACGCTGCAGGAAGTCAGTCAGGGCCCGGCCGGGAACCGGGAGCCACCGTGCCTCATGAACAAGCACGATGCGAAGGCCAAAGAGGTCCGCAGGGCCCCAACCTAGCCCAAGTGGAAGCCGGAGACAGGTAGAGGGACCGGACTCGGGCACCACCGCGGCAACCGGGCGGACCAAGTCCGTGCCGGCCACAGAGGCGCGAGGAGCCAGACGCAGCCGAGGTACAGCCGCAGCTCCGCGAGGACTGGGCACATCAACAGCGCGTCTGGGGGCGGAAAGATGAATATCGACCGCCACCCGTACCAGGCGACCATGAAAGCGTCCGGACCCCCCCCGGAGCGCGAGGCCGGAGGGAGAGGTCCAGAGGCAACTGGCGCGGCACCCCCGATGCGAACAAGGCGACCTCCGGAACACCTCAGGAAGCCGCGAGGTCGGCGAACACAGTCCGTTTCATCGCCCATTCTACAAGAACGCCCTGCCCTCTCGACAGGGCGGCCGCCCAAAGGGTGGCAGGCCCGGGCAGGGAGGAGGCATGCAAGGAGAAGGGGTGTCGGTCCGCGAGGAAGAACAACTCCACCGAGACCCCCAATAGAGTCAACGACCTGGAGGACCCCCGCATAAGGAAACAGGGGACAGCTTGTCTTGTCCAACCCGAAGGCCACCGACTTACCCCGAAGGGCCAGCGCATGGTCCCGCAGGAAGAACAAAGGAACCAACAATCCGAGGGCATAGACGGGTAAGAGGAGGGAGACCCACCCATCTGCCGGGAAGTGGACGTCCCAGGTTCGATTGGGAACCTCACCCAACCTCGCTCGACGTATCTGGGGTTACCCAGACCGTCGGCGGGGGGGGCGGTCCAGGGCACAGCCGCAGAGAGCGAGCCCCGAGCAACCCAGCGACCGAAGCGTCGGCGAACGGTACGCGGGGGCGGCAGGAGCCGATCCATAGGGGCAACGGAAACACCGCGGTGCCCAGGAGGAGGAGGCGGCGTAGCCAGAGGCTCCCGAAGGGAAGGGGCAGAGCGGCCCAATGCAGCGAACCCACGAACGAGTCCCAGAGCCACCCCGGGAGGGAGACCGAGTGCAACACGGCGAAGACCGTCCACCGAAGGTGCACCGCGGCCGGCAGACCCCGGGGCACCGTAGCGCCGGACAAAACCCATGCGAGACCGACCCATGGCACGACACGCGACGGGGTCAAGCGCGACTTGGGAACATCGAAGGGGAACCCTAACCGTGCGATGTTGCGAACGACGGTGAGGGCGTCGCCAATGCACAGTCCTAGGGCGTCGGAAACTACCAACCAATCGGCCAAGGAAAACAAGATCTGGAGCCCGCTCCTGAGGAGAGGACCCAGAGCCTGCCCCACCAGTGCGGAGAAGATCTGCGGCGCGATGCGGAGACCGAAGGGAAGGCCGTCGAACAGGAACACACGATCGGAAGTCCGAACGGCCAAGAAGCGCTGGAAGCGAGGATGGAGAGGAACGAGCCAAGACGCATCCTGGAGGGCCAGCGACACTACCCACGACAGAGGGCACAGGGCCAGGCGTACCAGGGATACCGGCAGCATCCGAAACCGGGTGTGCACGATGTGCCTGTTGAGGGCCGACAGATCCACCACCGGTCGCATCGAGTCGCAGTTCGTCGACGGTACCAGAAAGACACGGGAGAGGAAAACCGGGTGACCGGCGGTCAACTCCCTCGACGCCACCCAGCTCGGGCATGGAAGGGAACACGTGGGCCACCTCTGAAGAGATGGGCCGGCGTCGGTGACAAGAGCGGAGTGGGGGTCTGGACGTCCACCTCCAGGTGAGACCCCTCCGCGCAACCCGCCGCCCCCAACGTCCCTCGCGGCTACCGAGGGGCGCAAGGGCGAAAACAACCCGAGGGAGCACCCGAGAGGAGGGGAGCGACCCGGTACGCCCAGGCGAGAAGGAGAACAAGGAGGCCGACCCAGAGAACTACACATTGTGTTGACGTGGAGGTACCCCCGGTACGGGCCGTGCGGGCATGAGCGCCACGTTGACCTCCTCTACCCCTGCCCCCCCCCAACCTCGTCGAAAAGGGCGGGCCACCCCAACCCCAGGCCGGCGCGGGGCTGACCCCTTCGAAGGGCGGCCGGAAGCGGAAGGCCGGCCAGCCCCGACACAGAGGGGATGAAAGGGGCAAGAACAGAAGTGCGAGGCGGAACCGACGCACAGGCCAGCAACGTCCCAGTCCTGCGCCCGTGCAAGGCGGCAGCACTTGCAGCAGCACCCCGAAGAGGACCGGCAGAAGGACGGGACTGAGAAGACCCCATGCGCGGCACAGCGCGTCGGTGCGTGACGTAAGCAGGGGCCGTAACGACACAGCGCGGCGTCGCGTGTCGGAAGCAGGGGCCGCCGACAGAGAAGCGTAGCATTCCCAAGCATCCTGCTTAAAAAACCCCGACGTATATAGCGCAGAGTACAACAAACCCTGACGAATAACCAAGGGGGCCGGCCGGCAGAACGAAGACCGTACCGTCGTGCGGTGCCGAGTTGCCGCGCACAAAACCGCCTTCAGCTCGGGAACCAAAGACACCGCGAGCCGAAGGTGGACCCGCTGAACGCGGTCCAAACCCTCGCGAAGATCGCCTGGCGCAGACGCCTCGAAAAGCCGCAGGTGGTGAACAGACGTCTGGAGGGAACCTAAAGACAAGACAATAAGTCCGTCACCCTCCGTCGCAAGGGAAAAACCTTGGCGACAGAGGGCTGATCCGGGTGAGAGAAGAACGGGGTAGCAATAGAACAAAGTTCAAGAACGGGCGTGCTCATCCAGGACCAGAACGCGCCGTCCAACCCGCCGACAGACACAAGAGGAGGCAAAAGCAGGGACGACTCCGGGGGAGGGACGGAAGGAGAGCCGTCGACGGATCGGTGTGTGAAGTCGAAGGCCTCGGCAAACCAGGCCTCCAAAGGAGAGGGTGACCGAGCATGATGGCTAAGCCAGGCGTACCGGCGTCGCACAAACCTGTCCCATAGGAGGACAGACCCGTCAACACAGCCAGGGACTGAACAGCCGGAAGGATGTCAGGGCGGCTGAAGTCTGACCAGAGCGTAGGCCTGCAGAAGGGAGGGGGACCGTAGCAGGGGTAGGTAGGGTGAGGTGCTGAGGGTGAGGCACCGCCAAGAAGGGCGAGAAGAGGGAGTCTTCCATCGACTCCAAGCGCCCGTCGAAGCGTGACACAACCCAGCCCTGCATAGCCGACAATTGATCCGAGAGAGGCTACCCCCCCCCCCCCCCCCCAGATTGGTCGGCCCGCAGGGGCGAGCGTGAGCGGGAGCGAGACCCACGACACGAACCAGCAGCGTCGCGGCCCAAGGAAGGCGAGCGACGACGGTTGTGTCGCCGTTGAGGGACTCGTCCCCGATCACGAACGGCCGAGGGGGAAACAGCACCATTCCCCTCTTCCAGCGACACATCAGCTCCTGAGAAAAGGGGACCCCGAAACCTCGCGAAACCCCACCGAGGCAAGAGGAGGGGTACCCCCCTGGCGAGACGGTAAGTGAAGGTCAGGAAGAGAAGAATGAGGAGGAGCAGGACGACGGGAGTGGGAAGGCTGGCCGGGTGAAAGGAGGCCAGGAGCCGCGGGGGGAAACAGAGCAAGGATCCCCGGGGCTGAGATAACAGGGCGGCCCGACACCGAGGCGGAGGAGGGAGGGACCACCACCGTGGGACGAGACCGTGAAGGAAGAATAGGCACTGAAGCAGGTGAAGTAGGAGAAGCAACGACATCCAGGCGGACCCTCCTGGACAGTGTAGGAGGAGGGAGCAGAGGGCCAGCGACAGCATGAACAACCGCGCGCGGAGAGGACAACGTAAGAGGAAGTCGTCTGGGCTGGGGAAGCGGGCGGTAGGGAGTAGAGCCCCTATCCGTAGAGGCCAGGGGAGGGCGCACAGGGGCAGAGCCGCTAACCCCGGCCTCAGGGCGAGAACCATGACGAGGGCGATGGGCGTCGTCAAGGCGATCAGGAGGACGACGAGGCGAGCGAGAGCGTGGACGGAGCCGGGGAACCCCTCGACGATGGGACGACCGGCTGCGGGACCCAGGGGAGAGGGCCCGAGCAGGGAGAGGGCCAGGTAAATGGCCGTCAGTCGGGTCAGGGATACCCAGGGCGACGCGGATCCGGTCGGCAACAAAGGCCGGGGAACGGTGGCCCACAGTCCTAATGTGGCGGGAGACCATCGTCCACACCGACGGAAGGGAAGCAGGAGGCCACAGCCGCCGCCGAGGAACCAGGGCCATGGAGCAGCACAACCACCAGGGCCAGACACGTGCCACACAGAGCAGGGAGGTAGGCCGTAGAGGACACACAGAGCGAGTGGCGCAAGCAGGACTTGTGGCTCTCCAAGCACGGGGAGCGACAACCAAGGCGAAAGCAAGGCAGCCTACCTGCACTAGAAGAACACACACCATAATCAGCACGTCGAAGGAGTAAGTGGAGAGAATGTCCAAGAAGAACCAGGGAAGGAGCATGGGGAAACAGGAACACACATGCAAACAGGTAACCGTACTCACCCTAAACTGGGAGCACAGAGGTAGGTGAGGAGGGCGGCCGAGGCGGAAGAGCACTAGCAGAATCTGCAAAGATGGAGAAAGTGTTAACCACCACTCAACATCTTACATGCAGGGCCTATAACACCAGTAAAGTGCATACACCAATATAGTATCAGGCAACAAGATGACATAACAAAAGTCAATAGTGAAAGCCAACTATTACCGCAAATTTGCGGGCCAATGGAGGCATAACCGTACCGACACCACCCTCCTGCAATTTCGCGGGACCCCCCAACGATCTCCGCAAATTTGCGGGGAACCGAAATGTCCCAGAGGACCGAATCGAGCACCCCGCAAATTTGAGGGACCGGCCGAGATGGTCCGGCGCCGAAAAAGCGAGAGGAGCGTCTAGGGAATACCAAAAGAGGCCCAGAAAAAAGCGTCATCTCCTTATGAACTCCAAGCGACGATGGCCATCAAGCTGAGCAGTGTCTTCCTTGATAATATCCTGACTCAACCGGTCAAGGGAGAGGCAAGGAAGACACACCAGGGGAGAGGAGGCACATCCCCTAGGAACCACCCAACCCACAGAGATAGAGCAAAGCCCATGAGGAGAAGTGGCAGGAAGGGTGGTTTGGCACAAACAGGGGCCCCCGTAGGGTACCCCAGGATTGGGCAAAAGGGTATGAAAGGATGGAGGTGAAAACAGTAAGGGAACACAAAAACCAGTAAATGAAACTGGCGAGAAAAAGGGTGGCCTAGCCGTGAGGAGAGAATGTGTCAGGGGCGAAAAACCCTGTGGTGTGAGGGAGGGGCCCCCGTGGGGTACCCCAGGATATCACGAACCACCAAGCGCCCAGGCCCTTGAGACACAGTGAAGGCTCGAAAGGGGGGACTCGGGAATAACGCTAATAATGCGGCCGACACAAACCCTACAAACAGCACCGCCACCACGAAATCTCAGATCGTGAACCAACTGTCCACCTAGGCTATGAAAATATGAAAACTCATAGGGGCATAGCAATTCCTGAATGAGAAACAAGCTAGGCTAAAATAAGCTAAAAGCTAAACTATGCCCAGACTAACAGGAAAAAAGAATATGAAAAGAGAAAGGAATGAAAAACACACACGAGGAACGCCAGGCGCCCCCGTACCTTCGGTAGCTATTTCCACACGCGTCTCCATTAAACACACTTAGGAGCCCATTTACGTGTGCCCTAGATCACGTAACATCTGTCTAACAAAAAGAAGGCCAGATAAGCCGAAACGAACCTAAACAGGGTGAATTAAAGGAGCACAACAAAAGCGACTTCATTCAATGGAGCGCGTGAAAAAATGATGACAAGAGAGGGTCGCTCATGCGCACGTTCGACAGGGATCTGCACATGACGGAACACGGGATGGGCCTTAAGCGGTAACTAAGGTAAACCCCTTTTTCTTCTCTTCTATGCTTTTTTCACCTTCGGTGGTAGTTTTGGTTAATGTACAACGTCTCCTAGAGCAAGATAAGGAGTAGACTCTAGACGTTTTCTTTTTAACCGCGGTTGGAATGACGACATAGCAGTCAAAATAGACAAGTCGTCATTGCAATTAGGTTAATAGCCTTGACGTTGGATTTGCCAAGACTACTAACAAATATAGACCCCCAAAAAATAACCACTGTCCCCTTAAGACTTACCTGTACAAAACATGGAACAATCTTTCAACCCATTCCAATACCTAACCTGATTTTATATCTAACATATGTAATGCATGTAATGCATAAGGTGTTGATATTCGGTGTGAGCGTCCTGGGTTCGAATCCACGGACTGCCACATGTGTTTGTAATATTTCATTAATCGATTTTAGGAGTAGAGTTGGTTGTTGGATAGAACATAATAATAGAATATGAGATATACTGTATATACTGTATATAACAGTTATATACTGTTAGGGGAGGTGTGGTGGAGTGGTCATGCCACTGGATTGGTAATCCAATGGACCCGGGTTCGAATCCCGATATGTCAATGGGAAGATATTATTGGGATTTAATTTGTGCTGTACCTAGTATCAGTGCATTACCACAAAGCCCACCGAAATGCCAAAAAAATACCCTCGTTGTTCCCTGATTAAATAACACTGTATGAATATTCCCATATTCAAAATATGTTACAGGGGGACAATGCCTAGTGAGTTCACTGCTCAATATGTGGCGTTCTGAGAGTGAGGGTCTGAGTCTGGAGGGTGAGACGGTGAAGCGCTTGAGCGAAGCAACCAGCCGCTTCAGAGATGGAGCTGCTTCGAGCCATGATGGATGCTTCACATGTCTCACTCCCCAGACTGGAACAAGACCTCACGGGCTTCACCGTGTTGAGCGGTGGAATGTACAGGCTCTCAGCCTATGCCCGAGAGGGAGTAGTTGGAATATAGAAAAAAAAATAAAAAAATAAAAAAATAATACTGTAATAACTTCCCTAATCTTAAAGTTAACGTAGAAGATTCACGACCCACAACATGCTATCAGTTAACCCGGGAACTGCGGGAGACTCTTAAGAGTTCCCCCGGCGGACTGCGGGAAGACTCTTAAGAGTAAGGGAAAAAAAATCCATTTAAAACACCCCCCCAAAAAAAAAAAAAAATTGTTTTTATTTTTATATTTTTTTATTTTGCCCCTGGGCCATGCCAAATATCACTCCTCCACCTCCCCTCCTTCAGTTATCACCTATTTTCCCTGTTATTTCCTTATTCTGTGGTCTATTTTCGTGCTAACATTAGCGAGTTGGTAGCAGGGCGTTGTCATCACTGTTACCAAGCGTGGGAGAGACTATTGCGTAACAGTGTCTCTCCAGACAAGGGGAGGGGAGGAAGGCAGGGAGGTTGCCTCAGCCATACATTATGTAACTCCCGGCCTGTATCGCCGATTTTGACCATCCAAACACTGTTTCCACTTGTTTTATTGGTGTAACAGGTTAATACCTTTATAATCAACCTATAATAGGCGCATATGGATAAGTATTAATGCTATTTATGGTAAAATAACGATGTTAGTGATGGGAACAGCTCAAATACGTCAGTACAGGAGTGTGGTGTCTCATACCCCCCATGCGCACTTCTTAGGTTAAGGGGAGATGGTTCGATTTATGGTCCCCCTTCTTCCTCATGTTTAACCCCATTAGTTTTCAGATTTTTTTATGTTCTGCCAATTAGTTTGGCAATTTTAAGACCCTTTGCCCCATTTCTTTGTCAATATTAAGATTTTTTGTGTCATTTAGGTGTTGATATTTTCCTGGCGAGCGATAGCGACCCTGTAATTTAAGAGAAACTGGCCTTTGGTCGGGACATTTTACCGAAAATGTACACATTTATCTTCAAGGAGGATCTTTTTTTTTTTTTTTTTTTTTTTTGTAAAGCTTGATGGAAGTCTAGGGAGGAAACTCAAATGCCCATCATCCACATTCTGTGACCAATGCTTTAGTTACATTAATGCCCCTTTGGTGGAAAATGTATCAGTTAACTTTCCAGCATCCCTTCAAGACTCAAGGTGGTTGACATTGTATCTCGGAGAACCAGTAAGGATATACACCTTTGTCGTTGGGAACAGTATACTACTCCCAACACTTTGATATGGTTCCTGGAGGTGGCAAAGTGCTGCTGGAGCTAAAGGCTTCCACATAGCTGCAGTGCTATAGTTTGGAATGAACCTCTGTTTCCACTATCTCCTTTGGGTGACCGAGATTCACAAATGCGTGCACATCTGTTGTGCATGCATGTATTTTTCAATAATTTTTTCTTGTAAACATATAGAAGATCTTCTGCTAACATGGGTTTCTCACCTGGTTAACTTTGAAAATGCCCATATTAGGATTAGATTTATGGCTGTGATTCTATTAAAATTTACGAAGAGCTAATAATTTGTTGCCTATCCGTTTATCTAGCTACCCATCTATATCCATCTAACTATCCACATGTCTCCCTCCACCCAATACATACACATACATGTGCATACACACAAGCATATGTATATATACACACACACACATACATACTGTACAGTATACACATGCACACATTCTTACCGTACAAAGAGAGAGAGAGAGAAAGAGAGAGAAATGGATAGACACAGACATAATAGATAGGGGGTGAAGTTACTAATAAATAAAGATATAACCCTCATGCCTTCTGTACTTTCTTCCAGGCAACACTTTGGACATTGCTCTACAACTCTACGAAAGGTATCGTCCTGTTTTTGATGCCCATCTCCTGGAAGTGTTTGAGAACCAATATAGTAACTCCACTAAAAAAATGCAAGGAAAGAAGAGGAAAGAGAAGAAAGAGGAAGTGGATGAAGATGGAGCTATAGAGGATGAAATAGTAAGAAAAGTGGTGCAAGAGGAAAGGCAAAGCTTCTATGCTATGATGATGAAGTAGATGTGACCCCACAATTTCAGTGAGTGTTGACTGCTTATGTCAGTATAATGAAATTGGGACAACTTCATATATATTTGGACAAAACATTTTCCACATTCCCTCTCAAGTATGGTAGATTCACAGAACACTTTAATCAGACAATTTCTGTCGATGTCTTTATTTTTGGCAGCATTTGACAGTTCTACATCGTCGTTAGTGGCTACTTTATTGGTTTGAAAGTGTTATAATTTCATAAATTCTTATAAAGATTGAATCTACTGTAGAAGCTTTTAGTATCAAGCATGTAAAATTGTAGAGACAACGTTAACTAAAAACTAATGTAAACACTATTTTTTTACTCTATATTTACACTACTGTACTACAGTACAGTAAAAGTCCTTTAACCCTCCAGCCCCGGCTATGTATTATATATATATTCCTCGAAACCCGGGTGTTTTGGCCGAAAAACGTCTAGGCTAGGCTACCGTATATGTGTTAATCTGACTGCTTCCCGCATTCCCGCGCATCCCCAAGCGTAGCTGTGTTATTTACCTGTAGAATGGCATTAAGTAGAGCTCTCTAAGTCAACTGGTTGAGTTGTGATGATGATTTCATTGGAGATAACTTTATGGCCAAAACAGCCACTTTACACTACTTTTCGATACTTAACAACAACATACAGGAACACACGAACAAGCGACGCTCTCCTTCTTGTGGCCGGAGATGCGGGGCGTCGGTCCAGCCGGCTGTTGTTTACATGCGTCGGACCGACGCCTCGCACACGAAGCTCACAGGCTTTCAACCACTGGGCGTTCAAGAGCCCTTCCGGGCAGCTGTTATATGCTTTTTTATGGGCGTTCAAGAGCCCTTCCGTGGTGAGAGGGTTAATCCGACGACCGATGATTCGAATCTCCCAATAGCCCGAATTTTTCAATTTGAGGCCAAATCCGAATTCACCCGATGGTCCGAATTTCAAGAAGTCCCAAAGTCCCCTTTTTGAGGCATTAGTCCACTCAAATGACACATAATGGAGCACACATATCATATGTTCATGAATTCACTTTAAAAGTTTACCATTGTCATTGTAGCCTATTACCTACTTCAAAACATTCAGATTAATGGTCAAAGGAAGCTACTGATATAAACGTAAACACCACATCGTCTGCTAGAGCGTTTGTTTTGCTCTTGAATGCATTCTTGGGACGCTCCGATGCGCTACGGGCTTGCACCGCATCGTCTGCAAGCGCATTCAGTCTTGCGCTTGAAAACGCACCTTTGGACGCTCCGATACGCTACTATTTATAGTGATCGGAGCGTCCCATGGGTGCTTTCAAGAGCAAGACAAACTCGCTAGTAGACGATGCGGACATGTGACAATAAGAAGAAGAAGAAGGTGTTTACGTTTATATCAGCAGATTCCTTTGACCATTAATCTGAATGTTTTGAAGTAGGTAATAGGCTACAATGACAATGGTAAACTTTTGAAGTGATTTCATGAACATATGAGCTGATATGTGTGCACCATTGTGTCATTTGGGTGGCCTAATGCCTCAATGTTTTCGTCAGGCCACAGGTTCATAGGGGTAAAGTCCAATAATCCGAAAAATCCACTAATCCGAACGAGGGCCGGTCCGCTGCCCTTCGGATTAACGGAAGTTTACTGTATTTACATTGTTGCCATAGCAGCTAAACTTTGTTAAGATGCAGAAATCGCCTCCCCATATGATTTTGGTGGAGATTTCTGAGCTGGGATGTGAACCTGTGTCCCCACGCATAGGAGGCAAACACCCGCACAACTAGACCAATAGAGATAACTCACTTTGCTTTGGCCTCAGTTGATACTTAATCATGTTTTTTGAGTACTGTATGCTATCTCTACAATTTTACTGAAAGTATATCAAACCAGAGTTGCCAAGAAAAGACACTGGAAAAATGGTGTACATTACTTCACACTTGAGGCGGATGGTTCAGATATCGTGACAGGTAATGGGTTTGTCTCCCCTTTGATGGTGAGGGCCTTGTCTCCCGCCCCTATTAAATTGATGGGTGAGGCCTTAACCCCTCAGAACCGGTTGGGCTCTGAGGCACCCATAACAAACTAGGCCCTGGAACACGGATGGGCTCTTGAGCACCGTAAGCTTGTTTTGAAAGCCGTCCGTCCGACGCATATAAACACAGCCGGTTGGACCGACGCCGCGCACCTCCAAACACAAGAAGAAGAGGCGTCGTTTGTTATTGTGTGGTCTGCTAAGCCAAATTCAGTAGTGAAAAGTGTGTCATATTGCTAACATCGCCTCGAAACTCTCTCCACGGAAATCGTCATCACAACTGAACCAGTTGACTTAGAGAGCTCTACTCAACGCCAGTCTACAGATACGAAACACATCTACGCTTGGAGATGTGTGGGAATGCGGCAGCAGTTAACCCTTTCACGCATTTATGACGCAGAGGTTGCCAGATTAGCAATAAGAAATAGAGTTCTCTCACTCTTATAATTACCTCTCCAAAATTAGTTTTCTGCCCACAGCTAACTCAAAGACTACTGCAGAGGTTGAAGTAACTAAACTAAAGGTTTCTAAATACCCCTGATGATAACAAAGGCTTTAAAGTATCCCCAATAGGCTCAAAATTGTGTCATATGTCGGAGAGTGTTAAAATAACAAAGATACGGTAGCCTAGGCGTAGACGTTTTTCGGCCAAATCACCCGGATTTCGGGGATATCTTATAGAATGCGAAATCGGTCTGTGAGGGTTAAGTTCTCCCAATTTATTCTTATGTTTTTGGTAGAAATGGGTGTACAGGCATTACCGGGCAGCGCCTGTATCCACCAGTTAACATAATTGTACAGTACTCCTATGATTTGATTTGATCTTTGTGTAGAGCAAGGATCTGGAGTATTTACTTTTGGTCCCCGCCAATGTGACTGTCAACTGGGGACTCATTAAAAATATTTCGGCAGGATCTTCAATTTCTTGCATAGATAGTTGGCTGATGTCGTCTGTAGTCTCGGACATGGGTTTCTTCAGCCTGCACCTCCTCATGTTCTAGACATTCTAGACATAAATAATTTTTGTGGATTCAATAAACAGGAAGAAACAACAATATTAAAGAGTGTAACAAGCATTTTAATTTCCCATATGCAATGGCGATAGCGTGTTGTTTACATCTCTCTCATGGAACGCTCTTAACGTACGAGTATGCATATACTGTATACGGCACTTGCTTGTGGGGAGGGCTATGGAGATCAAGGGAAATGTGGAGTTAAAGAGTATAATAATGAAGAATATGAATGTAAGAAATGCAAAAATAGGCACTTTCAATACTAGGCTCGGTTAACGACCACTCTTGCCACGCATTATCATATACACCACATCAACATCTGGGTTAAATACCTTCCAAGCCTAAGTGAATGTGAATTTAATAGCCTAAAGGGTAGCCTAGCAAATTAGCTATGGCTGCTGTGAACAGTGTGGGGTAAGTTAACCTGGCAAGTTGTGTAGGGTAGAGGCTTACCTGTACCTGTAGAGTGTAAAATCAAACCTTGTCCTGGGTCTGGTAAAAAAAATAAAAGTTGGTGGCTGCTCCTCTTTTAGCTGTTGTTCACCCGTGAGAAGCTATAGAGAAATAATGGGCCCTGACCTGGTTTGTTTCCCATATTCTTGGTTTGGCTGGTTTTATGGTCTTGGTAGCAGCAAAACAAAAACATCTATTCGTTCAATTGCATTGTCTAAACTAATATGTATGGCATTGACTCAATACTATAAATAAAACATAATTTTAACAATAAATATTTTATTGTATTCATATGCAAATGTCACCAAGATATTTTAAGCAAGTCGGTATTACATAATTTCCTTTTACAAAAACCTAAATGCATTATGCATTACACCTTAAATTATTTAGTCTTGTTTAATTATGCAGAAACATGTCTCGCCATATATTTTTATTATTTTTATCAACCAACTGTCAGTAAAATTGTTAATCCCTACAACTTTTTCACTGTTTGACTATGGATGAAAATCATTAGGTCTTCTAACTCTTATTGTGACGGCGGGTGCCCAACCCCGAAAGGGGCTGAAATAGGGGAGCTATCCCCCCGCCAAAGGCGGCTTTCTAGGGCTTTTCCTAGCTGATGCTGAGAGGATTGGGTTCTTGTCATGAGTTAATGGGCTGGTCTATCAGAGTTAGAGTTGAGCATTTTCTCCCATAACCAATGCTTACTCTGACTGTTCCTTTTACATATATAGATTATAGATATCAAGTGGCGGCGTCTCTTCCGTGGATTGACCTCTCTACTGCCAACCTAGAGGTTGTCAGACTGGGAGCCAAAGCGTCACATATTTCCTTTGCCCCTCAACTTTCCTTTCATAATTGTTGCGGGGCACAGGGCCTTGGCTGGGGCTTTGGTTTCCAGGGCATTTACGCACCCTCCAAAGCTCCTCGCCTGGGAGCGGCTTCGGTCACCAGGGCATTCTTAGTGGTAAAGCAGGGAGGGTTCTGTGGGGGTGCTCAATTATGGCTATGGCCTTGCTTGGGACCTTGGAGCTGTTTGGTCAGTCAACCTGGGGAACTACAAAAACAACAACTCTTATTGTGAAGTTTGTTAAATTGTAATTACCTTAAATATTATATATTATATTATCCCGACACTGACTTACGGAAGCGAAGCATGGACGTTGGTTGAGAGACTCAGACCAAGAGTGAGAGCAGTGGAAATGAATTACTTAAGGAGTGCGTGCGGAGTTACATGGAGGGATAGACAGACTAATGAGGAAGTAAGAAGGAGGTGTGGTGTGGAGGTAGATGTGCTGGAAAGTGTGAAAAGGAACAACTTGAGATGGTTCGGCCATATGGAACGTATGGAAAGCGAGAGAATGACTAAGAGGGTGTACGAGAGCGAGGTGGAGGGACAGAGGGGGAGAGGTAGACCGAATATGAGGTGGAAGGATGGAGTGAGGAACTACATGAACGAAGGCGGTGCTGGTGGGGGGGGGGGGCGTCGACTGACTGGGGACAGAGGTGCATGGGGGCGGTTCGTTCGTGGCCACCCCTTCGGGGATCACGGCGTCAGGCAATAGATAGATAGATAGATTATATATTTTTTTTTTGTTTTTTTTTTTTGTTTTTTTTTTGCTGGTTTGGGTAGCCTAAGTAAATATATATACTGTATATATATATATATACTGTATATATATATATATATATATATATATATATATATATATATATATATATTTTTTTTTTTTTTTTTTAGATAATTCCTGCACTAGAGTTTCAGTAGGTTTTAGGAGTAGTCCTGCATCAGAATATTGATAGGTTTTGGGAATATTTTATAATTTTTTTGATTTCATTAATTAAAAATATTTGGTTAGTGGGTTGGTGAAGTTAAAAATACTATTTACTCAATTAATGCTCACATACACTTTACTCCACTCTTCAATTTATAGTTAATAAACTTTGTAATCCCTTGTTGTGTTTTACATAATCCATAAATATTTTAATTACTGAGTGTTCCACACACAGTGTGACTCTAGTGTTAGATCATAATATTGCAGTTCCTTGTCACTTGTCAGGTTATCAACTCTGCGAAGCAGAGTGGTATCGCGCAAACAGATCCCACCCGTATACTGTGCACCACCAGCCAGCCTGTCTGTCGTCGTCCGTCGTCGCCGTCGTCGTCGTCGTCGTCATCCGTCTGTCTGTCCGGAAACTCCTCCTAGACCGTTCGATGGATTTTCACCAAATTTCACAGGTATATCCATTTGGTCAATGTGATGGTCAGTCGAAAAGAAATTTTCCATTTAACTTAAAGGTTAAGTTCAAAGGTCAAGGTTAAAAATAAGGTCAATATTTCATATTATTTAGTTTTTACTCAAATTTCTTCATTTTCACCATACAAGTTACTGCTAATCTTGATATCTTATTGACCAAATTTTAGGTAAATATTCTAAAGGGTAATGTCAAAGGTCAAAATAAGTTTTTCACTAGTATTTCTTATACTAACAGTTAGATTCTCACTAGGCTTACCATGTATATTCGGAATACCTAGGTCAACGTCATACAAGAAACTATACAATTCCATATGAAAGGTCAAAGTCACTAACAACAACTCTCTAGTACACAGCATTAACATATCGGACACAACATACTCAGATCATAAACTAATTGAGATCAAAACAACCTTAGCAAGTGTATCCTACAGACAACCTCAGAATCGAGCCCAAAAACCGGCCCTTTCAGTAAATTTAACTTCAATAACAAAAATATTAGGTGGGAAGAGGTAAATCAAGAAATGGAGGAAATAGACTGGGAAGATTTAATGAATAAAGTAGACGTGCCGTTTTGCCCAAAATCAAAACGGCATACCCAACTCTGCGATGGAGTTACCGTGTTAGCAATCTTTTCATACTATTTGGTATGAAGATAGATCAGCACCCAGCTATCTATTACTTTCATTACCATACATTACCATCATTAAGCATATGACTAAACAGGTCGACCTTCTACATTGGCACCCCATATTGCTAGAAGTTCAGGTACATTGCACAATTGCACGATGATTGCGTACAAATGTTAGCCAAGATCCTACAAACTTTGCACCTCTAGGTGCTTCCTCAGTTCTTTGCAAGCTATCCAACCTTGAGCCATCGTGAGAAAAATGCTCTCGAAAACCAAAGAGATCCATTGGAAAACCAAAGCGACAGAGCACGTCTGAATCACGTCTTCCTTATTTTAAGCAGTACCCCAACTTACAACGATGAAGCATGGTTCGGTTGATTAGATGCTCGTACCGTTCCTTAACCCTTCCTACCTGGGCTGTCTTACCCAATGACGGTCGCCCCTACCCGGGCGAAATGGCTGAAAAACGTCTAGGCCTAGGCTACTGTATTTATGTTTATTTTCACTGCTAGAACTTTCCCACTCATCTATAATCGTAGTGCGGTTTTCAATCTGTATTTTGGCGTTGAGTAGAGCTCTGTAAGTCAACTGGTTCAGTTGTGATGACGATTTCAGTGGAGCAAATATTGCAGAGATGTTGCCAATATGGGGGCTCTTTAGACACTAATTTCGTTGTGACGTCAGAACAATAACATTGAAGAGT
Source organism: Paralithodes platypus (assembly GCA_032716605.1). Taxonomy (NCBI): domain Eukaryota; kingdom Metazoa; phylum Arthropoda; class Malacostraca; order Decapoda; family Lithodidae; genus Paralithodes; species Paralithodes platypus. The sequence goes on along the minus strand of CM064499.1, from coordinate 12,229,417 downwards.
CTTCTCCTTCTTGTTTTCGGAGGTGCGGTGACGAACGCTTGGGTTTGTTGACATACGTCGTACGCACGGCGTTCAGACCAAGCTAAATTAGGCTATTAAGCTGCTGCCTTAGGTAAGGCATACCGGGTAGCGGCCCTTCTTTCGAGCTGTCCTTACCTAAGGCAGACCGGGTAGGAAGGGTTAAAATGTGTGGAATTTTACAAGTCTAAGAACCTTTGTTTTAATATATTTGTCAATGGCCTGTGGATATTCATGCCATAGGGGGCAGGCCAATCTGCAGAATTGGGATTTGGATGAAATGCTGATATTCCTAGAACTTTAGTGGAATATCTTATTATAGTGTTTTGAGCTTAAATTGTGGCTACTTAACTATCATCAGTTAGTTTAGAAAAATCTTTGTAGGCACTTTTAAGGTCATCATTAGATGGACCACCTCGCACCCTTAGAAGAAGATGGGCATGAGCTGTACCTCGTTATTGGACTTCATACCTTATAATATAATCTTCAATACCCATATTCGGTAACACATGCTTCATCATGGAATGCAATCGATGGTAGAAATACCAGTCAACTATGTCTGCATTATCTCACAAAGCTTTAGATCTTAAGAGATGATCTTGTGCTGCTTCAATACACCAAGATTTTTCCTCCTCTGCAACATCATAAAGACAGTCGACAATGGTTTTATGAAGGTATTGATCAGACCCTGGTAAAAGACGATGTAGATCATCCCAGTGAAGATCTGCAGCAGAAAAGGTTTGAAAAAAGGTAAACATGTCCTTGTCTTATGAACTAATTCTAACAAAGTTGACCAAGGAAACTGCCTGATCGGACATGTACCTCATGTATTGCCTAGTTCCAGGAATAGGTGCAGCAAAATATAGAAGTTTATTTATCAAACTAGTATTACCTTCATCTACAGCTTTTGCGCATCTCAACCATAGATAATTCAGAAGCACATTTCTTAGCAAAAACATTTCCTCTAGTTAAAGCAGCATGCCTTCATAACATGTTAGTTGCCACGAAAGTAAATGAAAGATGTTTAACAAAGGACCTGTTTAAACGAAATAGATGTTAAAAATACTACTACTGGGATGGATTTTTACCAATCCTTGGCTTAGTGATCTCACCCTTACCATCAGGAAAGAGATCCGGAAAAGATTTGCTGAAGTAACCCGATACAAACTCAGAAGCTGGATTTTGTTACCTTGCTGGCCATGGAATGCAAACTGGTATTGAATCATTAATTTGATGAGATGAATTTAGATGCATAGCCTGATAAATGTTCTCAAGAACAGACTGTTTTGGTCCTGCCATAGCTACTGTAGAAGCTTCTTCAAACAGTGAGTCCTTATTTGGAGCATCAAGATTGTCTTGTGTAATTTTAAGAATTGCAGGATCAACTTGAGGAATGTTTTGAATATAACCATCTTCAGGGTATTAGGAAGCATTATGTTAAGATATATTTATATGGCAGTAGTCCTCATTATTAGCTTTAAGGTACTGTAGTGCTTCTATCACATTTGCACGATTTACATGAAATTATTTGTCTAGTATCTATTCATTCGAACTCTTGATGGCAATTATTGGTAAGTCCTTAGCCAAACGGGGCAATGTGCTGGCCAAATTAGTGATATCCTGATAAAAACTGATTGTATGACCCCTAGGTGTAGAGGCTTACCCCATTCTGTAAACAGCAATTGTAGGACAAATAAGAGAAATTGCTGACTTCTCAATGGGAGATAATCGCTGTAAGCATAATGGGGCAGGGGATGAAGTAAGATCATTTATGTCACTAAAGAGATCTGGAAATTTCTAGCAGCGTTTGCATTTTTAATGGGAATTAATGTCAATACAAATATAATGTTCATGACAATTAATGCAAGATTGCTATGATTATTACTCCAACTCTTAAAACATTGTCTTGCCTGCGGTCAACAATGGGTTATCATAAAACAAATTAAAATCAAAGCGATTGAAAGACAATTATTCAAATAGATCATTTCTAATATGGGAAAGAGTGTTCGAAGCTTCAAAAGATATTTTTAATCATTCCCAGTTCTAAGAATGGTTTTTGTCTATCCTGTCTTTTTGCAATTCTATTTCGCTCTTGCTCATCAGACTGATGCCCATGATCTTCTCTCTTTAACCTCTTGGCATCTCGCTCATTCATTCGGTACCCGTCATCTTCTCTCTTTAACCTCTTGGCATCTCGCTCATTCATTTGGTACCCATCATCTTCTCTCTTTAACCTCTTGGCATCTCGCTCATTCATTTGGTACCAGTCATCTTCTCTCTTTAACCTCTTGGCATCTCGCTCATTCATTTGGTACCGGTCATCTTCTCTCTTTAACCTCTTGGCATCTCGCTCATTCATTTGGTACCCGTCATCTTCTCTCTTTAACCTCTTGGCATCTCGCTCATTAATTTGGTACCCGTCATCTTCTCTCTTTAACCTCTTGGCATCTCGCTCATTCATTTGGTACCCGTCATCTTCTCTTTTTAACCTCTTGGCATCTCGCTCATTCATTTGGTACCCGTCATCTTCTCTCTTTAACCTCATGGCATCTCGCTCATTTATTTGGTACCGGTCATCTTCTCTCTTTAACCTCTTGGCATCTCGCTCATTCATTTGGTACCCGTCATCTTCTCTCTTTAACCTCTTGGCATCTCGCTCATTCATTTGGTACCCGTCATCTTCTCTCTTTAACCTCTTGGCATCTCGCTCATTCATTTGGTACCCGTCATCTTCTCTTTTTAACCTCTTGGCATCTCGCTCATTCATTTGGTACCCGCCATCTCTCTTTAACATCTTGGCATCTCGCTCATTCATTTGGTACCCATCATCTTTTCTCTTTAACCTCTTGGCATCTCGCTCATTCATTTGATACCGGTCATCTTCTCTCTTTAACCTCTTGGCATCTCGCTCATTCATTTGGTACTCATCATCTTCTCTTTTTAACCTCTTGGCATCTCGCTCTTTCATTTGGTACCCGTCATCTTCTCTATTCATTCTCTTGGCCTCTCGTTCATACTGCCGCTCCTCTCCTCGATACTCTTAATCTTCCCTAGCTGATCTTCTAGCCATTAAATCCCTAACTTGTTCCTCCAGCCGAAACCCATTATTTTATCTCTCTCTTATTTTATTCCTCGTCTCAATAGTGTTTTTGCCTAAAGTTGATTTACGTGTTTTTTTCGGCATGATAAAATCAATAAATGTTTTACTTTCAAACCAGAGCACAATACAAATAATAATTATAGTGCTCCTGGAATAGCATTTCGTGTAGATCCGAATTATTTTGCAATTATGAAGAGATGGTAGTAATACTGGGATTGATGGTGATAGTAATGATGGTGGTGATAGTGGGATAGTGGGTTTACAGTAGTAGTGATGATGGTTAAAATGCCCCAGAACGAGAGGCCCACCACAGAAGCCACGAGCAAACACCACACAGAAACACCCGAAAGAAAGGCCCACAGAACGAAAGGACCAGGTGACCGGGCCAACCAGTTCAGACAGGCCCAAGCCCGCAGGGCTAAGCAGCTCCAAACCACACCTGCCTTCTAAAACACTGACCTTTCCCACACCTCACATATACACTACCCTCGTGTCCTACACATCTACCTACATGAGAATGAACATAAATACACCTTAAGTTAATACACCCATGCTCTGTCCCTAAGTTAGGATATTAATATCAACATACCCTAAAATACCTTGTCTTGCCAGACTAAGTTTCTGAAGACCAATCGCCCCCATAAATCTATGTATTCAATCCTTAGGTTAGTTATCTTTATCCGCCATTGTGTTCATCTCTTCCATTTACTTTTCCACAATTGTTATACGTCTTCCAATCACCTCCTTCGTATCCACAGTCCACACTACTCCATTTTGCTTCGTGTCCTACACCTCTTACCCGCCAGACTCTACCTACATGATGATGAACAGGAATACACATTCATATTAAAACACCCATGCCCTGTCCCTAGGTTGAGCCAATGCCAACCAGTTCAGACAGCCATAAATCTATGTATGTTCTTCCATCCGAGAAGTAATATGTTCACCCCTTAAAATACCTTGTCTTGCCAGACTAAGTTTCTGAAGACCAACCACCCCCATAAATCTATGTATGTTCTCCCATCCGAGAAATAATATGTTCACCCCTTAAAATACCTTGTCTTGCCAGACTAAGTTTCTGAAGACCAACCGCCCCCATAAATCTATGTATGTTCTTCCATCCGAGAAGTAGTATGTTAAAAACCCCATGTCCTAATTGATAAGAAACTAAGATACCCACGGGTACACCAGTGTATATAGAACCATTACTCCCGTAAGACCTAGACAGCCATGACTGAAGATGTTAGCCACCATGCTATAACTTAATGCTTACCCAACCAGGGATTGTATATACAACCCTCTGTTACCATTGTATCGACCACTTTCACCACGAAACAATACCGAAGTTAACCCTACGAACTGTCGTTTTCTTTGGTGTATATATCATAGAAAACGCAGCTCCCAGGAACAACTGGACCAGCAAGAAATAGTGTCAGAGTAACAGTATCCATAACCATCGTATTGACGAGTAATAATACACCATGTTTTTCCCTACTTTATCCACAGTCAAGCACACACCTATAGTTAACCTCCTTTTCCCCCACAGCCCCACAGTCCACATGATTCTATCTTTTCCAGACTCATATACCACCCGTATTTGCTCATCCCCCGGTAGCATTTGGCTAACGTACTTTCACTGTCATTCCCCCCAAACTCCAATATCAACTGTAGCCTAATGCCACCCCCACGCCCGGAGACCTTAGGGTCAAACTTCCACGTAGCCCCCTGAACTCTCTCCCTCTCATTAACACCCCGCACTCCTCGACTCTTTTCCGACCTAGCCTCTCCCTCATACCTCTTGAAGATCCTTGATTTTTCCATTGCTAACGCTCTCCAACCTTTTATATATATATATACTCCTATCCAGCCTACCTTCCCTTAGTAGGCCGGAACAACATTAGAACTTTACTAACCCTTTGCATGCCATCTATTCCCTCACAACCCATTCACAACCCTGCACCCAATGATTGTCAGTGCGAGGGTAGCCGCCTCGCCAGTGACTAACTTCTATTGCCATACTTCCAGATAAATGTGGCAGAGTTAGCAACCCAGTCTCCACCACATCCAGCAAGCCATACAGTTAACAACCAACCGATTAAACCAGCTAGTCAAGGCACCTTCGGTTTTGGTATTAAGAACACCCACATCTGTCTCATAAACAGAGGGTTATTACAAACACTTGTGATATGGCAAGCCCCTAGCCACAGCCGCCGGACGACCATCCCGGAGAGAGGGCGCACAGCTACCCCTTTTTACCCACCCGAGGAGGGAGACCCCCACCCCTGCGGAGGTATACCTGACCCCTGTTTTGACTTCCGGGTCATTGCCAGGTAGCACAGGAATTCTTCCTATCAATGAACTAACCATGCATGACTAACCCCTTTACTAACCTCTATTAACCCACAATAACCCATTCACCTTTTTTGCATACTCGGATAATCAAATTAGCACCTCAGCTATACCATAATAATAATAATAATAATAATTCTTTATTCCAGACACATAAGATAGATACAGTATAAATACAGTACGACCTAATGGTCCATATCACATACACTTCTCGTCAGAGCACAGATAATAATTATACACAAAGATATATTAATAAAGACACAATAAAATAAAAAATACAGTAGGCCTATTTACAGAATAGAGCACATATCACATTTTGTCACAATATAACACAGATAGGCTAACTAAGGCTATTGCTCAATGTTGGTTAACACCTATTGCACAGATCATTGCTCATAGTTCAATTAGACCTATATATTACATTACAGTACATACTATGTGTGCAGCAGCTTCTGCCAGTGAGATATAATACGGGATTCATAGATATGATCACTAGACCAAAGAGCTACAATCAGCGTGTTACTGGAGGATTGCAGTCGCTGCGAAAAGCTGTACACCAGTCTCCTGATGACAGCCCGACAGCACTGCACATCCAACAGTGTGCACACCATACTAGTGCTTTCATATTTAGAGAGACCAATGAACATCTTGAGTATATTATGATAGGATGTACACAGACCATTTATGGTGGCTCTCTTATACTTCCACCACAAATGGGCCGTGTACATAGAGGAACAATATGTCCGGAACAAAGTGACTTTAGTTTCCCAATTACACATGTGGAATTTTCTCAAGATGGTGTTACCACGTAAATATAGCTGTCTGCGCTGACGGCCGATATCTGCATCATCTGAGCAATCGTTTGAGATAATGTGTCCCAGGTATTTTATTTTGTTTACTTCTTGAATAATTTGATTATTGAGTGAGAAATTTGGCAGTTTACTTTTATACAGTAATTTTGATCTAAATATAAGAACAGCACTTTTCAGTGGGTTGAATTTAACACAATGTTTACTACCAAAAGATTCACATATATCAAGAAGTTTGCTCAGACCCGCAGAAGACGGTGCAATAATGACCAGATCATCAGCATACATGAGATGGTTGATGATTTTATTCCCACCATAACATCCAATCTGCTCTTTATTCAATTTATCACTTAATTCATCCATATATACATTGAATAAGTAAGGTGAGAGAATACTACCCTGTCTCACTCCATTGGTTACTGTAAAGGAATCCGAAATAATGTTACCCCATCTTACATTAAATGTTTGATTGGCGTACCAGTACTTCAAGATTCTCAGTATATAGGATGGCACTCCCCTTGTTGCTAATTTATCAAACAGGATATTGTGGCAGACTCTGTCAAATGCCTTACTAGCATCAAGAAAGCATGCAAAAATAGAGCTGTTCATTTTGATGTACCCATCCACTAGCTCCTTCAGAGTGTAGATGCACTGGTCCGTACCATGATTCTTTTTAAAACCAAATTGATTACTATTAGTTGAGATATACACTGAGATTCTGTCTAAAATGATTAACTCTAGTATCTTACTTACAATACTGGCAAGGGCAATAGGTCTATAGTTGTCTTTTGATGTAATTTTGCCAGCCTTGTCTTTAATTACTGGTATCAAGGTAACGGACATCATAGATTCTGGTAGGAAACCATGGATTAGAAAGCTGGTAAAGCAACTGCTGAGTTTCTCCAAGAGGAGAGTGGAGGAGTACTTCAAATGTTCAGCATATATACCATCAAAACCACAGGATTTGTTAGCATCTAGCCTACTTATTGCAGCCTTGATTTTTTCACTTGTAACTTTAATTGTGTCATATTTTTCTTCTTTGTTACACTCTGTTGTAGCAGCAATGGTATTTCCTTGGTGCCCAACAGAGTTAAACAAAGTTTGGTAATGTGTTTTCCAAAGATTGGCTATGTTATTAGTACCAGAGATCCCATCTACACTAACGGGTAGAGGTGTGCAGCTATTATGCATTTTTTTAATATCCTTCCAGAAGGCCAATGTGTCTTTGCTAGCAAAGTTTTTGGCCAATGCTTCTCTTCTTAATACATTTTCATTGTTTTTTATATATCTGATTGCATACTTGCATCTAGCCTTTAGTCTGGTGAACATGTCAAAAATGGGTCCCTGTCTCGGTTTGTTATGATCCAGCCATACACTACGAGCATCTCGGGATGCCTGGTATAGTTCTGAAACATGGTCATTCCACCCAGGTTTGTTAAAAGAGTAATTTTTGTTATGCTTGTGAAATACTATGTCACTAGCCTTAGTAAGACAAGATATAATATTATTGTACAGCTTGCTGACTTCTTCTCGATGACTAGCATTAACACAATTGGGGTCTTCACAGGTAATGGCATCCTCACTGCCAGGATCAAGCTCAGAAAGGAGAGTGTGTGTTAAAGTGCAAAAATAGAATGAAGACTGAGTAATATAAGAGAGACGCTCCTATCACAGCTGGCCCAGTCCTCCTCGCAAAGTAGATCCAGTCTCCCTCCCCTAAATACTTCCAATATAGCCAAAATAGTACCTCTTACTAAGGCTCAGTTATATCACATTATGAAGGCTCCCTATAGCCATGTGCCACAACAGTACTCACCACCTTACCGAGTCCCCGTATCTATTGAGAGCTCAAATAATTCCATAAGACTCGAGATCCCTATGGCCTACAGGGTCCAAAACCGAGCCTATAAACCCAGCCCCCGCCCCCAGTAAAATCAGTTGAAAGATAGACACCAACCAGTGGCTGGCCCCCTTAAGTTGACCTCTAGCTCTGCCCTTGTGTTGTTCCTGAGATTTGAGATTCCAGAGCCGGCAGACTCCGTGGCAGATTTGAGATAGAAGCATCTGTCCACGTACAAGAAATCTACGTGCACCTTATAACCTTCACACACACCAGTGGGTATATAAGCGTGTAGCCAGCAATGATCGCCAAGAGATCCGTCTTGAGAACTTCCTACATATTGACCACCTGGACGGCCGCGGAACCAGTCGTTAGCCCCCAACATCACGGACGCAAGATAACCAGGACCAGACCAACCAAATACTACCCAAGATTCACTTTATTAGTACTAACGTGTTGCAGTACTAATTAGAAATTCACTTATTAATCTTTCTATGAAGTGGCTATATCTTTGCCCAGTGTAATTCATATATAACCATTCCATTTGGGAAGTGCTAAGCGTATCAGTGTTTATTAATTAACAGGCGACATTAACTCTCGTAATTACCTTTATCCAGATATTATTACATAGAAGTAAAACCATAGTGATATCTAACGTTCGCCCACTGATTTGTGTTCTACGTATTTCTGCCATAAGAATATAAAACTTAGATCAGTACCCCCCTGAGGTTACTAGAATTCCCGTGCTCTAAAACATACGCGTGTCTAATTCTAGTCTGTGAACTACTACTTGTGCACCAGACCTGCCAGTAATAAATCTAATTAGTGAAATTGAATCTATAAGTAACATTGAGGTCTTCCAGTATAAACTTGCGAACCAAACCAGTGATCAGAAGAGTATACCTGAACGTTGGAAGTGGGAGACTAGGCTCCATCCAGATCCACTAATGCTAGCGGTTCATTTCTATCATTTGTCTTGTACGAGTATTCATACTTTCTTATGCTCCCTATTAACCTTCTTAAATAAACGTGATTGTGTGTCTTGTTACCGTGTGTTTATTTTGTGTTCTCTATTCCTCATACCTTGTATTGTGCATGCAGCCTTATATACCCAGTCAGTTAGAACTCACATTACCCAAGTTAATCCTGTAGAAAAACAGGGCATAACATTGGCGGCAGCGGTGGTTCTTGATTCGGATAAAAGGTTGCATTACATTGCAAGTTTGGAACACCCAGAACACGATAACATCATGGCGCACCGTTCTCACATTCCCATCCCACATTATGATGGAGAAACTTACGAGATCGAAACGTTCATGGACATAGTGAAACCCATACTTGACCTAGTTTATACCACGGATGCAGAAAAAATAGCCGTGACATTAACGAACCTGGGAAAAGCCGTTTCCCTGGTTGCCTACCAAGTGTACCCTGCTCTCACATGGGACGAATTTCGCCCAATAGTGATAGAAGCCATTAAGCCTTCGTTGGGCGTTTTCGTGGCCCACACCCGTATCCAAGACACTAAATTCGAAGGCGATCTAGATGCCACAGTGAATAAGATCGCCCAACACATAAAAGTTTCTTTCCCCACATTGACCAGAATCCAACAAGAGCAGCAGATTCTGGTCAACCTTGTATCAATATTGCCCTCAGCAGTAAAAGACCATTTCCGTGTGCACGATTTCGTCGGATACCAAAAAGATTTCATCACGATCCGACGTATTTTGGCCGTGCGCACAGAAGCACCCACCCAAATCGCTGTAATCAAGAGGTTTCCCACGCACCCGCAGCACCCCGACCACCAAAACTCCAAGAATGCCTACCCATCCTCATCCTTCCACAACAGACCCACCTACCCTTCCGGCAAGCCCCAACCCAGTAGACCCCGGTTCCAACCTACCCAGCCACGCAGAATCTTCAACCGGAACAAAACCTACAACACCTACCAAAGTAAAAACCCTACCTTAGTAATTATCAACCCCTATGATTTCCCTGCCTGTAATGCTCAGTGTGCCCTCCATCAAATTCGTGACTCTGCCAAACCTCGCCCCTTTACTCCTCGCATTTCTGTAAATGAAGAGGAGTTGGGACAAGAGGAAGAAATGGAGAAAAGGCACACTGGAGAAATAGCCCCTATCATGACCTTAGAGGATACCGAGGAAACCCTGGAGGAGGTAGATACCGACCCCCAGGATTTTTAAAGTACCCCCCGCCCAAGATGGCCTCGGCGGGGGACGCCATAACTGACCGCACTGCCCCCATTTATTACATGGCCAAAATCAAGGACATTCCTGTCCGCTTGTTAATCGACACGGGAGCTGCCAAGTCATGTTTGTTCAAGTCTTATTATGATCAACACCACCGACTATTTGGCCCCTTGTTAACCACCAAAGCAGAACTAATCTCAGCTGCTGATACTTACTTAAATCTCCTAGGAGACACTTTGCCCCTGTCAGTAACTACTCCTGCCCCCCATGCTCGTTGTTATCACACGTTCACAGTATTTTCCTCCCACTGTAAACATTACGATGGTTTCCTTGGACTTGACCTTCAAAAACTCCAGGGCCAGGTTGACTGCGGTCAAAGGCTGATCTCATTAAAAAAAAAATTCCAACCCAAAGCCTCTGACAAACCAATCACGCAGAAACCCATTCACAAAAAGAAAAAACACCTTCCCCCTCAACAAACCCTGAGTCAGGGTTACCAAGTTGCAGCTAGCACTAAGGTAACTCCTAAACCCTCCCCTTACCCCGAGTTCTCTCAAAATATCACTCAATTCAGTAAAAAAATGCCTCAACAAACGAAAGAAGACAAGTCCAAGCAACTCTCTCTCGGTAATCCCCTCAATTCTCGTAACTCTGTCCAGGATAAATCCTCCCATGTTTTCAGGACAGACTCGGATATATGTAACCATAATTCTATCAAATGTTTATGTACACATGTTTCCAGGGAAAATGCCGACCTATGTACCCAACAATGTTTCCCCCATGCCCCCAGAAATGTTCAGCTATCCCACAACCAACACAATTTCCCTTGTGACAGTTTTCCGTCAGTAGCTCCCTTTCCCCCCCACACAATTCACACCCCTAGAAAACTTCACAACCCCACACTTGACTCGCCCTCTCATGACAAACAAACTCACCAGTCCCAGATAACCTCTAACCAGACCGTTACTGCCACCAAGAAAATTCCCCACATTCGTCCTGTTAACAACCCCAAATCAATACACCAGTCCTCCACCAATAACTCATGTTCTACACCTAACTCTTCCCCCACCAACCCTCCACAGTCCCACCAACAAATCCCGTTTTCTAACTCGCTCACCTCTCACCACCCTGACCCGCCCGCACGCGCCGTTAATCCTCCCCTCACGCGTGCCGACCGAGGGACACAACTATGTTCCCACCATGCCCCCAGAAATGTCCAGCTATTCCACACCCACCCCAATCCCTCTTGTGACAGTTTTCTGTCAGTAGCTCCCTTCCACCCCCACACAATTCACACCCCTAGAAAACTTCAAAATCCCACACTTAACTCGCCCTCTCATGACAAACAAAACCACCAAATCCATATAAACTCCAAACAAACCGTCACTGCCACCGACAAAACTCCCCAAATTCGTCCTTCTAACAACCACCAATCCTTACATCAGTCCTCCACTAATAACCCATCTTCTATACCTCACTCTTCCCCCACCAACCCTCCACAGTCCCTCCAACAAATTCCGTTTTCTAACTCCCTCACACGCGCCCCACTGATCCTCCCACACGCGCCGTTAATCTCCCCCTCACGCGTGACCCCCACCAAAGTGACCTTTCCCCCCTTATGCGTACCAAGCACCTGCTCGCCAGTCGATCCCCCACCATCATTAGCCCAGCTGTAGTTCAAGATAAATGCCAAATTCCCCCCCGCCATAAAAAATGGGTGAACCTTCGACCCATACCCCAAACTCACATGATATTTTCCCCCACTACCACGTCCACCAACCCCAATCGTTGCCTCTTACAACCCGCCATCATTTCCGCTCGCATCAACCACATTCTCGTGGCAAATATCTCTGAGGAATCCCTGACATTACCAAAAGGTCTCATTATAGGAGACCTCGAAACTTTTGATGACCTCCCCATAGATTTTAATGACACCCCTACCAGCCTCCAATTGCCCCCTCTCCCGGACACTTTATCCGACCACCAAAAACACGGCATGTACGACCTATTGCTAGAGTTCAGTGATGTGTTTGCCCAACAACCCACCAAAATCGAACAGACCGATGTAGAACAACACATCATTAACACCACAGGCCCCCCCATACGACAACCATCCCGTAGAAAAAATCCCATACAACGTCAGGAAGAGGAACGCCAAGTCCAAGAGATGTTAGAGGCCGGTATTGCCACCCCGTCCATTAGTCCCTGGTCTTCCCCTGTTGTCCTAGTAAAAAAGAAAGATGGGTCAACCCATTTTTGCGTCGATTACAGGAGGTTGAATGACGTAACCATTAAAGACGCTACGCCATTACCCCGGATAGACGATTCCCTTGACTCCCTATACGGATCCAGATGGTTCACTACCCTCGACTTGCAAGCAGGGTATTGGCAAGTGCCTATCAAGGCCGAGGACCAAGAGAAAACAGCATTTTCCACTAGTGGTGGCCACCACTACGAATTTAACGTCCTACCTTTTGGCCTCTGTAACGGACCCGCCACTTTCTCCCGTTTGATGGAAGCGGTATTACATGGCCTAACCTGGGAAACCTGCCTAGCCTATCTAGACGATATTATTGTGTACTCACCAACCTGGGAAGAACACCTCCTCAGGTTGAGACAAGTCTTTCAAAGAGTCCGAGCCGCCGGGTTGAAATTAAAACCCTCAAAGTGCGAGATTGCCCGAAATAAGGTAGATTTCCTCGGCCACGTAATATCTGAACATGGTATTGCACCAGACCCAAAGAAACTTCAAGCCATACAAAACCAACCCCCACCCACCACCGTTAAAGGAGTACGTTCGTTTCTAGGTTTAGCCACATACTACAGACGTTTTGTCCCCCACTTTGCCACCATAGCCAGACCCCTCCACCAACTCACCCACAAAGACACAAAGACACAAAGTTCACCTGGACACCTCAAAGAGACCTCGCGTTTAACACTTGAAACAAAAGCTAATCCAAGCCCCTATTGTCGCTTTCCCTGATTACCATAAACCTTTCTGTCTTTATACCGACGTATCTCTGTACGCCATTGGTGCAGTTTTAGCTCAAGTCAGAGACGGAGAGGAACATGTGATAGCGTATGCCAGCTCCACCCTCAACCAAGCACAACAGAATTATGCAGCCACCAAGAGAGAGTGCTTAGGGATCATTTGGGCACTCAGCCACTTCCGGTCATTTGTGTTGGGCGCAAAACTCGATATAATCACCGACCATCAATCTTTGCAATGGTTGCGTAAATGCGAAACCAACTCAGCCATTTTGGTACGTTGGAGGGAGACACTAGAGGACTACGATTTTACAATACAGTATCGTCCAGGAAAACTTCACACCAATGCAGACGCCCTGTCACGTTTGCCAGTACCAAAAGACCCCCCCACCAACCTAGCCGCCTTACAAAACACAGAGCTTTTATCTACCCCCATCCCCCAACATAATTCCCCCTCAGCCCCCTCCCTAATTCAATCTTGGGAAACAAGAATCAGACCACCCTGGATACCGTTAAATGTCTTCAGGAAACTGACTCGCTGGGGAGATCAACTTGCCACAGACTCTGGTCACATAATCTTAGACCCCACCATTGCCCACGACTACATGATTGCCATCCACGAGGGAAACAGCATACACCTTGGACAAAAGAAGATGTTAAAAATCTTCACAGATCAATACTGGACCCCCAACCCCTCCAAAATTGCACAACGAGTGACAGAATCCTGCAAACCTTGTTTATTGGGGAAGGATAGATCACGCACCCCAGGCCCAGCTGGTACCATGTCTGCTAACAAACCGTTCCAAGTCCTATCCCTCGACATCATGGGCCCGTTTCCTTCTTATGCTGGCAACCGCTATATCGTCACATTTGTTGACGTATATTCAAAATTTTTAATAGCCTGCCCAGTTAACCCAGGAACTGCGGGGAGACTCTTAAGAGTTCCCCCGGCGGACTGCGGGGAGACTCTTAAGAGTGAGTGAAAAAAAAAATCAACTTTTGACATTTTTTTTTTTTTTTTTTTGGCCCCTGGGCCATGCAAAATCTCAGTCCTCTACCTCCCCTCCTTCCCCACTCCTCTTCAGTTATCACCTATTCCCCTGAGATTTAACATTAGCGAGTTGCAAGCAGGGTGTTGTCATCACTGATGGCAAGCGAGTGCAAGAGAGAGAGAGAGTATCGATCGACTGTGTCTCAGTGGCCTTGGGGGAAATTGGCGGGAAAGCAGCTTGCCTCACCCATACATTATACAACTGCAGGCTATATCCGATTTTGACCATCCAAACGCTGTTTTCACTCGTTTTATTGTTGTTTCAGGTTAATACCTTTATAATCAACCCATAATAGGCGCATATGGATAAGTATTAATGCTATTAATGGTACAATGAATATTTTAGTGACGGAAACACCTCAAATACATGCGCACAGGGAGAGGTGTCTAATTACCCCCATGTGCACTTCAGAGGTTAAAGACCACACAGCCACCACAGTCGCCACACTGCTTGCCACAGAAGTGTTCCCTATATTCGGCCTTCCCTTTGCTCTTCTATCCGACAATGCCCCCGAGTTTAGTGGACACGTTTGGCACCAGTTCACCCAACAATGTGGTATTAAGATTAAACACTCATCCCCGTACTGGCCTCAAGGAAATGCTATATGCGAACGCAGCCATCGCACCATCAACAACCAGTTACGTACAAAAATGATTGCTCTTAACACCTCAGACTGGCCATCACAACTAAAGATGATACAATGGGGCATGAACACCTGTCCCCGAGAAGACGGTATTTCCCCTCATGAACGTGTTTACGGCGTACCCCCCCTGTTACTGCCATTCCACTATCACGCTCACCTCCCCTCCACCACCTCCACAATTGACCCATTGCAACATCTGCAAAACACCCTCCATACCGCCCAAACCTGTCAAGACACCCAAACTGATAACCCCGATGACAAAAACCCTTTCGCCATCCATGACACCATAATGGTAGCCAACCTCCCTGTCACCAACAAATTAGGCCCTCGCTATGTCGGGCCCTACACCATCATACAAGTCCCAAACGCCTATCAAGTCACCATCGATTATCACGGCGTGACTCGCACGTTCCGAACTAGATTCGTCCGAGCGTTTAAACCTCTAAAACCACAAGACAATACCCCACCCCACACGTCTGACCCGGAATTAAACACCCCTACTAACCCTTCCACTCAGGCTATGAATATTCCCATACAAACCCCTAAGGGCCTAAGCCCTCCGACACCGAACCGACAAATCATTCCTCAACATACCCCCCAAACTAACCTCCACAAACCCCAAGCCCCCACTATCACACCCTCCTCCACCATGACACCTTCTTTCACTTCTGATAGTCAAGTACCTCCCCAACTTATCCAAGTACGAAAACCTCCACCCACAACCCCGACCACAACAGAAACCCTCCCGTCTAGCCCTGAGATACCTCCCCCAGGCACCACAGTAAGAAAGCCACCCCCACCCACCCAAAACCAAGTACACACCCAAACGCACCACACAATCTACCTCAGTAACCTCACGCTACAACTTACGCCCACGACAAAAATCTTTTAAAACCTCCAGAAAACACACCCTGCTAACCAAGCTCCGTAGGGCTGCCAGACCACTACCCTCCTCCTCCTCTTCTTCTTCTTTGCCGAATTCTCCTCCACAAAGGGAAAGAAGACGAATAATCACCAGGAAACACCATAAACCCTCTAACTATATTCCAGAAATAACAACCCCCCACCCCCCCACGAAAACACATACCTTCCTCTTCAACCTCATCCCCTCTCAACCCCCACCTCATTACCCCGAATGACCTGCTAGATCTACCCCCCCACCAAACTCCCATAAAACCGCCTACTTCCACCACCAGCAAATCACCGACCTCACCAAAGAACACACCCCACACACGTCCCTACCCCCAACCCTCCAACTTAAATCTCCACTCCCTACTCACCCCTCTCGCCCCCCCCGCATCCACCCCTTTCCCCTTCACTATCCCCGCGACCCCACCCACACATCAACCAACCTCCTCATCTCATCGAACCCCCAACCAACCAACCCCTAAAACATCCCCCCCCACAAAGTCGCCCCTGAGAGAACCTCCATACATACCCCCACCAAATCCTCTTCCATTCCGCCTACCACCCTCACCCAAAAACCTCCACACGCATCTACCTCTCAAATAACCCCCGACCTCGCCCCCAATAAATGCCTTCCACCTGTAAAACGTTCTTCCCCTCAATATAAAACATCGTCGAGCGACTCAAGTCCCACGACAAACATCTACCTTCCCACCAGGACCTCCAAAGGTAGAATAATCAACAGACCCATCAGATTTAAAGATAGTTATACAAAAACAACACCCCGTTCTGACACTAAAGACCCAAGCCACACAACACACACACCCCCTCCTTCTCACACACCTCCTTCACGCACTTTACCTAAACCGATATTGCGCATTGCCTCACTATATTTCCCCAGCCTACAACACCACCCAAGAAAACCCCCAAAACCCCAGACTCATATCCCCCCTTCATCCCCAGCTCCGTTTTCAAGCGTTAATCCCTCCCCTTCAGTTAGTAACCCATTCACCACACTGAAGAGGCCTCCTGTCAGTCCCACACACCTCACTCGATACATGACCTCCACCATGAACAAATCCACACCCTTCGTCGCCCCCGTCCCTACCCCCACGGGGGAAAATTACAAACCATTCATACGAAAGGTTAAAGTAAAAACGTCCACAGGACGCTTAGCCCGTCTACAACGCCCACATCAAGCCCGGGCAACCGCCCTCCACAACACTGAGGACACATTCCTACAGGTCTACATAGACCTGCAAAAGAAACCTGACCCTCGCTCTCTTGCTTGGTGGGACCTTCTCAATACCCTCAAAATGACCCACCATGACTATGCTTCTTTTTACTTCACCCTTGAGGCTCGAGGACGAGCCTACAATGAAGGAGGGGGAAGTAAAATGCCCCAGAACGAGAGGCCCACCACAGAAGCCACGAGTGAACACCACACAGAAACACCCGAAAGAAAGGACCAGGTGACCGGGCCAACCAGTTCAGACAGGCCCAAGCCCGCAGGGCTAAGCAGCTCCAAACCACACCTGCCTACCCCTTCTAAAACACTGACCTTTCCCACACCTCACGTATACACTACCCTCGTGTCCTACACATCTACCTACATGAGAATGAACATAAATACACCTTAAGTTAATACACCCATGCTCTGTCCCTAAGTTAGGATATTAATATCAACATACCCTAAAATACCTTGTCTTGCCAGACTAAGTTTCTGAAGACCAATCACCCCCATAAATATATGTATTCAATCCTTAGGTTAGTTATCTTTATCCGCCATTGTGTTCATCTCTTCCATTTACTTTTCCACAATTGTTATACGTCTTCCAATCACCTCCTTCGTATCCACAGTCCACACTACTCCATTTTGCTTCGTGTCCTACATCTCTTACCCGCCAGACTCTACCTACATGATGATGAACAGGAATACACATTCATATTAAAACACCCATGCCCTGTCCCTAGGTTGAGCCAATGCCAACCAGTTCAGACAGCCATAAATCTATGTATGTTCTTCCATCCGAGAAGTAATATGTTCACCCCTTAAAATACCTTGTCTTGCCAGACTAAGTTTCTGAAGACCAACTGCCCCCATAAATCTATGTATGTTCTTCCATCCGAGAAGTAGTATGTTAAAAACCCCATGTCCTAATTGATAAGAAACTAAGATACCCACAGGTACACCAGTGTATATAGAACCATTACTCCCGTAAGACCTAGACAGCCATGACTGAAGATGTTAGCCACCATGCTATAACTTAATGCTTACCCCAACCAGGGATTGTTTATACAACCCTCTGTTACCATTGTATCGACCACTTTCACCACGAAACAATACCGAAGTTAACCCTACGAACTGTCGTTTTCTTTGGTGTATATATCATAGAAAACGCAGCTCCCAGGAACAACTGGACCAGCAAGAAATAGTGTCAGAGTAACAGTATCCATAACCATCGTATTGACGAGTAATAATACACCATGTTTTTCCCTACTTTATCCACAGTCAAGCACACACCTATAGTTAACCTCCTTTTCCCCCACAGCCCCACAGTCCACATGATTCTATCTTTTCCAGACTCATATACCACCCCGTATTTGCTCATCCCCCGGTAGCATTTGGCTAACGTACTTTCACTGTCATTTCCCCCCAAACTCCAATATCAACTGTAGCCTAATGCCACCCCCACGCCCGGAGACCTTAGGGTCAAACTTCCACGTAGCCCCCTGAACTCTCTCCCTCTCATTAACACCCCGCGCTCCTCGACTCTTTTCCGACCTAGCCTCTCCCTCATACCTCTTGAAGATCCTTAATTTTTCCATTGCTAACGCTCTCCAACCTTTTATATATATACTCCTATCCAGCCTACCTTCCCTTAGTAGGCCGGAACAACATTAGAACTTTACTAACCCTTTGCATGCCATCTATTCCCTCACAACCCATTCACAACCCTGCACCCAATGATCGTCAGTGCGAGGCTAGCCGCCTCGCCAGTGACTAACTTCTATTGCCATACTTCCAGATAAATGTGGCAGAGTTAGCAACCCAGTCTCCACCACATCCAGCAAGCCATACAATTAACAACCAACCGATTAAACCAGCTAGTCAAGGCACCTTCGGTTTTGGTATTAACCCGGGAGCTGCCGGGAGACTCTTAAGAGTTCCCCCGGCGCACTGCGGGGAGACTCTTAAGAGTCAGAGAAAAAAAAAATCAACTTTTGACATCGAAATTTTTTTTTTTTTTTTGGCCCCTGGGCCATGCAAAATCTCAGTCCTCTACCTCCCCTCCTTCCCCACTTTCCTCCTCTCCTTCAGTTATCACCTATTTTCCCTGTTATTCCCTTATTCTGAGGTATATTTTCGTGCTAACATTAGAAATCCGATTGGAGGGTGTGGTCATCACTGATAGCAAGCGAGTGCAAGAGAGAGAGAGAGAGTATCGATCGACTGTGTCTCAGTGGCCTTGGGGGAAATTGGCGGGAAAGCAGATTGCCTCACCCATACATTATACAACTCGCGGGCTATATCTCCGATTTTGACCATCCAAACGCTGTTTTCACTCGTTTTATTGTTGTTTCAGGTTAATACCTTTATAATCAACCCATAATAGGCGCATATGGATAAGTATTAATGCTATTAATGGCACAATGAATATTTTAGTGACGGAAACACCTCAAATACGTCAGCACAGGGGGACGTTTCCAATTACCCCCATGCGCACTTCAGAGGTTAAGAACACCCACATCTGTCTCATAAACAGAGGGTTATTACAAACACTTGTGATATGGCAAGCCCCTAGCCACAGCCGCCGGACGACCATCCCGGAGAGAGGGCGCACAGCTACCCCTTTTTACCCACCCGAGGAGGGAGACCCCCACCCCTGCGGAGGTATACCTGACCCCTGTTTTGACTTCCGGGTCATTGCCAGGTAGCACAGGAATTCTTCCTATCAATGAACTAACCATGCATGACTAACCCCTTTACTAACCTCTATTAACCCACAATAACCCATTCACCTTTTTTGCATACTCGGATAATCAAATTAGCACCTCAGCTATACCATAGAATGAAGACTGAGTAATATAAGAGAGACGCTCCTATCACAGCTGGCCCAGTCCTCCTCGCAAAGTAGATCCAGTCTCCCTCCCCTAAATACTTCCAATATAGCCAAAATAGTACCTCTTACTAAGGCTCAGTTATATCACATTATGAAGGCTCCCTATAGCCATGTGCCACAACAGTACTCACCACCTTACCGAGTCCCCGTATCTATTGAGAGCTCAAATAATTCCATAAGACTCGAGATCCCTATGGCCTACAGGGTCCAAAACCGAGTCTATAAACCCAGCCCCCGCCCCCAGTAAAATCAGTTGAAAGATAGACACCAACCAGTGGCTGGCCCCCTTAAGTTGACCTCTAGCTCTGCCCTTGTGTTGTTCCTGAGATTTGAGATTCCAGAGCCGGCAGACTCCATGGCAGATTTGAGATAGAAGCATCTGTCCACGTACAAGAAATCTACGTGCACCTTATAACCTTCACACACACCAGTGGGTATATAAGCGTGTAGCCAGCAACGATCGCCAAGAGATCCGTCTTGAGAACTTCCTACATATGGACCACCTGGACGGCCGCGGAACCAGTCGTTAGCCCCCAACATCACGGACGCAAGATAACCAGGACCAGACCAACCAAATACTACCCAAGATTCACTTTATTAGTACTAACGTGTTACAGTACTAATTAGAAATTCACTTATTAATCTTTCTATGAAGTGGCTATATCTTTGCCCAGTGTAATTAATATTATAGGTTTGACTCCTGCAAGGAGATAAAGAAAACCTAATATTTAGTAGTGGCCCCGTAATCATTGACGAACATGCCTATTACATAAGGCACCCTCTTCAAACACTCATCCGCCGTAGTTTGAATCTACCGCGCAGAGCATAACAAATTTGAGGAGCCTTCATCATGAGCGCACGCGACCTCACTCATGGCTTCAGTCATTATGAATTGGGTTCTCACTACGAACAAAATTCGTAAAAAATAAAAAGAAAAAGAAAATAAGAATAACTATTCAATAAGCTTTCCATCATATCGTGGATGTACTTGTGTGGATCTTTGACCAGACGCTAATTCAGGTGTCATTCTTCCTTCACTGACATATCAAGTAAACCAAAATCCTCAATACATCAACGAATGGGAAGGGGATGGTCGGGAGGGCCCCAGTCGTCAATGATTACGGGGCCACTACTAAATATTAGGTTTTCTTTATCTCCTTGCAGGAGTCAAACCTATAATTTATTAGTGGCCCCTCCATCATTGACGAACATGCCTGATATCTAAGACTGGAGGGGGACATTTGTAATCATATCATAACTAGTAAAAGCAGATAATCAAACAACCACATAGTATTCTTACTTTGTAAAAAAGATATATTTGGGTGCATAAACTTTATACAGCCTAAATCTTCAAAAAGGGGTACAAGCAGGAGCGTGCTTCAAAGAAGCCTGCTTGAAAAAGGGTTAACTCTGAGACTGTACACAGATCTGCTAGTTAAGAAGGCACCCCACTTAAAGTAAGTGGTGAAAACTAAAAACTTATAAGTTTACATGTGCACATATAAACCCCATTAACTAGTGGATATATTACTAAAAATATACCCAAACATTAATGAATTCTTGTACTTTCGTAGAAGTACTGAACTCGGGTACTTATGCAGAAGTAATTACTTCAAAAATAAAAGTCGCAGTTGCAACTACTGAGATTTCTTAAAAATCTATTGCTTCACAGCCAAAACTACTTACAACAAGAATTGTTGTAATATTACTATTGGCCTTTAGCACAATTTCCTGTAATGAATACTACAGAGAAATTTTATATCACAATACCTACAAACAGTATCACAGCTCGTATGTTCCGTACACATACTCCGGCGGGGTCTAGGGTGTCCTATGTTACACTGACTGCACCCTCCCCCCCCCCCCCTTTTCTTGAAATTAAACAAAAAGTGACTCAAAGGGCCACCTAGACCCTCTGCCTTAAAGCTATACATGGCAAGGAAGGTTTGTCTAGAGCTACTGAAAGGTATCGAGTCAAAAACGCATGATTAGAGGCCCACAACTGTGTGGACTTAATATCTTCCACCGAAAGATTATTAAGGAAACGTAAAGAGGCTGCCCCCTTGCGTAAATCGTGGGTCTTACCCACAACGCCGGGATTATTCTCTTTAAAGACCTCGACCAAGAGAGAAGCCAGTGTACGCTCCATCAAGCGTTTACCCGTACTTGCTACCCATAAAGCACCCTGGTGATTTAGAGGTGCCACTTTCAAATATTTGGTTAGAGCTTGCACTGGACAAAAAAGATGGTGCACCTTTCCCCTTTTCAACGCCGGCACCGTGAACTCTGAAAACACGTGTTCACTGTGCTCATTCTTGGCTATGAATCCTGGGAAGGTGCAATGTGAATACACTCATTAAGCCTACCAAACCTGAGGCAATTAGGTGTGTTGCTCATCGCCGCCAGCTCAGATACTCTGTTCCCGGTAGCCAAAGCCATAAGGAATACTGCCCTTTTTATAAAAGTAATGTAAAATCTGCAGTCTTTGGTACAGACGGGAACGAAGTAACGACAATGCTGTGTCCAGAGACCAGGTAGGCATGAGCTGACGGGGAGGTGGGCGGAGTTTAAAACCTGCCCTCATAAATCACTACAGATAAATGTTTCTGCACGAACAGATAAATTAAATAATTAACAACCAACGCCACCGAGGGCACAGCTTGTTCTGTTCTAAGAATCCAAGACGTAAAAGCTTGCCAATGCGATTGATACTGTCGCTTTGTAGACTGGGTATATTGATTCGTGAATTTAATGGTCACGTCGCTACCATATGGTGCTAGCCACTTGGCCTCCTGAATGTCCATAATGCACAAGTCAGCGAGGTTTCGAGGTTGCCAATTGTGTCTAAGTGGAACAACCCGACCAGGAGTGACACCGGGTGCGGGCACCACGTGTTCAAATGCTGGTACCACACTGCGCCGGCCACAGGGGCGCGATTAGCGAGACTACGCCCCGCTAATCCTGTAGTTTGTTGACTACGTGGCACATTAGAGACGCGTCTGGCGGCGGAAAATGGAACTCCACCTGTTCCCGTCCGTCATCAGAGCGTCTGGTCCGCCCGCCGGCGTTATTGTCCGGCGGGTGAGGTACAGTGGGAGTTTGTGAGTCTTCTCAGACGCAAACAAATCCACTTGTGGATGGTAATGCTCCGCAATCGCTTGAGCGCCCATTCTACTGTTGTGCTTTGTCTCTGAGACAGAGTGTCTGCCCAGACGTTTGCTACGCCTGGGAGATAAGATGCGTGAAGATGAATGTCCAGCCTGTTGGCTAGTATAAAAATCTTTTCTGACACGTTTAGCAACTTCCGAGATCTCGTTGACCCTTGTTTCTGAATACAGTGAACCGCATTCAGATTGTCCATTCTGAAGGCCACCGACTTGCCCCGCAAAGCAGAGCCGTGAGCCTGAAGGACAGATAAGGGGACTAGTAAGTCTTTGACATTGATGTGGAAGATTTCTAAATGGGACCAAAACCCTTGACCCTGATGCCCGAGGTTTGACTAAAAGCCCCAACCTATCGTTCCTGACGCATCCGTGTCTACCCATACCGACGGCGGAGGAGAGGTTCATGACATGACTGAGTGCAACATTTCTCTCTTCGCCCAAACCGCTAGTAAGTTGTGTAATAATGTTGGGATAGGCCATAATATTCCCGCCGGTAATAGTGGGAAATATTTGTTGCCCTCCAAGATTAAACGTTTGACTTTCAACCGGCCCAACTTCACAGTTAGTTGAACCCAGTTGAGAGAACCGACTAGAGATTCCCAAAGTCTCTGTGTCGTAGTCAGACTGTGGAGAAACATAAACATTTTTTTTGCGAAATCTGTTTCGAGTGTCCACACTCTGACTCAGAGTGAGAGAAGCTGTGTCCTCGACCAGCCCTATCCACTGAAATACTTGTGAGGGAACAAGGGTTTGACTTTTACTAAGTTGACCTTGAATCCTAGAGATTTGAGATGATTTAACGTAATATAGACATGAATGATGCATAACTTTTCTGTCTCTGCCACCACCAGTTAGTCGTCCAGATACCACAAGACCCTGATCCCTTGTTCTAACATGGGCATCAGGGCTTGCCGGGACTTTGCTTGAATGCTTGTGCCAAATTGAAAACAGTCTTCCAAACTGCTGGTGAAATCAAAGAAGGAGTTAGAACTGGAGACAGAACTACTTGGCTTGCAATACGGTCAGGAAGTTTCTTCACTAAGAACATCCTCAGATCCTGCCTTGCTCGAACTGCCTCTAATAAGGCCGTCCGAATATCTCCTAAAGACTTGGATGGAAGTCTGGAGAAGCAAGCGCCGGGAAAGTTCAATGGCTTTCCTGACTTCCGCGGCTTCTATTGCCTGAGAAGATCGTAACCGAGACTTTGTTACTTTCTGGGTAACCATATATTGCGAAAACAGTCTAAACGCTTTTCCTCTTAACCTAAACTCGCGGTCTAGGTAAGCTGGGGAAGGCGTGCTAAAGGGATCTTTTAATTCGCACAAATTGATTATTTGGGGGGCAGCCAAGAAGTCAAACAAAGCAGAGGGGACTCCGCTGGTACCAAAAACCGGAAGAGAGAACCAAGAATGGTGTTCTGGAGGGATTTGGTGGGATGATTTTGACGTGAAAGTAGTTGCAAATTGTGAGCCTCTGTTTCTCATGCCACCCCAGGTCCCGTACCCAACTGCCCCACCTGCAAGACTGGATTAGAGGCTGAGTTCGTGATCGGAAACATATCCAACTCCGGCGTCAAAGCAGAAAGTGCCTTGACGTCGTTAAAGCCGTCATTCTTAGTCCAGTCAGAAAATAGCTTTGAAGCTTAGGCAGGGGGCAGGGCTGGTGTTGATGCATACACGTAAAAGTCATGGTTATAATAACTTGGAATGGCCTTAATATGAACATCCAAAACATTTCCTTGACTATCCAAAGCTCTGAGTTTTCTAGACTTATTGCCTTGGATTACCCACTCATGTGGTACAGGGAACTCCCCCGAAATAGTAGCTTGTGCTGCCTCTGGCTGAGTTGGTAACATTGCTACCCCTGACTCATCAGGCCCGTATAAAAGAGGCATAGCTCCTGTTTTTGACTGGCGCCTTGTCTAAAGGAGGGGGAGATATGTCTGATATGACTCGCACATTGGAAGTAGTGAGAGCTGCTGTGCCTGGCACATTGGAAATTGGATCTGACACAAGAGGATGGTTAGGTATTTTAGCTAAAGCAAAGGATGTAGCCAGAGGTCGCACATTCGTCGACATCGCGGGAGCTCCCGTATCAACTGTAGGAGTTTCCGGCATAGGGCCAAAGAACCTATTAAGTGCATTCAATAGTAGTCCATCAATCTTTTCCGCCGTTACATACCTAGCCGATGACAAACTCCGTGGAGATTCGACAGTACCCTGAGAGTCGCCTAGAAGGTGACTGGACTCTTCAACCTCCATCTCTGAGACCAGAGATCGTTGTTCTTCATCCGTTAAGTCAGGCTTATCATGGGAAGATCCCGCCGAAGCCGGGACCTCTACATGTTGCCATGTTAAATCTGGGATAGAAGATGGTACATCGGCATCCCGGTGGACGTCAGCACTAGTTGAGTCACAAAGGGATGTGTTCTGTCCTGCCAGGACTGTGAGTATCGCCATACACCTTGGCTGTGGCTGTCACTCGCTTGCGAGCTTGGTATACTCTCCGAATGGGAGCCCTCGCCCGAGCCCCGTAAAGGTTTATGATAATTAAAAGCTCCCATAGCTCATTAACACATTGAAAGCAGAGCTGGTGAGCAAAAATCATAAAGTATACTAATTAAATTTAATTTATATTTAATTTTATTAAAATAAATTACTATAAATAAACACAATATTATCATAATATAATCATAGAAACTATATATGTTTATTATTATTCAGTTATTAAATTATTTCACTAATAAATAAAAATAATATAGGGATACCTGAGCTTAACGGCGTTGAACATACAGCAAGGAGAAGTTCAAGTGCCGACATGACAGAGACTGGGGGAAAACTACCCCGCCCCCGGGAACTACCTGGTCACCTGGTGCCACGCCGGTACTCCGCCCTGGAAAGAGATATTTCCAGGGATTAATGTTCATAAGGTTACCCCAAAAAAATGGTACAAAACATGTGCCACAACACCGCCGGTCAACGAACCGTTACACCGCACCACTACTTTTCGTTTTCCTTTAGTTTCATATTAAAGATTTCAGCATATCTTTACCTGTCCAAAAGATTTAAGCCGATCTTCTGAATCCTCATAACGATGAAGTATATCTTTATTAGAAAGCCGTGATACCCTAGTGTATCAATCAATTGTTTGGCAAATTATCGCGAATTGCACATTCGTTAACGTAACCACCCGAAGGTACAACCGCCGGGTTTTATATATCATGTCAAACCAATTGTGCCTGCCCCAGACCTCTTTGTAAAAAGGTCGCCGGGAGGGAAAAACCAAACACACAAACAGCATTGTTTTAATGGCTTATTAAAGATTTCAGCATATCTTTACCTGTCCAAAAGATTTAAGCATATCTTCTGAAACCTCATAAAGATGAAGCATATCTTTATTAAAGATGAAGTCTTTCAAGTATCCCTTTACACTTGAAACACTAGTAAGATTCAGGCATCTTTTTATCCCATAAAAAGTCTAAGCCTATCTTAATCTCTAATCCGGCTTCTCCCAGAAGCCCACATAGATCGCCGTCTTGAAGGCCGTGATACCCTATTGTATCAATCAATCGTTTGGCAAATTATCGCGAATTTGCAAATCCGTTAATATAACCACCCGAAGGTACAACCGCCGGGTTTTATATGCAATGTCAAAACCAATTGTACCTGCCCCAGACCTCTTCGTAAAAAAGGTCGCCGGGAGGGAAAGACCAAACAAACAGACAGCATGGTTTCAATGGCCTTGAAAAACCGAGAAAACCATATCCAACAGGTGTCAGCATGGTCACCTAGATAACTGTGTGGAGCCCCCCTCGTCGGGAATAACACAGGAAGCCTGATCCCAGGCTCGACCACAGAAAACGCAGTTTTTGATGAGCTACCAATCTCGCCGGGGTAACTTACCTATTTTAGCCATCCTGACTAAAACTCGGTAAACAAAAACTGCTTTCTCGGAGCAACGAGAAAAACGCCGGAAAGGTAACCCACACCAAACAGAACGCAGTCTGATAAACATAATCAGACCCACAGTCCGAAGCTCCTGGATCAGCCAATCACAACTAATCCAGGACACACATGGCTCATGAATCCATTTTTATAATAATAAACAATGAAAACACTTGTATACGTGAAAAAATCTACGAGTGGCCGGCTAGGCCTGGTGAGAACGGAAAAAACACTTAATGACGTCGAAACACCATCGAAAAGCACTCTATCCCACCAAAACTGGAACAGCCGCCACCTCAAAATCGTAGAAAACACCCGGGTAAGGGTAACTCGCCGGGTAACGAGACGTAATACACAACTATCACAGCTCGCTACGCGGGAGGTTCATAAGTAAAGATTTCAGAATATCTTAAGCTGTCCAAAAGATTTACGTATATCCTCTGACATAAAATAAAGCCCAGCATGGCGTTTATAACTGATTTTAGTCTTTCCGGTGGTGTTTGTTTCAAGATTCAATTTTGGAAAAAAAAAATAAATAAAAAGACGTCGGCCCCCGAATTATCTCATAGATCAAAAACTGGGAAGCCTGACAAATATACGAGATCTAACTTCTCCCGAAGTATTTTTTAGATCGCTGTATGTTGAAGGCGGCGATACAAAACGTATCCCTCAATTGTCTGGTTAACTAACTGAATTGTAAATTCGTTATTCCCACCCTTCCAAGGAGCACCCGCCGGGTGTGAATATTAGTTTAAAAAACGTTAACCCCAATTGTGCCCTAAATCGCCGTATGTTGAAGGAGGCGATACACAATGCATCCCTCAATTGTCTGGTCAACTAAACTGAATTTTGCAAATTCGTTCATCCCACCCTTCCAGGTTGCACTCGCCGGGTGTGATTTAAAGTTTAAAAGTTAACCCCAATTGTTCCTATCCCCACTTCTTTGTAAAAGATCGCCGGGGAGGAAATACAACAACAGCTTAGTTTTTTATTGGCTTTGCAAAACCGAAAAAAATACAAACACGTGTCCGCATGAACACTGTTAGATGGGTACAGCCATCCCGCTGGGATTCATAAGGAGCCTGACACAGGCACCACAGAGACGCAGTCCTGGGGAGCCACAGACACCCACTCGCCGGGGAAACAAGTCTGTTTTTAAAACCACGCGTGGCCAAAACTCGGCAACCAGCCGAGTTTTTCATGGTGTAACCGAGAAAAACCCGCCGGAAGTATCCCACCCCGTCCAGATACCATCTGAACGCAACACAGGACCGAGGCGTAGCCAAAATACATCTAACGCCGGGCCCAAAATAGTCCGTGGAAATAGCCAATACACAACTAACCCAGGACACACATGACACAGTAGTACATATTTATAAAATAAATCAATAACACTTGTACATGTGGCAAAGCTACGAGAGGCTGGCTAGGCCTAGGCAGACGGATAAAAGTAACCTGTCGGAATATAAACAAAAAGCACTGAATTATATCACAACCGGAACCACCGCCAACACACCACTGTAAGCAAACACTTTCGGCAAAGGGAAGAACTGACTCGGGACCCCGAAAAAACTTCACTAAGTGAAGAAAAATACGCTGGGAACGTCAGCAAAAATAAGCTACCTCATCAGAAAGATAAAAGGAAGCAATAATAACGCGTAATGAAAGCCGCCTGCATCACAAAGCTAGCTAACTGTGAAAAAGTTCACATGTCCACAACAGGACCACGAGGGTACATCCGAAATAGATGCCCCAAACACACGACCCAAAATACACTGCACTGCGGGCAACTAGCCCAGGACACTCCTGCTACGCCTATCCTAACCTTACTCGATACATCCCGGAGTAAACAAATGAGAAAAAACTCACTAGGGACGCAACAAATGCGGAACCAGCGGTGCGTGGGGAGACACGTCCGGGCAGGCTGAGCGCAGAGCAGAGAAGGAAGAATTACGCCTGAATTAGCGTCTGGTCAAAGATCCACACAAGTACATCCACGATATGATGGAAAGCTTATTGAATAGTTATTCTTATTTTCTTTTTGTTTTTATTTTTTACGAAGTTTTTTCGTAGTGAGAACCCAATTCATAATGACTGAACCCATGAGTGAGGTCGCGTGCGCTCATGATGAAGGCTCCTCAAATTTGTTATGCTCTGCGCGGTAGATTCAAACTACGGCGGATGAGTGTTTGAAGAGGGTGCCTTATGTACTAGGCATGTTCGTCAATGATGGAGGGGCCACTAATAAATATAACCATTCCATTTGGGAAGTGCTAAGCGTATCAGTGTTTATTAATTAACAGGCGACATTAACTCTCGTAATTACCTTTATCCAGATATTATTACATAGAAGTAAAACCCTAGTGATATCTAACGTTCGCTCACTGATTTGTGTTCTACGTATTTCTGCCATAAGAATATAAAACTTAGATCAGTATCCCCCTGAGGTTACTAGAATTCCCGTGCTCTAAAACATACGCGTGTCTAATTCTAGTCTGTGAACTACTACTTGTGCACCAGACCTGCCAGTAATAAATCTAATTAGTGAAATTGAATCTATAAGTAACATTGAGGTCTTCCAGTATAAACTTGCGAACCAAACCAGTGATCAGAAGAGTATACCTGAACGTTGGAAGTGGGAGACTAGGCTCCATCCAGATCCACTAATGCTAGCGGTTCATTTCTATCATTTGTCTTGTACTAGTATTCATACTTTCTTATGCTCCCTATTAACCTTCTTAAATAAACGTGATTGTGTGTCTTGTTACCGTGTGTTTATTTTGTGTTCTCTATTCCTCATACCTTGTATTGTGCATGCAGCCTTATATACCCAGTCAGTTAGAACTCACATTACCCAAGTTAATCCTGTAGAAAAACAGGGCATAACAATGGTGATAGTAGTGATGATGGTGATAGTGGGATTGATGCTTATCGTAGTAGTGATGATCTTACTATCATCACTACTACTAGTATTGTCACCATAATTACTACTATCACCATCATCACTACTACTGTCATCATCATCACTACAACCATCATCACTACCATTATCACCATCATAACTACTATTATCACCATCATCACTACTATCACCATCATCACTACTATCACCATCATCACTACTACTGTAAACCCACTATCCCACTATCACCACCATCATCACTACAACCATCATCACTATTATCACCATCAATCCCAGTATTACTACCATGACTTCTAATGCCAACTAAACTAACTTAACCTAGCAAATGCGTAGAGAGATGATTTGGCCCTCCGAACAAATGCGGACAGTGACACACTAAGAATGCCATCATTGCTGGGGGGGGGGGGGGGGGGGGCGGGATAGGCGCAGGGGGGGGGGGGGCCTTGGTAAAACCATATTTTGGACCTAAAATCATAACTATTGCATAAATTCAAAAAATCTTTTTTGACTGACTTTTGCATTCACGCAACAAATGTTAATGTGAAATTTGGTGAAAATCCGTCCTACGATCTAGGAGGAGTTCCGAGACAGACGGACGACGACGACGACGACGACAGACATTTTTTTCGTGTGGTACCCACTATACGGGGGGGCGATACCAAACTCTTATTACGCAGAGTTGATAACCTGACACCAGCAAAATGTCTAGTCCTAATAACAGAAACCATGACCCAAATTAGTAACCACCATATACCTGCAAGACAAACAAGACGAAGAAGCAAACAGGATCGGGAAAGAAGGAAGCTGTACAGAAGAAGAAAATTACTCACACAAAGGCGCACACATAAAAATCTACAGGATAGACAAAAGACCAAAATGGATAGAGAAATTGTGGAAATTGAACAAAGACTAAGAATATCATATGAACTACAACATATGGAAGAAGAGAGGAAAGCTATTGCAGGTATAAAGGAAAATTCCAAGTACAGTACTTCTTTTCATATGCCAAACAAAAGGCTAAATCAGCATCAAACATCGGCCCACTAAGCAAAGGGGATGGTTCATTCACAGGGGACAAAAAGGAAATGAGCGAACTCTTACGCCGGCAGTATGAAATGGCCTTCAGTGAACCTGATGAATCAAAAGCCATCAGAAACCAAAATATATTTTTCATGGAAACCTCCCTCACGGAAACCCCCCAGATGCTGGATATTGATTTTGGTCCAAAAGACATAGAAGAGGCCATTTCCAACATGCCATCCCACTCGGCACCAGGCCCGGACTCATGGAATTTGATCCTAATGAAGAAATGTAAGGAAAACCTCTCAAAACCCTTGGCTATAATGTGGAGGAGTCTAGACACTGGTGAAATACCAGATAGCTTAAAAAACGCAATAATTGCCCCACTGCATAAAGAAGGGAGTAAAGCACTACCAAAAAACTACCGCTCGGTAGCTCTAACCTCCCACATCATTAAAGTTTTCGAGCGAGTCCTGCGAAGCAAAATCTCAGCATTCATGGAGGCAAATGAACTACACAACACCGGTCAACATGGGTTGAGAGCGGGAAGATCATGTCTCACAACTTTTGGAACATAATGACAAAATGGGAGAAGGGGAGTGCACCCGATGACTGGAAGACTGGCATAATAGTCCCCCTATATAAGGGCAAAGGGGAAAGAGGAGTGTGTGGTAACCACCGAGGAATATGTCTTCTAAGCGTAGTAGGGAAGGTATACAGTAGGCTAGTGATTGAGAGAGTGAGAGTGAGAACGGAGAAATGGATAGGCGACGAGCAGGGAGGTTTTAAGAAGGGAAGAGGATGTGTAGATCAGATTTTTACCATAAATTGTGTTGTGGAAATATCTGGAGAAGAAACAAAAGGTGTATGTTGCCTTTATGGACTTGGAGAAGGCCTATGACAGAGTGGATAGAGAAGGTTTGTGGAAAGTACTTAGAATATACGGAGTAGAGGGCAAGTTGCTGAAAGCAGTGAAGAGCATGTATGAGGGTGCAAAGGCGGCAGTAGTGTGGAGAGTGAGCAGAGCGTTCTTGACCTGAATGTTGGTTTGAAACAGGGGTGTGTGATGTCCCCGTGGTTGTTTACTGTATATATGGATGGAGTCATGAAAGAAATACTATCAAGAGCAGTGGATGTTGGTGTATCGCTGAAAAGGGAGGGAATTGAGTGGAAGCTACCTATACTGCTGTTTGCAGATGATACAGTTCTGATGAGTGATAATGAATGGGAGTTGCAGGGTCTGGTAAATGAGTTTGGAACAGTGTGCGAAAAACGAAATTTGAAGGTAAATGCGGGGAAGAGCAAGGTTATGGTCTTCGAAAGGGTGAAGTCACAGAGTGTGAGGTGAAGCTGAACGGTCAGGCTATGGAGATCATCAACTCTTTTAAGTATCTGGGCAGTGTGTTGAGTAAAGATGGGACTATGGATGAAGAAGTGCGGGAGAGGGTACAACAGGGGAAGAGTTGTAGGAACGCTAAAAGCAGTAACAAGAAATAGGGTGGTCAGTATGGAAGTGAAGAGGTCCTTGCATGACAGTGTGGTAATCCCGACACTGACTTACGGAAGCGAAGCATGGACGTTGGTTGAGAGACTCAGACCAAGAGTGAGAGCAGTGGATATGAATTACTTAACCCGGGAACTGCGGGAAGACTCTTAAGAGTTCCCCCGGCGGACTGCGGGAAGACTCTTAAGAGTCGAAAAAAAAATCAATTTAAAACGATTTTTTTTTTTTTTTTTTTTTTTGCCCTGGGCCATGCCAAATATCACTCCTCCACCTCCCCTCCTTCCCCAGTTTCCTCCCCTCCTTCAGTTATCACCTATTTTCCCTGTTATTCCCTTTTCCTGTGGTCTATTTCGTGCTAACATTAGCGAGTGGTAAGCAGGGCGTTGTTATCACTGTTAGCAAGCGAGTGCGAGAGAGAGAGAGAGTATCGATCGACAGTCTCTCTCCAGAGGTGGAGGAAAGTGGTGGGCTGGGAGGGTTGCCTCAGCCATACATTGTGTAGCTCCCTGTATCGCCGATTTTGACCATCCAAACGTGTTTCCACTTGTTTTATTGTTGTAACAGTTTAATACCTTTATAATCAACCTATAATAGGCGCATATGGATAAGTATTAATGCTATTTATGGTAAATAAATATACCCGGGAACTGAGGGAGACTCTTAAGAGTTCCCCCGGCGGACTGCGGGGAGACTTAAGAGTCAGAGAAAAAAAAAAATCAACTTTTGACATCAAATTTTTTTGTTTTTTTAATTTTTTTTTATTTTTTTTTTGGCCCTGGGCCATGCAAAATCTCAGTCCTCTAGCCCATCTCCTTCCCCAGTTTCCTCCTCTCCTTCAGTTATCACCTATTTCCCCTGTTATTCCCTTATTCTGAGGTATATTTTCGTGCTAACATTAGAAATCCGGTTGGAGGGTGTGGTCATCACTGATAGCAAGCGAATGCAAGAGAGAGAGAGAGAGTATCGATCGACTGTGTCTCAGTGGCCTTGGGGGAAATTGGCGGGAAAGCAGCTTGCCTCACCCATACATTATACAACTCGCGGGCTATATCTCCGATTTTGACCATCCAAACGCTGTTTTCACTCGTTTATTGTTGTTTCAGGTTAATACCTTTATAATCAACCCATAATAGGCACATATGGATAAGTATTAATGCTATTAATGGCACAATGAATATTTTAGTGACGGAAACACCTCAAATACGTCAGCACAGGGGGACGTTTCCAATTACCCCCATGCGCACTTGTTAGGTTAAGGAGTGCGTGCGGAGTTACATGGAGGGATAGACAGACTAATGAGGAAGTAAGAAGGAGGTGTGGTGTGGAGGTAGATGTGCTGGAAAGTGTGAAAAAGAACAACTTGAGATGGTTCGGCCATATGGAACGTATGGAAAGCGAGAGAATGACTAAGAGAGTGTACGAGCGAGGTGGAGGGACAGAGGGAGGTAGACCGAATGAGAGGTGGAAGGATTGAGGAAGTACATGAACAAAGGCGGTGCTGGTTGGGGGGGGGCGTCGACTGACTGGCACAGAGGTGCATGGTGCGGTTCGTTCGTGGCCACCCCTTCGGGGATCACGGCGTCAGGCAATAGATAGATAGATGACAAAATTCTTAAAGCGCTAGAAGAAAAGAAAAACGTTGAAGTCATCTACACCAATTTTGCTAAGGCATTTGATAAATGCCTTAAGGTGGGTGATAGGAAAGTTGAGGGAGTGGTGGGAGGGTGGGGGGTACCATCAGAGGTGAATGGGAATGGTAGTGCACTTGTGGACGTATGTGTGGGGAGGAGGCTGTGGATAGCCAACACCTTCTTCCGACACAGAATGATCCACAGGTACACGTGGAAACGGATGTTGACGATGAAGGATAAGACAGTGGTGGAACGAAAGTCATTGATTGATTATGTATGTGTGGATGAACGAATGAAGAAATCTGTGATGGATGCTAGGGTGTATAAGGGTATTGGAGGGGGCGTGTCTGATCATTATGTAGTGGTAGCTAAGGTTAGGATACAAAAGAAGTGGGTGAGGAGAGCGGGAGGGAGGCGAGAGGAGGGTGGAATGGTGAGGAGGGTGGAGAGGTTGCAGGAGGAGGAAGTCAGGGAGGAGTACAGGAGAGCAGTGGAAAGACAACTAGGTGGGTTCGACCTGGAAGTTATGGAGGAAGTGGAGGAGATGAGCAAGGTGTTTAAGGATGAGATCTGTGCAGCATGTGAGGAGGTGTGTGGAGTGAGGAGAAGAGGGAGGGGAGTGAAAGGTACAGCATGGTGGACAGAAGAGGTAAGAATAGCTGTGGAAGAAAGAAGAAAGCATATAGAGAGTGGTTGGGTAGTAGAGGGAATGAAGATTCCGAGAGCGATTCCGATTCCGAGAGAAACGAGGCGAGGTACGTGGAGAGTAAGAGGGTGGTGAAGAGAGTAGTGAAGGAAAGTAAGAGAAGAGTAGATGAGGAATTTGGAAGGAATCTGAGTGTAAAATGGAGGGAGAGTAAGAAACTGTTCTGGAAAGAAGTCAAGAAAGTTAGGGAAGGTAGCAAGGGAAACAGTAAGGTGTGAAAGATAAGAATGGGAGAATGCTAGCCGAGAAGCAAGAGAGAGTCGAAAGATGGAGGGAGTACTTCAGTGAGTTGCTAAATGAAAGGAATGAAGAGCCAGCAAACATAGCTGATATGGTATGGGAGGGAGAAGAAGAGAAGTAGTGGAGGAGGAGGTGGGGATCAGGAGGTCAGAAGTGTGGGAAGCCATGAAAAGAGTGAAGTTGGGGAAAGCACCAGGAACAGATGGAGTGTGTGGGGAAATGTTGAGGTATGGTGGTGAGATAGTGATAGAATGGGTATGGAAAATGTGCAAACTAGCATGGGAGAAGGGGAGTGCACCCGATGACTGGAAGACTGGCATAATAGTCCCCCTATATAAGGGCAAAGGGGAAAGAGGAGTGTGTGGTAACCACCGAGGAATATGTCTTCTAAGCGTAGTAGGGAAGGTATACAGTAGGGTAGTGATTGAGAGAGTGAGAGTGAGAACGGAGAAATGGATAGGCGACGAGCAGGGAGGTTTTAGGAAGGGAAGAGGATGTGTAGATCAGATTTTTACCCTGAATTATGTTGTGGAGAAGTATCTGGAGAAGAAACAAAAGGTATATGTTGCCTTTATGGACTTGGAGAAGGCCTATGACAGAGTGGATAGAGAAGGTTTGTGGAAAGTACTTAGAATATACGGAGTAGAGGGCAAGTTGCTGAAAGCAGTGAAGAGCATGTATGAGGGTGCAAAGGCGGCAGTACGTGTGGAGAGTGAGCAGAGCGAGTTCTTTGACCTGAATGTTGGTTTGAAACAGGGTGTGTGATGTCCCCGTGGTTGTTTACTGTATATATGGATGGAGTTATGAAAGAAATACTATCAAGAGCAGTGGATGTTGGTGTATCGCTGAAAAGGGAGGGAATTGAGTGGAAGCTACCTATACTGCTGTTTGCGGATGATACAGTTCTGATGAGTGATAATGAATGGGAGTTGCAGGGTCTGGTAAATGAGTTTGGAACAGTGTCCGAAAAACGGAATTTGAAGTTAAATACGGGGAAGAGCAAGGTTATGGTCTTCGAAAGGGGTGAAGTCACAGAGTGTGAGGTTAAGCTGAACGGTCAGGCTATGGAGATCGTCAACTCTTTTAAGTATCTGGGCAGTGTGTTGAGTAAAGATGGTTGGATGGATGAAGAGGTGCGGGAGAGGGTACAACAGGGGAAGAGGGTTGTAGGAACACTAAAAGCAGTAACAAGAAATAGGGTGGTCAGTATGGAAGTGAAGAAGTCTTGCATGACAGTGTGGTAATCCCGACACTGACTTACGGAAGCATGGACGTTGGTTGAGAGACTCAGACCAAGAGTGAGAGCAGTGGAAATGAATTACTTAAGGTGCGTGCGGAGTTACATGGAGGGATAGACAGACTAATGAGGAAGTAAGAAGGAGGTGTGGTGTGGAGGTAGATGTGCTGGAAAGTGTGAAAAGGAACAACTTGAGATGGTTCGGCCATATGGAACGTATGGAAAGCGAGAGAATGACTAAGAGGGTGTACGAGAGCGAGGTGGAGGAACAGAGGGGAGAGGTAGACCGAATATGAGGTGGAAGGATGGAGTGAGGAACTACATGAACGAAGGCGGTGCTGGTTGGGGGGAGGGCGTCGACTGACTGGGGACAGAGGTGCATGGGGCGGTTCGTTCGTGGCCACCCCTTCGGGGATCACGGCGTCAGGCAATAGATAGATAGATAGATTTGATAAATGTGACCATGGTATAATAGCCCACAAACTAAAAGCAAAAGGTGTAACAGGGAAAATCGGACGGTGGATATACAATTTTCCTCGTAAACCGGAAACAATCAGTAGCAGTAAACCAAGTCACATCTGAGCCTTTGGATGTCAAAAGCTCAGTGCCCCAAGGAACAGTGCTAGCGCCCCTTCTGTTCCTCATTCCAATTTGCGACATATACAACACAAGACACAGTACTGTGTCGTCTTTTGCGGATGACACAACACTAAGAAGATAGTAACCACACAAGAGGACACGGGCCAGCTGCAGGAAGACATAAATGTAGTGTTCCAGTGGACCAGGGAAAACAACATGCAATTCAATGAAGAAAATTCCAATTAATAAGGTACAGAGATAATAATGTAGTTAAAGAGAACACAAACTACCTAACATAATCTAACCACATTATAGAACGGAAAGACAGTGTGAAAGACCTTGGGGTGTTAATGTCTAAAAATATGGGTTTCAAAGAACATAACCAGGTCAAAGTTGCGGCTGCAAAACGTTTAACGGGTGGATTCTGCGTACATTTAAAACACGCTGTGAATTACCTATGATAACGCTCTTCAAATCTAGTGCTATCGCGGCTTGAATACTATAACGTATTAACATCCCCATACAAAGCATGTGAAATAAATTACTTAGAGAGTGTACAAAGAAATTTCACTTCGCATATAATGATATAAGTTCGGTAAAACAGCTACACTATTGGGATCGTTTAAGAGCACTGAAACTGTACTCGCTGGAACGTAGAAGAGAACGTTACCTAATAATATACACATGGAAAATCGCAGAGGGTTTAGTACCAAACCTACATACTCCAATAGTCATGAAATTCAGTGATAGGAGACGCTGGGAATGCAATATCTCCCGGACGAATAACAGGGGTGCTATGGGCTCTCTGCGAGAGGGCTGGTTATCACACAGAGGCCCACGTCTCTTCAACAAACTCCCACGGCGAGTAAGAGACATGAGGGACGTCTCTTTAGACAACTTCAAGAGAGCCCTCGATGTCGAACTGCAAAAAGTGCCAGAAGAGCCCATCTTCGCAAGGGAGCGTGCTGTCTCTTCAAACAGTCTGCTGCACCAAAACACAACCCACAATGAGGCGACGCACTCCTCGGTGCTGCTAGGAGTGACGAATACAACCTTAGGTGACCTTAGGTAGGTCACAGGTCAAGGTCAAATAGAAGGTCAATATCCTATTTTCTTTACTTTTTATGCAAACTTCACAAAATTTGGTGAGATAGTTCCACTTTAAATGAAAAGGAAAATAATAAATTTGGACACACATATCATAAAGGTCAAGATAAAGGTCTTAGGTCAAGGTCAAGTATTCTATTAATATATATGAAACTAACTGATGGGTTTTAATGAAATTAGGCATGCTTATTTTATTTTCTGGGGCAATGTCAATGAAAACAAAACTTTTTACTCCTACATAAAGGTCACAGGTCAAGGTCAAAGGTCAACTTTTACTATTTATTTTACTTTGTTTTTTTTACTCAAATGTCTTCATTTTCACTATACAAGTTACTGGTAACCTTGTTATCGTATTGCCCAAATTTTAGGTAAATATTCTAAAGAGTAAGGTCAAAGGTCAAAATAGGTTTTTTACTAGTATTTCTTATACTAACTGTTAGATTCTCACTAGGCTTACCATGTATATTAGAAATACCTAGGCCAAGGTTATACAAGAACTATACAATTCCATATGAAAGGGCAAGGTCACAGGTCAAGGTCAAATAAAGGTCAATATGCTATTTTCTTTACTTTTCATGCAAACTTCACAACATTTGGTGAGATAGTTCCACTTTAATGAAATGAAATATATATTTTGAGACATCATAAGGTCAAGATAAAGGTCAAAGGTTAAAGTCAACTATTCTATATATATGAAACTAACTGATGGGTTTTAATGAAATTGGGCATGCTTATTTGATTTTCCGGGGCAATGTCAATGAAAACAAAAAAATTATCGTATAAATACGATAGAATATGACTCTTTTGTGATCTCGTATGTCTTTGTGATGTCACGATCGCTCCTACAGCACGACGTAGGACGAGTAGATCGTATATTATAAGATTGTAAATAAGTTAAGTTATAAAAGGCCTAATATGCTATTAAGCAATATTGCCATGGTCTTATTTATTAGTGGCCCCTCCATCATTGACGAACATGCCTATTACATAAGGCATCCTCTTCAAAACACTAATCCGCCGTAGTTTGAATCTACCGCGCAGAGCATTTAAAATATGAGGAGCCCTTCATCATGAGCGCACGCGACCTCACTCATGGCTTCAGTCATTATGAATTGGGTTCTCACTACGAAAAAACTTCGTAAAAAATAAAAACAAAAAGAAAATAAGAATAACTATCCAATAAGCTTTCCATCATATCGTGGATGTACTTGTGTGGATCTTTGACGCAGACGCTGATTCAGGCGTCATTCTTCCTTCTCTGCTCTGAGCTCAGCCTGCCCGGACGTGTCTCCCCACGCTCCGCTGGTTCCTCATTTGCTGCGTCCCTAGTGAGTTTTTTCTCATTTGTTTACTCCGGGATGTATCGAGTAAGGTTAGGATATGCGTAGCAGGAGTGTCCTGGGCTGGTTGCCCGCAGTGCAGTGTATTTTGGGTAGTGTGTTTGGGGCATCTAGTTCGGATATACCCTCGTGGTCCTGTTGTGGACATGTGAACTTTTCACAGTTGAGTTTAGCTTGTGATGCAGGCGGCTTTCATTAAGCGTTAGTTATGCTGCCTTTTATCTTTCTGATGAGGTAAGCGTTGCTTACTGACGTTCCCAGCGTATTTTTCTTCACTTAGTGAAGTTTTTTCTGGGTCCCGAGTCAGTCTTCCCTTTGCCGGAAGTATTTGCTACAGTGGTGTGTTGGCGGTGGTTCCTGTTGTTATATTTCCAGTGTTTTTTGTTTATATTTCAACATTTCTTATGCCGTCTACTTAGGCCTAGCCAGCCGCTCGTAGCGTTGCCACATGTACAAGTGTTATTGTTTATTTTATAAATATGTCCTACTGTGTCATGTGTATCCGGGTTTAGTTGTGTATTGGCTAATTCCACGGACTATGTATGTTTCCTGGATTAGTTGTGTATTGGCTAATTCCACGGATTATTGTGTGGACCCTAGGCTAGTCGTGCTTGGCTTTCTCTCGGGTCCTATGTGCGTTCAGATGGTTTCTGAATGGGGTGGGTTACTTTCCGGCGGGTTTTTTCTCGGTTACACCATGAAAAAACCCGGCCGAGAGCCGTGTTGGGCCACGCGTGGTTTCAACACATCTTGTGTCCCCGGTGATGAGGTGTCTGTGGCTCTCCAGGACTGCGTCTCTGTGTTGGTGCCTGTTTTCAGGCTCCCTTTGATTCCCGGCGGATTGGCTGTACCCATCTAACATTGTTCATGCGGACATATGTTATGAAGTTTTTCTACCCGGTTTTACAAACCACAGGAAAAACCTAGCTGTTGTTAAGGACTTTCCTCCCCGGCGATCTTTTACAAAGAAGTGGGGACAGGAACTTATGGGGTTAACGTTTTGACATCTCACCCGGCGGGTGCACCTTGGTAGGGTGGGATGAACGACTTGGTCATTCAGTTAGTTAACCGATCCATTTAGTGATACTATATGTATCGCCGCCTTCACACTTACGGCGATCGAAGGTTCAATTAGGGTTAACATCTTTTTTCACACCCGGCGGGTGCTCCTGGGAGGAGGAAATAAGGAATTTACAATTCAATTTCGTTAACCAGTTAATTGAGAGATACGTTAATGTATCGCCGCCTTCAAACTTACGGCGATCTTTTGTGACAATTCGTTAGAAATCAGATCTCGTATCAGCCTGCCCTGTGTTATTCTGCTAAATAATTCAGTGCCGGCGTCTTTGTGGGGGGTTGTTTTCCAAAATTGAATCTTGAAACAGTCACCACCGGAAAGACTATAAACGCCATTCTGGTCCTTTATATTATGTCAGAGGGTATTCTTCACTTTCTTAAAGACATGTTTAATATTCTGAAATCTTTATAGAACCCCGCCGCATAGCGAGCTGTGATCGTTGTGTCATTACGTCTCGTTACCCGGCGGGTTATTAACACATGTGTGCGAACATGTTGGGTTAACCTTATGAGCATTAATTCCTGGAAATTTTCTTTTTTTCCAGAGCTGGGCTCCGGCGGACCAATACAGACCCTGCAGTAGTTTTCCCCACCAGTCTCTGTCATGGCTACCTTTGCCCCAGTTTTTGCTTTATGCATTACCCCTACCTGTGCCGGTATCCCTATTTTTGTGCACACTCTTTGCATCAAGTGTGTTAAATGTCTAGACCGTTCAAGGGGTCTGTGGGTGATGCGCAACTGTTTCTTTTGCTCCCAATTAAGTGTCAAGGTCCTCCGCGACAATGATAAGACCGCAGCGGTCCGCCTTGAGAGGTTAGGCAACAGATGTCAGCGTATACTACGATTGTGGCTCATAAGTCACTTCAATGTGACAACGTCCCTCTTTGGGATAGGCTTCTTTTCGAGCACCCTCCCCCTAAACGTTCCTCTCGAGTAACTAGTCGTAAGCCGGCGGAGACTGATCAGCGTTCTGTGTCTTCTGCTGCTACTACGAAACGTCCAAGAGACCCTACACCCCCGGCGGCAGCCTCCTCGTCTCGGGAGAGATCTTGGTCTACGGTCACCTCTCAGACACCAGCCACCTAGTCTTGCCTCTTCACCATCGAGTAAGAAGAGTAAGACGGAAAGTTCCACCAGTGGTCACGGCGATAAATCCTCCAAATCGAAGAGTAGTTCACGGTCACACCGCAGCCATAAATCTTCAAAAAGGATTCCCATGATAGAAAGGCCTCCCGACAATTCGCCAGTTTCTAGTGCTTCTCATCGTACCTCTACCCCAGACAGAGTTTGTGTTCGGTCTCAAGGGTCCAGTATAGTGCCTGTACCTAAAGATGATTTACCCATTAACATTTTAACCCTGGAATTGGAGAGTTCAGGGGGATCAGTGATTGAGAGTGTTTCAGACTCTCAAGGGAGTGTAGGCCAAGGCCTCGGTGTTTGGCGATTTTCTCGGCCGGGGTCTGACCACCCACTTCCGGCTCAAACTATTCACACAGTGGCTGACGTCCACTGGGACGCGGCGATCCCATCCTCTATTCCTGACTTATCTTGGCAAACAAAGGGTACCCCAGCTTCGGCGGGATCTTCTCAGGAGGTAACAGGCAATGATAAAGACGAGGGGTTTCAACGGATTGTCGGATATGGACTCCCCCCCAGGGCAAAGAGTCAGCGTCCAAGGCTTAGCCCCCCCCTGCCCCCTTTCAGCGCAAGGATATTAATGATTCACCAGTGAGTACATCAGTCAAGGTTTAATTTGTCACCTGCACAGGAAATTGATGGGCTACTTAGTAATGCTTTATCTAAAATTCTGTTGGCCAACAACAGGGAAACTCCCACAGTAGACTTGGGAGCTCCCACGACAAAGCTCTACGGGTACCGGCCTCTGATAGACTTCTATTGCTTTTACAACTCAGATCCCTCACCCTCACCCACTATGTCACCATCAGTGGTTACTAGGCCCTGCTACGGCGGCATTGACCACTTCGAATGTGAAGGGTTATAACGGATGTTCAATCCACCCCCTAGCTTAGACAAGGCGCCTCTCAGAAAAGGCTAGAGCTATGCCCTTGCTTTATTGGACCGGATCGGAAGTCTATGGGTCCTTTTTGACCCCAACTAAACCAGGAAGATCGCCCCAAACCTACCTTGTCTGCCAGGGGAGACTGCCCAGTACCCGCGTGAGTCTGGGTCCAATCCAGGAGGCAACTAAATCTAAGAAATAAATTAAGGGCCTTGCGATACTTTGGGATCATATGTAACCTAGACGTCAATATAAAGGCACCTATTAGCTATGTTATTATCACCAGGACTATATTTGTTTATGCTACCCTAAGCCGGTGTGTTCTTTACCCCCTGCCTCAGCTTCAACAATTGTTTTCACTGACTGGTCTAAGCTGGGAT
Source organism: Paralithodes platypus (assembly GCA_032716605.1). Classification (NCBI taxonomy): domain Eukaryota; kingdom Metazoa; phylum Arthropoda; class Malacostraca; order Decapoda; family Lithodidae; genus Paralithodes; species Paralithodes platypus. The sequence goes on along the minus strand of CM064499.1, from coordinate 12,186,506 downwards.
GAGTGGGTTTAATGACAGAAGACTCTGTCAGCTCTCAACTTCCAGAACTTAATTTTGAAAACCGTCACAGACGCGTAGCAGCTAATCCAGCTCTTGAAGGTGGGTCCGGCAGTTGGGGTCCAGGACGCTTGCGGTGGAATGGTGAGCAGAGCGCTCAAAAACTTTTGCCGAACCACTATTTGTACTTCCAAAACTTCCCACCAGATCCCTCAAAAGATTACTCATTCTTGGTTCTCTCCATGCCAGTGTGTGTCTGGCCGGCGGACGTCCCCCTTCAGCTTTGTTTGCTTTCTTAGCTGCCCCTAAATTAATTAATCTTTGTGAGCTAAAAGAGCCTTTCACTACCCCTAACCCCAACCTTCACCTAGACCGAGAGATTCCTAGGCTAAGGCGGGAAAGAGCTTTTCGCCTAAGTTCTGCCATCAATACATACTGTCCTCCAACAAGGTAGCAATGAGTCTTTGCCTCCGGTCCACTCAAGCGCAATCGCAGACCGCGGATGCCAGACTACGATCGGATTGAATTTGTCCCGGCGACTGCTTCTTTCAGTCGTCAATCCAATCTCTGGGTGGACATCCGCAGCCGCCTTGCTTGAGGCGGTAGCGAGCGAGACAAGACATCTCAGAATGTTCCTTTGTCTCCTGCAAAATTTATGAAATTACTCAAGATGGGTCACCTTTGTAGCTGTAAGGTTTTAATCTCGCCTTGAACAGTCCCATCACTGTACAAGATCCAGCCACCAGACATGTCAAAACTATTTTGCAGAATCTCCTCAGTAGATAAGGCTCCTGGTCCAGTATTAAATTCCTCCAATAGTACTTGAATAATTGCTCCTTGGTGCTCGCTCCTGTATTGGCAAAATTTTTTCCGTCTGTTGTACTCATACCTCATGCTTCCCTAGTACCCTGGAAAGAAGCAAACCCAGTCCAGTTCCTAAGAGAAGGGTGTCAGGTGCCTGCGGGTGTATTGATTTTTCGCCTCTTCAGAACCATCAAAACTGACAGACCAATAAAGCTATGACTTCGCAACTCGTCGGTACAAGTCTTATGACATTATATTAAATAATCACAATAGTTTAAGCATCTTGAGAATAATAAATTAGTCAGTGATAGGCAATATGGTTTTAGACGATGATCACGATCAAACCTGCAGACATGGCTGCTTCCCTTCTTATGTCTTAAGGCGGTTCACAACTTCAAACCAATGTCTTACAGACCACACCATGGATGACAAACACATCTACAATAGCCAACTGGGATATAGTCAACAAGGGACATTTGATAGAGTGCCTAGTATCAATCCTTATTGTCGAAGATGTCACACTACTGGCCTTTGCATCATTATTCTCCCCGTAGATTTCGTTCTTATCTTCATATACACGATAAATACCGTGTGAACTGGGTGTCAGAATAGACCTTTTTCTTCTCAATTTCACTCAATAAATGCTGGTGTTCCCAGGGATCAGTTTTGGCCCCAATTCTGTTCACTCATTCATATCAATGATCTCATATCGTACCACTTTGCTAATTCCAATTACATTTCCTAACGCAGTTACTGATCTCAACCTCCACCAGCTTCCTTCACATGTTCACCAAGTTAGCTGTTGTCTACCACCCACCCCGATCTTATAATAATTCAAAAAATTAAACACTGTCAAATTTCTCTGAACCAGGACCTTTCTAGGAATTTAATGGATGTGGGACAATACAAGGAAGCTATAGTTTCCTTTAATGCACAAGGAAAAACCGCAAGTACCATTCAATTTGTTCCTAACCGCCAGAATCTCACTTGACCTCCCTTATATATTGTTTTAATGATGCAAGATAAAAATTCCCACTTCCCCTATTATTGACATTCTCGGTGTACATTAACCTACTACTTGAGCTGCCACATTAATGTTTAGAATGCATTGCTAAGAATGCCTCTAAAAACCTGGACTTGTCCTGTACAGTTTCGAGAATTCTTCACTGACGAGCAGTTGTCCGTGATATATAAAAGTCATGTGCGTTCTCAGATGGATTACTTTTCACACTCTGTGGGGTGGAAGGGGAGGGGTTGCATTGAGGCAGTTGGACAAATTCCAAAATAAGCTATTAGATTAATCAATAACCCTGCAATCACACAGGACAATTCCTACATTATCCATACGAAGAAACGTTGCATCCCTTGCATTTATTCTAACAGATATTTTCACAGCAATTGTTTCCGAGGAACTTGCTTCAATTGGTGGTTTGCCGCTCTCCAATCTTTCCCCCGTAAACTAGGGTCAGCTGAGAGCGCCCCTAGAATTACACTTTCTCCTCCACAATGGCAGAATCTGCTTACAAGAATTCATTTATCCCCAGAGCTACTACGCTTTGGAATTCCACTTCCCTCGAATTGCTTTGCCCACAAACTTACAATCTACAAAATTTACATCCAGTTGTTTACAACATTTTATGAATGGAGGATTCCTTTAGGCACATGGACCTTTTTTGTTTATCTGTGTTTCCTTCCTCATCCGTTCATTGTCTCAAAAAAAAAAAAAAAAAAAACTGCCGGATCGCATTGCGAATCAGGTGGTCATGTCCAACAGTGCTCCACTCCCCAAGAAAGAAGGGATCTTTAATGTCCCCTGACTTGTGGCGACAAGGTGTGTACTATGGCGCCGGCCTTTAAAAAACACAGTCCCATCCATTTCTAATCAACCTGCCTTTAACTTTTCCCCAAACCCAGGCCAGCCGCTAAGGCCTCAGCCGGTGGGATCTAAGCCCTTTCTTCCACCTAAGTCCTCTCCCCCTCCCCTCAATGTCAGTAACAAGGCATAGACAGAGTAGGTTTTCAGGTCATAGAGGACGCAGCCATAATAAACCAGGTACAGTGCCCGTCTTCGGCCAACGCCAGCCAGCCGGCGACCGCGTCCACCACCACCAACTTCCACCACCAGCAAAAACTACAGTCTCTCTCCCTCCCGTGTGCCAATCTTTAAGGCCGGCGGATCCGAGGGTATTACAGCCGGCTAACCCTTGTCTGCTAACTTGGTCGTTCCGAACGTGTCACCAAGCAGTGGCCGTTACATAACTTGGGCATGGATGTTGGGCAACGCAAAGGCATCTATTGGCAGTGGCTCCGGCGACCTCTGCTTTGTCAGCCGACAACGGCGAATTTTGTTTCTTTTAGATGTGGAGTCACTGGTCCAGGAAATGATTGCTAAGAATGTCATCATCCCGGTCCCCCCAAATTACCCTGTATTCCCGTCCAAGCTGCTTTTGGGTTCCCAAAAGGGAACAGTGTTTCAGAATGAGACCAGGTCGTAGACCTGTCTTCCTGCACCTTCACTTCCACAACAGAGTCATTCCGAATGTTAACAGTACACCAAATCAGGCTAACACTTCCGCCGGGAGGTTTGATGTGTTCCCTAGAAACCTGACAGACGCCTATTGGCACGTATCGGTCAACAAAAGATTTCAAAGGTTTCTGGCCTTACGGATCAGGCACACACAATTTTGTTTTTCAAAGGATGCCATTCGGTTTTGAAACCTTGCACCTCGATTATTCACGAAATTAGTCCGCAAAGCCCTTATGCCGTTTGTTACAGCAAGGAATCAGAGTTTTGTAGTAGCTATACGACTGGCTGGTGGTGTCAGAGACAGACCAATTATGCATCAAACATGACAACATAATTTTAAATCATGTCAAAACGCTAGGGTTCAAGGTAAATCTGGTAAAGTCACAACCTTGTTTCCCTCACAAGTCTTCCAGTGGATATGGCTGGTCTGGGACACGGCTGCTCTCACTCTAAGGTCAGAGTGTGGACAATCGCAAACATGTTTTCGCAGCAAACTACTCATGTTTCTTCACAGTCTGACTACGACGCGGATGGTCTGGGAGTCTCTGGTCCGCGCTCTCAACTGGATTCAACTAACTGTTATGTTGGGCCTGTTGAAAGTAAAACGTTGAATATTGGAAGGCAACACATATTTCCCACTCTTACCGGCGGGAAAATTATGGCCCATCCCGAAATTAATCCACACCTTACTAGCGGTCTGGGTGAAGATGGAAACGTTGGCACTCAATAATGTCCTGGACCTCTCCTTCCTCCCCGCCAACGGTATGGGTACCACAGCTGCGTCCGGGGGCACCATAGGTTGGGGATTTCAGTCAAATCAGGGGCACCACGGTCAGGGGATTTGGTCCCACTTAGAAATCTCCCACAGCAATGTCAAATCATTACTAGGTCCCCTTTGATTGCCTTCAGGCTCACGGCCCTGACTTTAACGTCAAGTCGGTGGCCTTCAGAATGGGAACAATCTG